>CM051001.1:13800491-13815491 GCA_027704905.1 Muraenolepis orangiensis
AACTAACTAACTAAAGACATGCCTCTAAAGAAGCCTGCCACCTGGACACACAGGAGACTAGTTAGGACTATTAACTAACTAACTAACTAAAGACATGCCTCTAAAGAAGCCTGCCACCTGGACACACAGGAGACTAGTTAGGATTATTAACTAACTAAAGACATGCCTTTAAAGAAGCCTACCACCTGGACACACAGGAGACTAGTTAGGACTATTAACTAACTTACTAACTAAAGACATGCCTTTAAAGAAGCTTGCCACCTGGACACACAGGAGACTAGTTAGGACTAGTAACTAACTAACTAACTAAAGACATGCCTTTAAAGAAGCCTGCCATCTGGACACACAGGAGACTAGTTAGGACTATTAACTAACTAACTAACTAAAGACATGCCTCTAAAGAAGCCTGCCACCTGGACACACAGGAGACTAGTTAGGATTATTAACTAACTAAAGACATGCCTTTAAAGAAGCCTGCCACCTGGACACACAGGAGACTAGTTAGGACTATTAACTAACTAACTAACTAACTAAAGACATGCCTTTAAAGAAGCCTGCCACCTGGACACACAGGAGACTAGTTAGGACTATTAACTAACTAACTAACTAAAGACATGTCTTTAAAGAAGCCTGCCATCTGGACACACAGGAGACTAGTTAGGACTAGTAACTAACTAACTAATGACATAGTTAGGACTAGGAACTCACTAACTAACTACTAACTAACTAACACGGCGATCACAGGATAGGTAGACGGACAGACCAAAGATATTTCCTTTCCTGGCTGAAGCTGTTGCTGTTGTCTACAACACACTGAAAGTCCAACCCTGCCCACCCCAATCAGGGTGTGTGTGTGTGTGTGTGTGTGTGTGTGTGTGTGTGTGTGTGTGTGTGTGTGTGTGTGTGTGTGTGTGTGTGTGTGTGTGTGTGTGTGTGTGTGTGTGTGTGTGTCCTCTAGAAGCAATTTTAAAGTATGAAGAATTGAGAAGAAGAGGAAGCCTGTGAATGCTGTGGCGTTCTGTATTCTGGGTGTAAGAGTTTCACCGTGAGGTAGGATTCCGCTGGATTCCCTTGCAGTAGAACACTACTGTAGAACACTACTGGAGAACACTACTGTAGAACACTACTGGAGAACACTACTGGAGAACACTACTGGAGAACACTACTGGAGAACACTACTGGAGAACACTACTGTAGAACACTACTGGAGAACACTACTGGAGAACACTACTGTAGAACACTACTGTAGAACACTACTGGAGAACACTACTGGAGAACACTACTGTGGAACACTACTGGAGTTCACCAGGGCCCTGGACAGGACTCAAGAGCTCTTGGAAAACAACAAACGGTTCTAAGTGGAAAACAAAAGACACTCATTTCTGTGGTCCGGATGGAGGGAAAACTAACTTCAGCTGTCAGCTTCTGATGGTCAGAGGAGGGGGGGAGAATGGGTCGAAAGACCGGTAAGGAAGAGAAAGAGAACAGTTGGAGAGAGAAAGAGAGAGAAAGAGAGAAAATGAGAGACAGAGAGAGCATAGGAGAAGCAACTGGTTCTAAGCGTGTCTGTTCTTGTGGTTCTTTCCTAGTTGGCCATGTTGTTGGACCGAAGAGAATATTGAACGTTAACATTGAGAGCGAGACAGAAACAGAAAGAGACCAACATGGGGACAGGAAGACAGACACCTTGGGAGGAAGTAGTATTCCCGGGAGGAAGTAGTATTCTCTCTTACCGTTTCCTTCCTGTAGATGGTCAGGATACAGTGGACAGTGTTTCTGTAGTTGTTCCCCGCTTGAAGGCGCGTCTGGCAGGAGAAAAACATACAAAAAAGATATATATATATAAATGATTTCGCTCAAACTACACATGAAACATGACTATAGATTATGTGTAGAGCATATGTTGCAGCGCCATTAAAGAAAAACACACACAAAAACAAAGACCATATATCAATAAATGAGGTCTAAAAGTTTCAAAACAACAAAAAAAATGGAAATATTAACTCCCAAGAATATAATTTACATCGTGGTCGAGACTTCATTTTTTTAAAGTTCTTAACGGAATGCCTACTCTCCCCATTCACTCCCACAGTATTTGACTTATACACACAGCAATCATATTAACTCAAATATATAAAGAATAATAATGAACAATTAAAAAAAAAAAGTGGGGTAGTAGTATGGATGATCGATTATATGGTACACATGGCCGTCACCGTCACGAAGTGAACCGGTAGCGTCATCATACATGCAGTAAAGATAGAATAGTTTTACTTCTTAACATGTCGGCCAAAAGAGCCTTAAAAAGAAGTAGCCTACGGCTGCAGGACACGTACCTTGACCGTGTCCAGAGGGTGACCCACGACCACGCTGGACGCACCTGGAACCAAGCCACACACACACACACACACACACACACACACACACACACACACACACACACACACACACACACACACACACACACACACACACACACACACACACACACACACACACACACACACACACACACACACACACACACACACACACACACACACACACACACACACACACACACACACCTTACTTAGGTTTCACCCTAAAACTCACCGCGCTGTCCAAATAGATTTGAGTCCATCGATGTTTATTTCATCTGTATAGGCCTCCTCAGCCTTTTTTCTTTTCTTTTTACCTCTATAGCCCAGCCGCATGTGTGTTTATTTAGTCTATATGTGTATCAGGCTATTTCATGTATTACAGACACGCTGATTGCGCAACGTGTTTGTCAGTCCGGCGGCGTGTGAGTGTAAAACGACGCCCCCTAGAGGATGCTATCCGCATTGCTCTATTCACGCCGTTCGGCACACTGACACTAGTAGGATGCGTGTGGAGCGCCTCGATAGCCCGTTTACGCCCCGAACCTTTGGTGCAATTTCGGATACTCGTACTGTACCTTTCTATTGCGTTTATGGAAGAAGCCTTGCATTACAAGATACTCTAGGATATTCTATACGTTACTGTTATACCTAGTACACTGTTGTTTTTACATCTTATTTAACCACTGTACATTGTATATTACTATGCACTTCACTGTAACATTTGCACTCTGGTTGGATGCCAAATCATTTGCGCTGTTCTGTACTTGACAATAAATGTGAATATAAACTTATCTAATACAAAAATAAACCACACCGGACATGATTATATATCAATTAGTGTATTATATATACATATATATACATATATATATATTATATATATTTGTAATTAGCAGCACGTATACTTACAGTCGACCAGTAAGGCATACACCATGGACAAAACAACACACACACACAGGCGTTTAAGAGGCTCCGTTGTTTCACTCACCACCAACCCATCCTGCGAGGAAGTCATCTAAATGGAAATACGTCATGTCTGGATGCGTAGGCCAGCTTATGGATCAAAACTCAGGAGAGGGTTGCAGAAACTGAACTAAACCAAACTCTCTCAAACTATCTTCAAAACAAACAAGTAACCTAATAGTTTAACTAAATAGGGAGGAGGAGGAGGAGGTGGTGGAGGTGGAGGAGGAGGGACCAATCAGAGGGAGCTCAGCAGTGTGCGGCAGCGACATGGGCCAATCAGCGACGAGTGCGCTGGACGCACACATGGAGACGTATGGAAATGAGCCATGAGGCCCTCGGACTGAATGTAAATACAACATAAACACTTCAGCAAGCGACATTAGATATGATAATATTGGTTTAAATGTCTTTCATTCATTCTTCATTCATTAAAAGTAGACCCTTGTAAGAGTACAGATGTATAGGCTATACGTTATAATTCACATTTTATTTTATTATTATTATTTTCAACATTTTCATTCAATATTTTTGTATAGAGAGCCATTTTAACATCAAACGTCCTTAGGGGTATAGGCCTGCTTTGAATTGGAATCGGATCGAGAGATGAGGGGTTTCCCACTATTGAAATGCATTCATTTTGCAGTCATTTTCAGTGTCAGTTTGTGACGCATGATGCACGGATGTTTGTCGTCATTCGGCGTGTCGCTTCTGGATGCTATGGTCAATGTTCGGGTCATAAAAAACCCTCACAATATTGTCCCCCAATCGCGATAACAGGCCCCTCCCCCACCTAGGTTCATGGAAATTTACCAGAATGACATACACACGCACACACACACACGCACGCAAACATTTCTCAAGCATTTCTAAATAGTTTACTTATTCCTTTCAAGGACAACTGAACCCGACAAAATAAATGCAAGGGTAAACACATCCAACAACAAAAAATATATTTCAAAATGTTTTTAAATAATAATATAATAACACTTTTCATTAAAAAATAAATCGTAATAATTAAACAAAGACAATTGGTTCAGTTGGTTGTTGGTTGCCGATGCTAGCATGTATGTGTATGTGTGTGCGCGCACATGTAAGTGTGTGTGTGTGTGTGTGTGTGTGTGTGTGTGTGTGTGTGTGTGTGTGTGTGTGTGTGTGTGTGTGTGTGTGTGTGTGTGTGTGTGTGTGTGTGTGTGTGTGTGTGTGTGTGTGTGTGTGTGTGTGTGTGTGACAGAGGGGCTACAACGTATATATATAACGTTTTGTTAATGCTGAGGATAGCAGGAGCAAACAGGGTTTCAACTACTGGAGGGACTGAACTTCTTGACCCATCTGGAATAGTCTGAGTATATTTGTGTTGCTAATTAGGTTGATACTAACTGTAACTAGAGTTTTGCAAGGTTCCAGCCTCATCCTTCTTGGCGACTTCAACATCTTGACTGAGAAGTTGGACCCTCTTCTCTCCTTCCTCGCCTCCTTCGACCTTTCCCGCCACTCGTCTCCTCCGACCCACAAGGCCGGCAACCGGCTGGACCTCATCTTCACCAGACACTGTGATACAGTAAACCTTTCAGTTACTCCTCTCCATCTATCCGATCACTTCTTCATGTCCTTCTCCCTCTCCCCACTCTCCCCCTACCCAGATGGTGACGTCCTGTCGCAATCTCTGCACACTCACCCCTGCCGATCTCTCCTCTTCTGTTCTGTCTTCCCTCCCTCCTCATTTGTTCTCTGTTCTACCCCCTGATATTGCCACTGACCTTCTCCTCTATACCCTGTCCTCCTCTCTGGACACTCTCTGTCCCCTCATCTCCAGGTCTGCACTTCCAACTCCACGTGCCCCCTGGTTGTTGGACTCAGTGCGTACGCAGGTGGAAGAGGACCTTCTCCATCTTCAAGGACTCCTGTCAAACGTCTCCTTGTCGCTTTCATCCGCCAAAGCTGCATTTTACTGTTCCAAAATTCTAAGCGCAGCATCTAACCCTAAACACTGTTTGATACTTTTTCCAGAAACTGACTGGCAACATGGAGTGACTGAGTCACTCCGTGTTGCTAGAGCGAATTCGCTCTCCTCGGTCCTGATACTCCTGGACCTGTCTGCAGCATTCTATAATGTGAACCACCAGATTATCCTCTCCACCCTTGAGGGGATGGGTGTCAAGGGCTCTGCTCTCTCCTTGTTTGCATCCTACCTGACGGTCGCTCCTACCAGGTGGCACTGGGAGGGTCTGTGCCAGAACAACGCAGACTGACTATTGGGGTTCCACAAGGATCGGTCCTGGGTCCTCTTCTCTTCTCCCTCTACACAACATCCCTTGGTCCTGTTATCCACTCCCATGACTTATCCTACCACTGCTATGCTGACGACACCCAACTGGTCTTGTCGTTTCCCCCCTCGGACACGCAAGTGGAAACACGCATTGCCGCGTGCTTAGCAGGCATCTCAAAGTGGATGTCGATGCACCACCTAAAGCTCAACCTGGACAAGACTTAGCTTGTGTTCTTCGCAGCAAAGGGCTGTCCGCACCGAGACCTGGCTGTCACCATTGATGATGCTGTGGTGACACCCGGACCGCAAGGAATCTGGGTGTGACCCTGGACGACCAACTATCGTTCTCAGCAAACGGTGACACGCTCCTGCAGATTCCTCCTCTACAACATCTGGAGGATTCTGCCTTTTCTCACTGAAAAGGCTGCACAGGTGCTCATCCAGGCTCTAGTAATCTCCCGGCTGGACTACTGCATCTCCCTCTTTGCTGGCGCCCCGGCATTTGCCATCATCATTCAGAAAGCTGCAGCTCGCCTGGTGTTCAACCGCCCCAAGTACTCCCACACATCTACCCTCCTTCGGACTCTACACTGGCTACCTGTAGCTGCTCCATCCAGTTCAAGACCTTGGTGCTAGCCTACAAGGCAGTAAAACGTACTGCTCCATCCTACCTCCAGGCAATGGTCAAGGCCTACATCCCAACCCATTCACTTCGCTCGGCTTCTTCGGGCCGTCTGCTTGCCCGTGTGGCCGATCTACGTGGTCACGGCTCTTCTCCGTCCTAGCGCCAATTTGGTGGAACAAACTCCCCACGGATGTCAGGACTGCACTGTCATTGCCCATCTTCCGCCGCAGGCTGAAAACCCATCTATTCAGGATACACTACCCGGAACCTTCCTCGTAGCGATATGTTGATTATCTAAGTAGATTACATATTATAGATAGGTAGATATTGTTCTAGATATTGTTATATATTGTTCTAGATATTGTTATATATTGTTTTCCATCTTATTGTACTTTTCCCTTTTCCACTTGTCCAGCACCTGGTGGTGTGAACGCGGTCTTCAACACCAAGAAGACCAAGGAGCTCATCGTGGACTTCAGAAAGACCAGAGCTGGCGCACACGCCCCCATCCTCATCAACGAGGCGGAGGTCAAGTGTGTCTCCAGCTTCAAATTCCTGGCTCACCAGCATCTCTTCTTCCTGAGGAGACTGAGGAAAGCCCACCGGTGTGCTATTGAAAGCATCCTCACCAACTGCATCACAGTGTGGTACGGAAACTGCACTGTTTCCGACCGGAAAGGCTGCAGAGGGTGGTGAAAACCGCCCAACGCATCGTTGGATTACCCCTCCCTGCAATAAACACTACCCACCGCAAACGGTGTCTGAGGAAGGCACAACAAATAGTCAAAGACACCTCTCACCCCAACCATGGACTGTTAGCCCTCCTCCCCTCCGGGAGGCGCTATAGAAACCTTTGTTCCAAGTCAAGCAGGCTTAGGAACCGCTTCATCCCCTCAGCTGTCATCTCTCTGAACTCCATACCACGATGACAGCCCCTCTGAACTCTTTTCAACTGTTGATATAAGTACAAACCCCTGCTCACTACCTGCTGTATACTTGTATACTTACCTTGTATATACATACCTATAATTCTGCACATATGTCATACCTACTATAAAGTTATTTTATAACTGTTTTTAGTAGTAGACTGTTTTTACATATTATTCAACAACTGTAAATTATATATAGCCATGCATCATGCACTGTACTCTGAGTCAATGTCAGACAGAGAGCGATCACAGGGCTGTTTTAAATGAATATGAAGGGTTACTGGGTGTCCCATTTTAACATGACAAGGTGACATTATTCAACGCCATTACTTCAATGCAATCTGTCAATTTCCGAGACACTTAGAACACTTTGATAGACAGCGACAGGCTACCGGTCAAAGCACTCATTCATTCTACGTCAGCATGGAGGTTAATGTTGAGTAAATGCTTGTCTCCGGCTGGCCTTGGTGTCGTATCAGTGGTAACAAAACGTTATACCTTGGAACCCAAAGTGTGTACTTTGTACAACAGCACCTGGACATAGCTTGAGCAAATGTATGTTAATTGAATGAATAAATAGTAAGTTACTTAATTAAATCAAAATAGGCCGGTTGAGAGAGGTAGAGAGAGGAAAGGTGAAACAATTGGTAACTTAGTTATAATATTATAATGTATCATGTCTTATGGCAATGATTGAGTATAAGAGAGAGAGAGAGAGAGAGATGGAAGAGACAGGAAGAGAGGAAGATAGAGAGAGTCAATGCCAGACAAAGACCACCGTCACAGGGCTGTTTTAAATGAATAGGGTTATAACAGGTCATAGACAGAACATCATCAGTTGACCCTGACTGATGTCAACATAGGACGGTCAGTGTTAAGTAAATGTTCCTCTTGTCTGGCCTTGGCGGAACATCAGCACAAACAAATTGTTAGATACACGCTGTAGCCTGCAATGTGTATACATCGACAACAACAACAACAACACCTGGAAGGTACTTGAACATATCGGACTGATCTGTGATGGCAAGGCAGCCACTTTGAGCTGTTTGGCTCCTTGGTTGCGGGGGACAGGTGTGTGTGACACTGACCTGCCAACCACCTGACATCGCCTGACAACCCCGGAGCAACATCCTGGGCACACACAACACGTCTCAAAAAAACCATCTTGAGGCTGAGCTACAGTCCTGCCTACAGACACCTCTCGTTCTCGCTCTCGTTCTCTCTCTCTCTCTCTCTCTCTCTCTCTCTCTCTCTCTCTCTCTCTCTCTCTCTCTCTCTCTCTCTCTCTCTCTCTCTCTCTCTCTCTCTCTCTCTCTCTCTCTCTCTCTCTCTCTCTCTCTCACTCTTCACCTCTCTCTCTTTCTCTCTCTACACCGGTGACTGCACTTTGGATTTCCGTGTCAGATTGTGGATTGGTCCGATGCGGTGGCGGTGGTGACCTTCCTGATGTAATGAACGAGCGTGCACCGGCCCATCTGCTCGACTCGTCCGTCATGAATGAACTGGAAAGCAGGACAGATTCAGCAAGTCTACAGTCTACACAGGAGTACAATCTGGCCTTTATTTGTTTGTAAGAGCGTCGCTGACTCAGTGACTGAGTTACCAGCTGAGTCAGCCAGGCTGACAAAAACAGATGGATGGTGGATTTATGATCAAGATGGGAAAAAAGTACAACTTTACCTGTACAATACAAAATAACAATTAAGTGTCTAATGGATTACATGTACCGTACATATGGCGTACATATTTTGATATTCATATGATAATGATGATGATTTTGATATAAGTGACCCTAGTGCAGCTCGGTAGTGAGCGTTAGCAGCATCCTAAATACAGTACGGTACAGTGTAGTAACGAGGTATTGAGTCCAGTGATAAGTCATAAGTAACAGTAGTAAGACCAGTGAAGAAGTAGGACGCAGTGTGTCATATGGGTGACAGTGTGATGGCAGTTGCAGCACTCCTAGCAGTTCAGGAGGCGCACCGCCTGTGGGTACAAACTGTCCCTTGAACCCTGCTAGTCCTGGATTGGATGCTGCAGTACCGGCAAGATTCAAGATTCAAGGTTCAAGGTTCAAGATTCTTTATTTGCAACAAGTACAATGGAATGCTTACTTCCCTTTCCCTCCCACAGTAGGAATTTCTAAAACACAATACAATAAAAATACTATACACAATATCAATGAACATAAAAAGAACAACATATGTACATGTGTTGAATTGTGCAGAAAGCATTTTAAAGTGCCAGCAGCATCGTGAAAACACAGTGCAGTACAGTGCAGTCACTGTAATGAGTCCAGAAAGTCCAGCAAAAGTATGATAGTGTATGACAATGTAATGTCATATGGATGACAATGTTATGATAGTGGCAGCACTCCTAGCAGTTCAGTATGCACACTGCCTGTGTGTGTGCAGGGGGGGGGAGGAGAAGATGGGATGACCCCTGCGGTCCAGTCGTTGAAAATAACACCATAGGGAAGGCGGAATCAAAGACAACCTTAAATTAAACACACTGTCCGACCAATTCATTTGGTGTCTCGGTGCCTCCTTCAGAACACCTCGCCCTTTACTCGAGTTAAACAATACAGCTGTCCCTGGGGATAAGGGATAAGGGGATTGATACCTGGTCCTTGTGGTGAGTTGAACACGCTGAACATATCTACACAGGAACACACACACACACACACACACACACACACACCCTGAAACACAATCTGTTCTCCGGCCCTGATCTTTCACTTATATCTCATTGTACGAGATGTCAATCAGACAGAGTCCTCGTGGCCTCCTCACTACAAGGATCACCCCATGTCCTTAAACAACCTTAAACCATAAACCTGAGACTTGTTGTTCGGAATGAAATGCACTTTTGACCTTTGTTGAAACACACTATTGTAAGTCGCTTTGGATAAAAGCGTCTGCTAAATGACTGCAATGTAATGTAATGTAAACCTGTTCTCACATCCCCCCCCCCAAACACACACACACACACACACATCTCCTTAATAAAACAACAACACATTCCTAGTTATTCCAAACTTCTCTTTTTAAAGGCCACAAATTACTGAGCAGCTAACTAGAGTTTGAAACATTGACGCGTCTCTTGAGATACTCTTGAGATAGCCGATGAATCATCGGGACGCTGATGACCGCAGTCGCCACTTGGGATCAGAACCACTGATGCCTTGCTTATTGGCACCGTGAGGAAGCAACGCATGTCGCAACGCATGTCGATTGTTTGTTATTGGCACCGTGAGGAAGCAACGCATGTCGATTGTCTGCTTCAACTAATGTACACCTTGTAAGTTGCTTTGGATAAAAGCGTCTGCCAAATGCCCTAAATGTAAATGTAATGTCAATGTTGTTTACATGCGGCGTTGTGTCGCTTCCTCATTCTGCCAATGAGCAGTCACTGGCATTGGTCTCAGTTCCTCTCCTCCAGGGTCCAAAATGAAGGAGAGATTCACTGATTCTGGTCCAGCGGTTCTCATGGTGTTGTTGTTGTTGTTGTTGTCATAATCTTGTTCACCACGTCTGAAAACGTCCATGCAAAAAAGTACAAAATCGGTGTTACATTTCTGCCTGTGATGGTCGCTTGTACGATAACCATGTGCTGTTTCTTAGGTTTCTGTATATATATATATATATATATATATATATATATATATATATACAAATTGTTGTCCAGTTCCAGGTACACATTTATAATCTAATATATATTGGGGCGGCAGTATAGCTCAGGAGGTAGACCAACCGGAAGGTTGCTGGTTCGATCCCCGCCGCCTCCTAGTAAAAGCTGTCGAGGTGTCCTTGAGCAAGACACCCGAACACTAAATGCTCCTGACGTGCCGGCTGTCTCCTTGCACGGCTGACTCTGCCCTCAATGGGTGAATGAATGGGTGAATGTCGATTGACCATATACATACAGTACTACATGAAAAAAGCTTGAAGTGGAACAACTACCCACCTCTCTATAGTTTATATATTTATTACTAAGATACCTGTTTACTGTACCTGCCATATAGATTTAAATCTGTTGATAGAACTGCTCCTACTCCTGTATATACATTTATATATGCCGTACATTTATATATGCTCACTTGTATATATATTTACATTTATATATATTTATCCTGTTTTCAATAAAGGCATACAGTTAAACACTCACTTACCTGTATATACATATTATTATGCTGCTCATATCCCATTTAATACTAGTAGACTGTCTTTTAACCTGTAAATTTAAACTGTAAATTTAAACTGTAAATGATATCACCATGCACTTTACTGCAACATTTGCACTCTGGTTAGATGCTAAATGATTTTCGCTGTACTGTACTGTACTGTGCTGTACAATGACAATACATTGGAATCTAATCTAATCTTATCTAATCTAAAAGAGAACAAAGCCTCGTTACACCTGTGTCATTAAAACACAACGGGACGTTTTGTGGTTGTGTTGTTAGGGACGAGAGTAAAGATTAAAAACAGCTGGTGTTAGAAGAGGATGTTTTTGTGAGTTCAAGATACACACACACACACACACACACACACACACACACACACACACACACACACACACAAGTAGTAAAAATAACTGTAATGAAATGTGATGCACCGCGATGCACCGCTAGGGGGCAGAATAACGCAGTGTTTGACGTGCTGCAGACGGAGACCCGGGGGCCCATTAATTCTCCTTCTGCGTTTCAATGTCACGGTTTCAATTACGGTCGACCTTTGGCCCAGCGAGACGCGATGGCCGTCACAGAACCAGCGAGTCCAGTATATGATGCAATATACTCTACCTGTCCGGTAAACATATCTGACCTTATTCTAGCTTGTCTACACTGTAAACGTACACTCTGCTCCAGAAAATATAGAATAAATGTGAGTAGAACAATTTAAAAATAGAAAACCAAGGTAAGGCGATACGAATAGGCCTATAGAAAACAAACAATCAAACACATAATTAACTGTAAAGAGTTTAAGTAAAGTATGGGACTACAGCAGGTTGCTGTGTGTGTGTGTGTGTGTGTGTGTGTGTGTGTGTGTGTGTGTGTGTGTGTGTGTGTGTGTGTGTGTGTGTGTGTGTGTGTGTGTGTGTGTGTGTGTGTGTGTGTGTGTGTGTGTGTGTGTGTGTGTGTGTGTGTGTGTGTGCGTGTGTGTGTGTGCGTGTGTGTGCCTGCGCGTGGGTGTGTGCATGTGTGTGTATGTCTACAAATAGGATATGTATTAATTGTAGTTATTGTATGCATTGATGCACAAATCCATCCCTAGGAATAGAAACGTTGGTTTTCTGTTGTGAAGAATCGTCGCGTGTGTACGTTTATGAATATGTAAATGACATAGACATAGCTGGCGAGTGGCGTTTCAAATCAATATTAATGACTTTCATTTTGCTTTGCAAATACATCAATTATGTATGCATGTGGATGTGGGTATCGCCACGGCGGTAATTACGGGCATCCCCTTCGATACACCCGGGAAGGTTTACACGTCCAGGTCCACGGTGTACAACACCCGGCGTTACGCAGTGAAGATATACCAAACAATTAATCTATTCAAAATAGATATTTCCCTCACAAAGGAAAACAAGCCAAGGAGACCCAAAAAGCACATGAAGACATAACAACTATATTATAAACTTTATATAACGCCTTGACCCTATTACGGGACTATCAGTGGTGTGTTGTGGGCATGTTTAAGAGGGTCACAGCCCTATTTGCATCTGGTGTATGAAAGCATTACCTCGGTGACCTTGATCGTGCAGAATAAAGCAAAAGGGCACGAATGCCATATGTTTAAGATAAAATGTGTTGTTAATGTAACACCGTAAATGTAAAACAGTTAAAGTTACGTTTGCATCAACAAATGACGAAGGAAATACATTCAGTTTTAGAGAGGAGACATACACACACACACACACACACACACACAACTATTCACAGAACTTAATAACAGATAACATAACAAAACACATACACACATAAATCAAAATGGTAAAATTCAAAATACCCCAACAAATATTTATTTTTATACAGAGACAACCTCATTGTTTATCATTATACCGCCCTGCTGTGTTTCCTGTTTTGTTCTTTATCTCATGCATGCTACTGCTCCTATATGGCTATTGTCTTTCCATAGGTCCCTGTGTCACACGGAGGCCCCTCAGGGAAGACACAGGGAGAGAGCCATCATGGGGTCTGTTACAGGAGCCAACATGGACGCCCCCGAAGGAGCACTCATTATCAACGTCGGTCCATTCCGCTCCAAGGCAGCATTTACTCAATTGGATGTGCGCCTCTCTGCCAGTGGAGAGACTCGGTCTCGTTCCCTGGCAGACGGCTCGGGGGAGGAGGGAATGTTTTGTAGATCTGTTTGGTCGCTATAGGGGGATGGTGTTGTGTTGTGTGTTGTGCGTTGTGTTGTATTGGACAAATGAGCATAAAAAAAACCATGAATGAATGAATGAAGAGATAGAATCGGTGCCAGTGTAATTCAAAAAATGTCTGTCTGTCTGTGTCTGTCTGTGTCTGTCTCTGTCTGTCTCTGTCTGTCTCTGTCTGTCTGTCTCTGTCTGTCTCTGTCTGTCTGTCTCTGTCTGTCTCTGTCTGTCTGTCTCTGTCTGTCTGTGTCTGTCTGTCTCTGTCTCTGTCTCTGTCTCTGTCTCTGTCTGTCTGTGTCTGTCTGTGTCTGTCTGTCTCTGTCTCTGTCTCTGTCTCTGTCTGTGTCTGTGTCTGTCTGTCTGTCTGTCTGTCTGTCTGTCTCTCTGTCTGTCTCTCTGTCTCGTCTCTCTCTCTCTCTCTCTCTCTCTCTCTCTCTCTCTCTCTCTCTCTCTCTCTCTCTCTCTCTCTCTCTCTCTCTCTCTCTCTCTCTCTCTCTCTCTCTCTGTTTTATGTATGTTTATACAATATGGTATATTAGATTGCATAATATACCACTTTGTAATATTTTATACTGTACTATACTTTCCTATCCTATGCTACACTACACTATATATACAAACTACAACTACGACACTAACTACTAGCTACACATGTAGCTAGCTAACAATATTTACATCAAATCAAAAATCCTATCCTCCCAAATGCACTTTCTTTAGACCCATCAGTAATTTCCCCGTGCAGATTTACAGAACCATGTTCCGTTTGCTGTCCCGTGAAACCTATAGTATACCTGAGCGTTGATTAGGGAAGGGCTCGTAGTGAAAGAGAATATAGAAGTTAATTAAAGAAACAGGATGTAGTTATGTAAAGTACAGTCTGCGGTACCCTCATAGTCCCTGATATGAGCCAAGGGCCGGGCGTTGGGTTTAATCAGAGTCAAGACGGTCTGACCCAGATAGGGGCCTGGGTTCTGGGTTCTGGGGAGGGAGGGAGGGAGGGAGGGAGGGAGGGGGGGGGACGCCCTGCGGAGACCAGCAGGTTATATCATTGAACTATTGAACTCAACTCTCCCTTTCTGTTAAAACCTCCATAAGGACGTTAGGGGAAAAAAGGTGTGAGTGTTTTTACCCCCAGAACCAAAATAGCCACGTTGATCTCTCCCCATAAGCTCCTCGGTGGAACGCCTCCTCGTGGAGACTACTTCTACTCAGTGCTGTCGTTCTGTGTTGCACATACAGTATATTTTTCCAGGTCAGAGGATAGTTTTCATCCACACCTACTGAACTGCTAGGAGTGCTGCCACGATCATAATATCGTCATTAACATTACACTGTCATACTTTGCTGGACTTTCTGGACTCATTACAGTCACTGCACTGTACTGCACTGTATTCACGATGCTGCTGCACTACTGGCACTTTAAATGCTTATAAATCTTTTTGCACAATTTAAAACATTTTTATAGTA
>CM051001.1:13825491-13827991 GCA_027704905.1 Muraenolepis orangiensis
CACCCATCCACCCACCCATCCATCCACCCATTCATCCACCCATCCACCCACCCATCCATCCACCCATTCATCCACCCATCCATCCACCCATCCACCCACCCATCCACCCACCCATTCATCCACCCATTCAACCACCCATCCACCCACCCATTCATCCACCCATTCAACCACCCATCCACCCACCCATCCACCCACCCATTCATCCACCCATTCATCCACCCATCCACCCACCCATTCATCCACCCATTCATCCACCCAGACGACCCCGCTCTCCCTCCAGTAGCAGCAATAATTGATACGTTGTTATTATGTTAATTTATGTTCATTATTGAATTTATGATGAGGAGGATGATGAGGATGAAGATGATGATGATGATGATGTTGAGGATAAGGTTGATGATGATGTGATGAGGATGATGAGGATGATGATGATGATGATGATGATGATGATGATGATGATGAGGATGATGATGATGATGATGGATGATGGATGAGGATGAGGATGTGATGATGATGATGCGATGATGATGATGATGATGTGATGGATGATGATGAGTGATGATGATGATGATGATGATGATGATGAGGATGAGGATGATGATGATGATGATGATGATGGCGATGACGATGACGATGATGATGGTGATGAGGATGATGATGATGAGGATGACGGTGAGGATGATGATGATGATGATGATGATGATGATGATGATGACGATGGCGATGACGATGACGATGATGATGAGGATGAGGATGTTGATGATGATGAGGAAGATGATGATGAGGATGAGGATGATGCTGAGGAAGATGATGATGATGATGATGCATTGACTTATTTATTTGGACAGACAGACACATCATGTGGTCTCCAGGATTAGACTACTTCCTGTGTCGTAGGACTGTAGCCAATCGCGAGGAGTCAGCTGGCGTGCAGACCCTCGGTGTGTGGGGGCGTTAGGGTGGTGGCGTGTGTGTGTGTGTTGTGTGTGTGTTGTTTGTGTGTGAGGGGGGAGGGGGGGGCAGGGAGGCGGCAGGTGGGGGGGGGGGGGGGGGTCAGCGATGCGTCTGATTGGTTGACTCCCACAGCATCTGTTCGGACAGGGCTCCTGTGTTCCTGGGTAAGACGGAGCGTGGCACCGTGGCGCTGTGCGGTGAGAGAGTTTAATTCCCCTCGTAGCTCAGCAGGGCAGAGCAAGGCATGAATAATGCAAGCCAAGAGTGAGTTGTAATCCTTCCCCGTCTCAATCGCCCCGGCTGGCGGGCAGCCAGCCGGGGCTGTCGGTGCTATTCCCCGTGCAGCCCGAGG
Source organism: Muraenolepis orangiensis (assembly GCA_027704905.1). NCBI lineage: Eukaryota > Metazoa > Chordata > Actinopteri > Gadiformes > Muraenolepididae > Muraenolepis > Muraenolepis orangiensis. The sequence goes on from CM051001.1 coordinate 13,826,798, forward strand.
GGCACAGCAAGGCAGCACGTGGAAAGGATGCTTTTTTCAATTTTTTCTTTTGTAATAAAATAAAAATGGGTTACACAGATATAATACATGGTAAAAAATAGATGTTATATACATTTTTTATACTTTAAAACAAGAGTTGTGGGTGTATCTGTGTGTGTGTGTGTGTGTGTGTGTGTGTGTGTGTGTGTGTGTGTGTGTGTGTGTGTGTGTGTGTGTGTGTGTGTGTGTGTGTGTGTGTGTGTGTGTGTGTGTGTGTGTGTGTAAGCCAGAGCAGTAACAGTATGTGGGTAGGTAGAGTATATTTATATATGTACTTTTCTCTGAAAGTTGTCTTGTCCACACTGTGACTGTAGGCAGAAGAGAGAGAGAGAGAGAGAGAGAGAGAGAGAGAGAGAGAGAGAGAGAGAGAGAGAGAGAGAGAGAGAGAGAGAGAGAGAGAGGACCTAGAAACAGAGAAAGATAAGGGGAAACAAAAGAGACAGATAACTAATAAAAGAATATTAAAAATATCAATTAGTCAGATCAGATCCCAAAGGGGTTGCCTCTACAGAAGAGAAAGAAAGTGTGTACATGTGGTGGTGTGGTGTGTATGTGTGTGTGTGTGTGTGTGGTGGTGTGACACCTTCGACCAAACTCCCGGAGAACTTCAGCCCTGGCATGAGAAGAAGGTGACTTAATGACGTATTCCTCTCTCTCTCTCTCTCTCTCTCTCTCTCTCTCTCTCTCTCTCTCTCTCTCTCTCTCTCTCTCTCTCTCTCTCTCTCTCTCTCTCTCTCTCTCTCTCTCTCTCTCTCTCTCTCTCTCTCGTGTGTGTGTGTGTGTGTGTGTCTGCCAAAGTGTGTGAGTATGTGCACATGTGTGTGTGTGTTAGGTGTAAGTGTGCGTGTGTTAGGTGTAAGTGTGTGTGTGTGTGTATATTTGTGTGTGTGTGTGTGTGTGTGTATGTGTGTGTATATATATGTGTGTGTGTTGTGTGTGTGTGTGTGTATACATGTGTATATATGTGTGTGTGTGTGTGTGTGTGTATATGTGTGTGTGTGTGTGTGTGTGTTAGTCTACCCAGGTGTGTGAGTACGTGTGTGTGTGTGTGTGTGTGTGTGTGTGTGTGTGTGTGTGTGTGTGTGGTGTGTGTGTGTGTGTGTGTGTGTGTGTGTGTGATGTCCAGCCCTCCTATAGCTCATTGATCCTAGAGTA
>CM051001.1:13835491-13842991 GCA_027704905.1 Muraenolepis orangiensis
ACCTAACCTTAAACCATGACTATAGCCCTAAACCTAAACCTAGACCCTAACCTAACCCAAACCCACCCTGAGCCTAAACCTAACCTTAAACCATGACTATAGCCCTAAACCTAAACCTAGACCCTAACCTAACCCAAACCCACCCTGAGCCTAAACCTAACCTTAAACCATGACTATAGCCCTAAACCTAAACCTAGACCCTAACCTAACCCAAACCCACCCTGAGCCTAAACCTAACCTTAAACCATGACTATAGCCCTAAACCTAAACCTAGACCCTAACCTAACCCAAACCCACCCTGACCCTATCCAACCCTTACCATGAAGCTGACATGGACACAAGCCTCAACTGTCTTTTCTCCCCGAGGGACCTCTTGAGATAAGAGCATCTCCTTTTACGACGGAGGCCCACGGTCCATAGGGACGTCGCAGCATCGTAACCATAGTTACAAGCCCGCCAGTATGGAACCTGTACGCGTCCCGGTCCATTGATTTCCCCTGGGCCGCTCGACCGCAGCCATTAAGATGATGGAGAACCGGAGAACTTAACGGGACAACCGACACGTACACACTGATGGGAGTGGAGCTGTTTACCTTTTCAGAGACCAGAGCGTAGCACACACACACACACACACACACACACAGGGAATTAAATGTGATAATTACACACTCTTTTAATGTTTAATAACTTGTAATGTGATAGTTAATATTTAATAGACAACAACTACGCCGCTGGGGAACCGACGTGAATGTCAACAAAGACATTCTCCAGTCGTTCAAACGCAGCCGTGTGGGGAGATCCGAAAGGGAATGAAGGATTGTCTGAGAAAGTGTCCCAGTGGAAAGTGTCTCAGTGGAAATTGTCCAAATGGAAAGTGTCTCAGTGGAAAGTGTCTCAGTGGAAAGTGTCTCATTGGAAAGTGTCTCAGTGGAAAGTGTCTCAGTGGAAAGTGTCTCATTGGAAAGTGTCCAAATGGAAAGTGTCTCAGTGGAAAGCGTCTCAGTGGAAAGCGTCTCAGTGGGTGTTGAGTCAGGGTTCCACCGCATGGTGCTGCGCGACCAGACCCACTCTGTCAGTTCCCCAGTGTGGGCAAAAGTGTTTTTTTGTTTTTTTGGGGGGGAGGTTCCAAAGCGAGCCGAGGCACCGCACCAAAAAGGTCATGTGACAACACTGCAGAGTGCCGATGGGTCAGAGAGAACCACCAGAAGCGACCTGAATCACAGCTGGGTCAGTGTTTCCCGTGCATTGATTTTTGTCAGTTGTGGCGTCTCTCGCCACATGGTCAACATATTGACTGCCACATAATTGATTTTCTGAATTGTTTATACTACTTAAGTAGTTAAAAGCCTTCGTCATAAAAAAAAAAGGTTTGTTTCCTGGCTGGCCCGGGGTGGGCAGAGTTCCTCACGCCATCGCGCCATGCATCGAAGTTTTACAATAATGCCCGCGCCAAACTGAAAGTGAAATGTTTAGCAGAATAACGCCGGTTGTGATGGTGGTGGTGAAATACAAACACACAACTCAATAGCAGCTCATGCTGTTTGAATTGTTTACGTTATAAATATACTGGGAATTCAAAGAGATGTCCACACAATTGATCAGGGCTTCAGCAGCGCTGTATAGAGCCGTCGTTTGGTCAATACTTCAACACAATCAGTGAATTCCAAAGCATCCTGCTCCTGAATAAAATGCAATTCAACCGGATACATCACTTTCATTATTTTTTTGCCAATGGATATAACAGTAAACTGTGTGTTTAGTGTATCAGGCTGGCTCTACAGCAGTGTGTCCAGCCAGCTGAGCCTAGGCACGGGTATAACACATGGACTGTATGCAATACTGTACCGGTATTACAATTCTGAATTTAAAATGTGTCGATAGTTGTGGAAACTATCACATACAGTACATGTGTGGACCTTTTTAGACGCATTAATTTGATTATTATTGTTCTGTATGTCTTGCATCCCTACTAGCCTGTGTATATGCTGAGTGTTGCATGGCCGTAATAAGCTGTGAGGCTCTACGAACGAACACACGTTTCGGTTGCAAGTTACAACCAAAGTTATCTGGAGCGGGTGAATCTCAACACAAGAGAAAAGAAAAGCCACGGTATAATAAGACCGAGGAGGGCCACAAACCAGATGCTCCTGTTGGCCACAACCGAGACACGCAGTACGCCAAGAAAAGGAATATTGAAACAGCCCACAGGAGGGCAGAAAAGACGAGAAGGGGTTAAGGTTTGCAGAGACGCTTAGAAACTGGTCAACTGTAGTTAATTCGGACCATATCCATATATTTGAGAGCTTAGAATCCATTGTAAGGTGAATCTTAATGAACAAAGAGCATTGTAGCAGTCGATGCTGCCACCAACTATTAAAATGGCTGCTAGAGGGCTCCTCCTGAAGACAAGGACACAGGCTGATGAGCAATCCGGTTTCTAGCAAGAGTTTGAATCATTGTGAAGAGAGAGATGGTTCATGCTAGAGCTCTCCTGAGTGTGTGTGTGTGTGTGTGGTGGCTGTTTTAACCTGTGGGCCTTCATTAACAAGGGCCCACAGGTGTGCAGCCTCACCAGCCATAGAGTAATCAGTGTAACTCAGGCCATGAGGTGAGGCTGCTTAAAGCAGCCAGCAACCGCACACACTTTCACAGGCAGGTTCATTGTTTCAGCATTAGAAGCAGGAAATCCCCCCCCGACTCATCCATCAAACAAAGCCTCAGACGAGGCCATCAAGCCTCAGATGAGGCCATCAAGCCTCAGACGAGGCCATCAAGCCTCAGATGATGCCCATCCTCAGATGACCTAGCAGTGTAGATCCAGTTCCATGTGCCATGTGTGTGTCTACTGTACCATCCATCAGTCGCTACATTGATCTTTATATGGTCATCATTAGTTATAGCGTATAGTATAATACTTAGTAAAGTGTATAGGGTTGTTTATGGTATAATACTTAGTAAAGTGTATAGGGTTGTTTATGGTATAATACTTAGTAAAGTGTATAGGGTTGTTTATGGTATAATACTTAGTAAAGTGTATAGGGTTGTTTATGGTATAATACTTAGTAAAGTGTATAGGGTTGTTTATGGTATAATACTTAGTAAAGTGTATAGGGTTGTTTATGGTATAATACTTAGTAAAGTGTATAGGGTTGTTTATGGTATAATACTTAGTAAAGTGTATAGGGTTGTTTACGGTATAGTAAAGTATATAGTAGGTAGCATGTCATGTTGTATAGTAATGTTGTAGAGATAAATACTGCGGGAGGATACAAGATACAAGACACAAGATGTGTGTTGGCCAGTTGTAACAAGTGCATAGGAATGCTTACGCCCATTCCCTCCCACAGTATAAATCTCAAAAACACCATAAAAAAAATAAAAAATATATATATATACAATAAAATAAACCAAAACAAGAGCAGCAAAGTGACTGAAATGATATGTACATGTTTTTTAGTTTTTAGATTTTTTACAAAAATCTTTCCAGTAGGGCCAGTAGTGCAGCAGCATGGTGAATACAGTGCAGTACAGTGCAGTACATTTGATGAGTCCAGAAATTCCAGCAAAGTATGTAAGTGTAATGTTAATGACATGTTATGAAAGTGAAAGTGCCAGCACTCCTAGCAGTTCAGTAGGTCACTGCCTGTGGATAACAACGATCCTTAAACCTGGTAGTACATGTACAGATGCTGAATAACCAACGACCAGACGGTAGGGGGGAGAAGAGATGGTGCCCAGGGTGGTTGCAGTCCTTTATGATGGACATGGCCTTTTTCCGACATCTGGTTCTAAAGATCTCCTCAATGCATGGAAGTGCACACCCGATGATGGTGGAGTGGGTGCCCCAGTGGCTCCTGAAGTCCACGATGAGCTCCTTGGTCTTGCTGACATTCAGTGTGAGGCTGTTGTCCTCACACCATCTGTGTGAGGACAGACTGAGACTGAGGCAGCAACCTTGGGGTGCTCCGGTGTTGAGGACCAGAGTGGATGAGATGTTGTTCCCAATCTTCACCACTTGAGGCCTGCCTGTCAGGAAGTCCATAATCCAGTTACAGATGGGGGCGCCCAGACCTAGGTCCCTCAGTTTCAGGACCAACTTGGAGGGAACGATGGTGTGGAACACCGAGCTGTAGTCAATGAACAGCAGTCTAAAGTAGGTGTCCCTCCTGTCTAGGTGCTGCAGGGCCGTGTGTAGTGCCAGGGAAATGGCGTTGTCTACAGACCTGTTTGGTCTGTATGAAAACTGGAGTGGGTCTAGGGACTCAGGGATGGACAAGTTTATATATGACATTACAAGTTTCTCCAGGCACTTCGTGGCTATGGGTGTTAAAGCCACTGGATGATAGTCATTGAGGTATGTTACCTTGGTCTTTTTGGGTAACGGCACAATGGTTGTCGCTTTGAAGCACGCTGGGATGACAGACTGTTGCAGTGATGTATTGTAGATGTCGGTGAACATCTACAACGAACATTTTCGTTGTACTGTACTCGTGCTGTGCAATGACAATAAATTTGAATCAAATCTATGTAAACACCATTTACTGTACAACATACACCTCTCTAACTCGCTCCTCTGAATCAAGATTTAAGATTCAAGATGTTTTTTATTTGCCATTTGCAATAAGCACAATGGAATGCTTACTCCCCATTCCCTCCCTCGACTCCGATCACTACAAGAAGGTCAAGTACGAACTCAGAAAAGCCATCAAGAACGGCAAATTGGATTACAAAACAAATTGGAATTACAGTTCGGGGGTTCTGACACCAGACGTATGTGGCAAGGTCTGAGGGTCCTCTCCAACTACAAGGGAAGCTCAGGGGCAGTCACCAACAACGACCCTACCCCTACAGGTTAAAAGACAATCTAGGTATTAAATGGGTAGTACAGGTCTGTCTGTACATTCTCTGGGCAGTTGGAGCCTAGTTAGACTAGCTAACCCCTACGCCCGACCATTTCCCTGTTCTTATCCACCGTTCTTGTACTTTATGGTTCACTTCTCTTGTTTTTATTTCCTTTTTGTTTATTACCTTTGTATAGTCCTTTCCTCTGTTACATTGTCTATGTTTAATTTGTAAACTGCTTTGGCTTTGTACATGTTTATTCCAGAAAATGAAGGTGAGGGAGAGAGAGAGAGAGAGAGAGAGGAGAGAGAGAGAGAGAGAGAGAGAGAGAGAGAGAGAGAGAGAGAGAGAGAGAGAGAGAGAGAGGAGAGAGAGAGAGAGATATAGGTAAAGAGGCTTAGATGGAGAGACAGAGACATAGAGAGAGGCACAGAAGGAGAGATGGACACTGAGAGGCTTTCGTTAATACTGCTTTGGCAATGCAAATGTTGTATCTTCCACGGCAATAAAGGTTTCTTTAAAGTGTAAGTGAAGCCTGTTTTACAACACCCCAGGAGAGTCCGAGAAGCTTGACCCTCTCTCAGACACTGTCATCAACCGCTGCCCAAGTGGACATCAACACACACACACACCTTGGCGCCCGTGTCCCTCCACTGTGATGTCAGAGGAGGAGGAGGAGGAGGAGGAGGAGGAGGAGGAGGAGGAGGAGGAGGAGGAGGAGGAGGAGGCGATGGAGGCTTTGCCTCGGAAGCCTTCAGCGACGTCACAAAAAAACGCATTAGAGTTCGGAGCAGACAAAACAACAAACTAGGTTGGTGGAGACCGGCCAAAATCGAAACTTCTGTTTTCATCACTGTTTGTCTGTTTGTCTGTTTGTCTGTTTGTCTGTTTGTCTGTTTGTATAACTCAAAACATTTTGAATGGAATATGACTTTTGAGATGTTTTTAAGTACAATGGAATACTTACTTGCCATTCCCTCCCGCAGTATACATGTCATACAATGTAACACTATATACTATATTATGTACTATGTACTATGTAATATACTTGTACAAAACGATACTATAACAATACTGTACACAGTAAAAATAACAATAAAAATAACAAATAAAGTGACTGATGGATGGTATGTACATTGTGCAAAAAGCATTTAAAAAGCATGTTAAAGTGCCAGTCGTGCAGCAGCATCATGATAACAGTGCAGTACAGTGCAGAACATTGCAGTAACTGAAATGAGTCCAAAAAGTCCAGCAAAAGTATGATAGTGTAATGTATTATGTATGACAATGTTCTGATGGTGGCAGCACTCCTAGCAGTTCTGTAGGCACACTGCCTGTGGATAAAAACTATCCTTAAACCTGGTAGTCCTTGCTGTACGGATGCTGCGGAACCGGCGACCAGACGGTAGGGGGGAGGAAGAGATGGAGCCCAGGGTGGTTGCGGTCCTTAGTGATGAAGATTGCCCGCTTCTGACATTTGGTCCTACAGATCTCATCAACGCATGGAAGTGCACACCCCATGATCTTTTCCGCTGTCCTCGCGACCCGCTGCATGGCTTTCTTGTCCTGTGCGGTGGTGTTGCCGTACCACACAGCGACGCCACTGGTCAGGACGCTCTCTACGGCGCCACGGTACAATTTCACCAGCCAATGTTCGCCTGTGCCGTCTCTCCTGAGGCACCGCAGGGCATAGAGTGCCTTCTTTAGCATGCGGGTCCACGCCAGGTCATTGGAGATCTTTAGGAGATCCCAGGAACTACAGTTCTCCGACGATCTTCGATCTCCTGACGACCTGATGAATCGACACCTAGCATCTCGAAGAAACCAAATACCAAATGGCTACATCTCTGGGACCCTACCCACTTTCTGGAAAACAGACTGCATTTATATAACGTTTTTACCTAAAGCGCTTTACAACCACTGCCTGACATTCAACCATTCACACACCGACGGCGGTGTCAGCCATGCAAGGAGACCGCCAGCTGTTCAGGAGCAGTTAATTAGGGATGGGGTGTGTTGCTCACCTCTAGGACACTTGGCTAGGAGGAGGATCCGGAGGTTGAACCAGCAACCTTCCGGTTGTCAGACAACCCAACTCTCACACCTGAGCAGAAAGATGGAGGTTGACTTTGCGTCCACTTTGCGTGTGCAAAGGAGATGTTAGGAAAATGTTAATCTTCATATATATGTGCACACGCATTGCGTGTGTGTGTGTGTGTGTGACACAAATCGTATTGCATTCTGGGACACAAATGAAGACGAGAAAGATGGTGGTTTGAACGCACCTCCACTTTGTGGAGAGAGAGACACTTTGTGTGTGCGTGTGTGTAAAGGAGATGTTAGGAAAATGTTAATCTTCATATATATGTGCGCACGCATTGCGTTTGTGTGTGCAAACACAAAGACACACTGCCTTCTGGGACATAAATGAAGACAAATGTGTGTTATAATTGGCGATGGTTTTGGCTGCGGTGGTGGAAGCGAGGAGCTAAATTGGGTGCTGTAGAGACATATGTAGCAGCAGCTAATGGTTATACAATGGGCCCCTGATTAGGAACCTCTCTGACGCTGCTGTTGTGTCAACGCAGTTTTCCATCCATCCCATTGAATTATGACTATTACACTGAAGATGACTTTATATGTTCTCTAGTCCTAATA
>CM051001.1:13855491-13857991 GCA_027704905.1 Muraenolepis orangiensis
ACACACACACACACACACACACACACACACACACACACACACACACACACACACACACACACACACACACACACACACACACACACACACACACACACACACACACACACACACGAACGCACACACACACACACATACACACGCAATCCTTCTTTATTTCACACAGATATTCACTCTTTTTCCTCCCCATTTGTACACAGACAGACACACTCTCTCTCTCTCTCTCTCTCTCTCTCTCTCTCTCTCTCTCTCTCTCTCTCTCTCTCTCTCTCTCTCTCTCTCTCTCTCTCTCTCTCTCTCTCTCTCTCTCTCTCTCTCTCTCTCTCTCTCTCTCTCTCTCTCTCTCTCTCTCTCTCTCACACACACACACACACACACATTCTCCCAGCTCGGTGAAGAAGTGTGACGGAGATATTAAAGTGGTTATTATCTCCAGCTACAAACGCCTGCCCCCACTACTGGACCTAGACTACCAACACAGGACCCCCAGAATCTCTGCTAGAACCAACACCACCAGAAAATCTACTAGAACCAACACCACCAGAACATCTCCTAGAACCAACACCACCAGAACATCTCCTAGAACCAACACCACCAGAACATCTCCTAGAACCAACACCACCAGAACATCTCCTAGAACCAACACCACCAGAACATCTACTAGAACCAACACCACCAGAACATCTCCTAGAACCAACACCACCAGAACCATCCTAGAACCAACACCACCAGAACATCTCCTAGAACCAACACCACCAGAACATCTCCTAGAACCAACACCACCAGAACATCTCCTAGAACCAACACCACCAGAACATCTCCTAGAATCAACACCACCAGAACATCTACTAGAACCAACACCACCAGAACATCTCCTAGAACCAACACCACCAGAACATCTACTAGAACCAACACCACCAGAACATCTCCTAGAACCAACACCACCAGAACATCTCTAGAACCAACACCACCAGAACATCTACTAGAACCAACACCACCAGAACATCTACTAGAACCAACACCACCAGAACATCTCCTAGAACCAACACCACCAGAACATCCTAGAACCAACACCACCAGAACATCTACTAGAACCAACACCACCAGAACATCTCCTAGAACCAACACCACCAGAACATCTCCTAGAACCAACACCACCAGAACATCTCCTAGAACCAACACCACCAGAACATCTCCTAGAACCAACACCACCAGAACATCTACTAGAACCAACACCACCAGAACATCTCCTAGAACCAACACCACCAGAACATCTACTAGAACCAACACCACCAGAACATCTCCTAGAACCAACACCACCAGAACCATCCTAGAACCACACACCAGAACCCAGAACACACACAGAACATCTACTAGAACCAACACCACCAGAACATCTACTAGAACCAACACCACCAGAACATCTCCTAGAACCAACACCACCAGAACCATCCTAGAACCAACACCACCAGAACATCTACTAGAACCAACACCACCAGAACATCTCCTAGAACCAATACCACCAGAACATCTCCTAGAACCAACACCACCAGAACATCTCCTAGAACCAACACCACCAGAACCATCCTAGAACCAACACCACCAGAACATCTACTAGAACCAACACCACCAGAACATCTCCTAGAACCAATACCACCAGAACATCTCCTAGAACCAACACCACCAGAACATCTCCTAGAACCAACACCACCAGAACCATCCTAGAACCAACACCACCAGAACATCTACTAGAACCAACACCACCAGAACATCTCCTAGAACCAACACCACCAGAACATCTACTAGAACCAACACCACCAGAACATCTCCTAGAACCAACACCACCAGAACCATCCTAGAACCAACACCACCAGAACATCTACTAGAACCAACACCACCAGAACATCTACTAGAACCAACACCACCAGAACATCTCCTAGAACCAACACCACCAGAACCATCCTAGAACCAACACCACCAGAACATCTACTAGAACCAACACCACCAGAACATCTCCTAGAACCAATACCACCAGAACATCTCCTAGAACCAACACCACCAGAACATCTCCTAGAACCAACACCACCAGAACCATCCTAGAACCAACACCACCAGAACATCTACTAGAACCAACACCACCAGAACATCTCCTAGAACCAACACCACCAGAACCATCCTAGAACCAACACCACCAGAACATCTACTAGAACCAACACCACCAGAACCATCCTAGAACAAGAACATTCTGAGATACAGATCTGTGATTTGAAGAGTTGCTCCATCTTCTCTGGGCTCCTGTGGTGGGGCTGCTGTGCTTTTATTGAGTTTTATTGGATTGTGTTGGTATTGTATGTTATTGTGTATGGGGGAGTGTGTTTACGTGCAAGCAAGTGCATTTGTGTGTGTGTGTGTGTGTGTGTGTGTGTGTGTGTGTGTGACAGGCTTGTTGTTAAATTGTGTTGTAAAGTAGTATTGGGTTTATTGTGTGTGTATGTGTGTG
>CM051001.1:13862991-13870491 GCA_027704905.1 Muraenolepis orangiensis
GCGCCCCACTCGGCCTGTCGGGATGTTCCTGATGGAAGTCGCGGATGAGGGACAGATCCAGGACACTCCGCCGTGGAATCCAACTCCGCTCCTCCGGGCCGTACCCTTCCCAATCCACCAGGTACTGGAAACCCCGGCCACGGCGACGGATGTCCAGGATCTTTCTCACCGTGTAGGCGGGATGGTCGTCGATGATCCTGGGGGGGGGAGGGGGTGTGGTGGGAGGGCACAAGGGACTGGAAGACACAGGTTTCAACAGGGAGACATGAAAGGTGGGATGAACTTTCATGGCTGGCGGCAATCTTAGCCGTACAGACACCGGGTTGATGACCTTGTCCACCGTGTAAGGTCCCACATAGCGAGGCGCCAACTTCCGGGACTGTACCTGGAGTGGTAGGTCACGGGAGGAGAGCCAAACCTGTTGTCCAGGTCGATAGATGGGTGCCTGGACCCTCCGACGGTCCGCCAAACGCCGGTTCCGATCGGCCGTACGAAGGAGTGCCGAACGTGCGGTCCTCCAAATCCGGCGGCAGCGCTGGAGGTGGGCCTGTACCGACGGCACCGCAATCTCCTCCTCCTGGACGGGAAACAGGGGCGGTTGGTAGCCCAGCGATGCCTGGAACGGCGACATCCCCGTGGCGTCGCTGATCAGGGAGTTGTGGGCGTACTCCACCCAAGGGAGGTGGGAACTCCATGAGGATGGATGGTTCGCGGCGACGCAGCGGAGAGCCGCTTCCAGGTCCTGGTTAGCTCTCTCCGTTTGTCCATTGGACTGCGGATGGTATCCGGAGGAGAGGCTGGCGGTGGCCCCCAGAGCCTGGCAGAACGCCCTCCACAACTGCGACGCGAACTGTGGCCCCCGGTCGGACACTATGTCCAGGGGTATCCCGTGCAGACGGAATACCTGCAGTACCAGGAGGTCCGCCGTCTCCTTGGCCGAGGGGAGCTTGGGCAAAGGCACAAAATGGACCGCCTTCGAAAACCGGTCGACGATGGTGAGGATGGTGGAGTTACCAGCCGACGGCGGAAGACCGGTGACGAAGTCCACGGCGATGTGCGACCAAGGCCGACGAGGGATAGGCAGCGGCTGCAGCAACCCCGCAGGAGGTCGATGTGAGGCCTTGCTGCGTGCACAGACGGTGCAGGCCGTGACAAAGGCCTGGGTGTCCCGGGAGATGGAAGGCCACCAGAAGCTCCGTCTGAGGAAGGACAGGGTCCGTGCAAAGCCGGGATGGCAGGTCAGACGGGAGGAATGAGCCCACTGCAGCACCCGAGACCTAACTGGATCGGGTACAAACAGCCGGTTAGCGGGACCATTACCTGGATCTGGATGAGTACGTTGAGCCGACCGGACGAGACCCTCAATCTCCCATGTGACTGCCCCAAGCACGCACACCGGAGGCAGGATGGTCTCTGGCTCGACGAGATCCCTCTCGGCGTCCCACTGGCGAGAGAGAGAGTCCGGTTTCACATTCCGACATCCAGGCCGGTAAGTGAGCGTGAAGTTGAACCTCCCCAGGAACAACGCCCACCGCGCCTGTCGAGAGTTGAGCCGTTTGGCGGTGCGGAGGTAGGCCAAGTTCTTGTGGTCTGTCCAGACCACGAACGGTTGTTCGGCCCCCTCCAGCCAATGCCTCCACTCCTCCAAGGCCAGGACCACTGCCAAGAGCTCCCGATTCCCCACGTCGTAGTTCCTCTCCGCGGGCGACAACTGTCTAGAAAAAAAGGCACAAGGGTGAGTCTTCCGATCCCCCGTGGCACGTTGAGAAAGGACGGCCCCCACACCGGAGTCCGATGCGTCCACCTCCACCACAAACTGGCACGCCGGATCCGGATGCCTCAGAACCGGAGCCGAGGTAAACAGCCGTTTCAGCTGCGCAAACGCCGCACCTGCCTCAGGAGTCCAGGAGAACGGAGAGAGCGTGGAGGTGAGCCGAGTAAGTGGGGCCGCGACACTACTGAAATCCCGGATGAACCTGCGGTAAAAATTTGAAAATCCGAGGAACCGCTGGAGTTGTTTCCGGGACGTAGGCGTCGGCCACTCCGCCACTGCCTTGACTTTAACGGGATCCGATCGAACTTGGCCCGGTTCGATTATGAACCCCAAAAAAGCCACCGACTTTGCGTGGAACTCGCACTTCTCCGCCTTGACGAACAGCTTGTTCTCCAAAAGCCGCTGAAGTACCAACCGGACGTGCTGAACGTGCTCCCTCTGACTACCTGAAAATATCAAAATATCGTCCAGGTAGACAAAGACGAACAGGTTCAGCATGTCTCGGAGGACGTCGTTCACCAGAGCCTGGAACACTGCCGGGGCGTTGGTGAGACCGAAGGGCATGACCCGGTACTCGAAGTGCCCCAAAGCAGTGTTGAACGCCGTCTTCCACTCGTCCCCCTCACGGATCCGGACGAGATGGTAGGCATTGCGGAGGTCCAATTTGGAGAACACCGTCGCATTACGGAGAGGCTCGAAGGCTGGGTCGATGAGTGGCAAGGGGTATTTATTCTTGACGGTGATATCGTTTAGACCCCGGAAGTCAATACACGGCCTTAACGAGTTATCCTTTTTAGTCACAAAAAAAAAACCAGAACCCACAGGCGACGACGAGGGTCTGATCAGGCCCGCTGCCAGAGAGTCGTGGATGTAGGTCTCCATAGTCTGTCTCTCGGGCCGGGACAGATTGTAGAGTCGCCTCACCGGCAAAGACGCGCCGGGAAGGAGATTGATGGCGCAGTCGTATGGTCTGTGAGGGGGTAAGGAGACGGCCCGTTCCTTAGAGAACACCTCCCCGAGGTCGTGGTAAACGCGGGGGACGGAAGAGAGATCGGGAGGACTCGGGACCGGACGGGTGGGTGAGCTGCATGGGGGTAGAGCGGACCGGAGGCAGTTCGAGTGACAGAACATGCTCCAACTAATCACGGAACCCGCCTCCCAATCGATGTGTGGATTGTGGATCGCCAACCACGGTCTACCCAATACCACCGGGGTGTGGGGGGAGGAGATGATGTGTAGGCTGATGGTCTCCCGGTGATTCCCTGACAGGATCAGGGTGAGAGGAACAGACCGTTGAGTGATCCGGGCCAACGGCTTGCCATCCAGCGAGTTCACCTCCAATGGTGGCTGTATCCGCTCGGTGGGAATACCGGCCCGTTCGACCAGAGCCGCATCAATAAAACTAGCGTCTGCTCCGGAGTCCACCAACACCTCCACCGGAAGCCTCTCCTTCGCCCAAAGGAGATGCCCGTGAAAATGGGAGCCTGCAAGTGGAGCTGGAGAGCGGGTCGCATTCTGGCACCTCAGGGACCCCGCCGTCACTGAGGGGCCCGATCTTTTGGCCGACGATGACAGTCGCGAATGGAGTGTCCCAACGTCCCGCAGTAGAGACAAGCTCCGGTGTCCAGCCTCCGCTTCCGTTCCTGCTGGGAAAGGACCACCCGATCCAACTGCATCGGCTCCTCCGCAAAGGAAGCGGTGGACCGAGAATATCTCCTCTCCTCAGCTGGGCGGGAGACGCTTCTGGAAGGACCCGGACCGTCCCCCCACTGCATAGCTAGGTCAGACACCTGAATGGCCATCTGGATGGCCTCATCCACAGTGCCCTTCTGGCCCCGCAACGCCACCTCCGTGCCCAACTCCCGGTTGAGTCCGCTCTGGAACGCGGACAGGAGCGATTCCTCGTTCCAACCGGACTCCACCGCCAACCGGCGGAACCGGGCGATGTACTCCCGAAGACTAAGCGTTCCTTGCTTAAGCCGCAACAGGAGTTGTCCAGCCTGGGCGCCCCGTATGGGGTGGTCGTACACCCTCATCAGCTCCATCTCGAGAGCCACGAAAGTCTCCACGAGAGGAGATCCTTGCGCACGGAGCGCATCGTACATAGCGAGGGGTCCTCCCTCCAGCAGACTCACTATGTACGCAATCCTCCCCGCTTCCCTCGTAAAGCGGGACGGCTGTGCTTCAAATATGTTTTTGCACTGAACCAGGAAGCTCCGGCAGGTGTCCGGATTCCCCGAGTATCTCGGCGGGGGCGGGATGTGCGGCTCCGCGGAACCAGCGAGAACCGGCGTTGGGGACAGGCGATGGTCAGGTTACCGGGAGGTCGAGGTGCGTCGTACCGACAGGTAGATGACGGGCGGTACTCCGGGACCGACGAGGGGCTGGAACAGCAGACGGGCGGGCTATCTCTCCGATAGTCCGTAGCAGGGTGATCAGGACCAGGGATGAATGTCACCTGGGGACTGGTAGCGTACCGGTTACACCTAGTACGAACGAGCGACGTCTCTCACTGACGCCGCTGTATAAATAGCCCCCAGGTGACATCAATGGCAATTAGCCACGGTAATGGTTGGCAGGTGCGTGTGTGTGCGCCTCTAGCGCACGCGGCCTGGCAACGCCCCCTGTCAACCACCGTAACCGTGACACCCGTACTTTCTCTCTCTCTGTCTCTCTCTCTCCGTCCTCTCCCTCTTCCTCTCTCTCTCCCTCTATCCATCCTCTTTCCCTTCCTCCCTCCATTCCCCCCTCTCTCTCTCTCTCTCTCTCTCTGTCTCTCTGTCTCTCTCCATCATCTCTCCCTCCCTCTACACCCCTCTCTCTCTCTCTCTCTCTCTCTCATCTCTCTCTCTCTCATCTCTCTCTCTCTCTCTCTCTCTCTCTCTCTCTCTCTCTCTCTCTCTCTCTCTCTCTCTCTCTCTCTCTCTCTCTCTCTCTCTCTCTGTCTCTCTCTCTCTCTCTCTCTCATTTATTCTTGAAGGGCCAGGAGCTGCAAGTGCTTCATCAACACAGGGGGTCCCGGTCTGTGTCTCTCGGGGGGTCGTGGTGGTCGACCCGGAAAGAGAGAGAGAGAGAGAGAGAGAGAGAGAGAGAGAGAGAGAGAGAGAGAGAGATGGGATGTGTGAGGTCCAGCTGGTTATTCACCAGTGCCGGTACTAGGCCAGGATGGTCTAGTAGTCACTAGTAATCAGGGTGTTTGGCTGCCATCTCAAAGGTTCCAAGTTCGAGGCCCAGTGTTCACATTCTGTCTTGCAGAATGTGGATAAAGCAAGCTGCAGTACACCCAGGTGTAGCTACAGTACCCCTCCCCAGGTGTAGCTACAGTACCCCAAGGTGTAGCTGCAGTACCCCCAGGTGTAGCTACAGTACCCCCCAGGTATAGCTGCAGTACCCCCAGGTGTAGCTGCAGTACCCCCAGGTGTAGCTGCAGTACCCCCTCAGGTGTAACTGTGGTACCCCCAGGTGTAGCTACAGTACCTCCAGGTGTAGCTTGGCGCGGTACGAGATGGCTGCCGTGTCGTGAGCTCCCGCACGACGATGCAGTTTTTTGTTATTTATTATCTTTATCGCAAGTTTTTTCATTCTTTCGACTCGGACATCCCGCCCGAAGTCACACCTGGATTATCTCCAACCATCTTGGGCACGATTACACGCAAGCGTTGCAGGAAGAAGCGAGGGAAGCGAGCCGGCGTGCTAGTCAGGCTGAGATGTCGATCCGATCGCCCCCCACTACCCACCATTCTGCTGGCTAATGTACAGTCTCTGGACAATAAGTTAAGCGAGCTACAGGCTCGTATTCAATTCCACCAGGAAACTAAGGACAATTGTATGATCTGCCTTACGGAAACATGGATGTCGGAGCCGACGGTATTTTCCGTCCACCGGGCGGACAGAACAAAGGCTCTCTCCAGTAAAGATCGCGAAGGGGGGGTATGTCTCATGATAAACAGATCTTGGTGCAACCAAAGTCATGTACATCCCCTCAAGTCTTTCTGTTCCCCGGACCTGGAGTACCTGATGCTTATGTGCCGTCCATACTGGCTACCTCGGGAGTTTACAGCGGTAACCGTGACCACTGTTTACATTCCCCCACAAGCTATACCCCAACCAGAAACCGTGGATTATCGGCGATGTTCGCGCTGCCCTCCACGCGCGTAACGCCGCCTTTTGCTCCGGACACTGCCAAGCGGGAGTATAAGGACAGAGTGGAGGAGAAATTCAAGAGCCATAACGCGAGGGGTATGTGGTAAGGGCTACAGACGATAACGAACTTCAGAGGGAGAACCAGTTGTGTAGAGAACTCCTCTACTGCCCCCCCAGGAGAGCAAAATACTTGTTTTGCTCGAAAAGAAAAGAAAGAACTGTTATGTGCGAATGCTGTTTGTGGACTACAGCTCAGTGTTCAACACGATAGTTCCTGCCAAGCTCGACACCAAGCTTAGAGGTCTAGGCGTGCCCCCATCCACGTGCAGCTTGATACTGGACCTCCAGTCGGACCGCCACCAGGTGGTGAGGATGAGCATCACCTCAGAGCCACTGACCCTCAACACGGGAGCCCCCCAGGGATGCGTGCTGAGCCCTCTCCTCTACTCCCTCTACACCCACAACTGCATGGCTATGCACAGCTCCAACATCATCATCAAGTTTGCTGACGACACGACAGTGATGGGCCTGAACGCTGGCGACGACGAGACAGCCTACAGGGAGGAGGTCGGATCGCTGGAGCAGTGGTGCCAGGAGAACAGCCTCACCCTCAACGTCAAGAAGACCAAGGAGCTGATCGTGGACTTCAGGAAGCAGAAAGGAGAGCACAGCCCTATCTCCATCGACGGTGTTGCAGTAGAGAGGGTCAGCAGTTCAAGTTCCTCTGCGTGCACATCTCCGAGGACCTCACATGGTCCACGCACACCACACACATGGTGAAAAGGGCCCAACAATGCCTGTATTTCCTCAGGCGTCTGAGGAAATTCAGCATGGGCCCCCACATCCTGAGAACATTCTATAACGAGTGTGAAAGAGTGTTCTTACAGGGTGTATCACCGCCTGGTACGGGAACTGCACCGCACTCGAGCGCAGAACGCTTCAAAGGGTGGTGCGGATGGCCCAGTATATCGTTGGAGGTGAGCTCCCCTCCCTCCTGGATATATACAATCAGCGGTGCGTGGCCATGGCCAAACGCATCATAAAGACATTGCCCACCCCAGCCACAAACTGTATTCACTTTTACCGTCAGGCAGGCGATACCGCAGTATCAAGTGCCGCACAAATAGACTCAGAGATAGCTTCCACAGTCAGGCCATCAGGCTGGTGAACAAGGGCATATAGAATATAACAATGTTTATTTTATTACATTGATTTATATATACATATTGCTCTTTTTCTGTGCCGATATATTGCATTTTATAAATTGCATTTATATTTTTATTTTTTAACTTTTATTCTATTCTGTTTTATTCTATTTTTATTATTTTTTTATCTATGTTTATCTTATTTTTATAACTGCTGTTATGTCTGCTGTCTGTCGTCGGGTATTGCACATAAGATTTTCACCCACTGCTATATACTATTGTAAACTGTGAAGTGACAATAAACTTGACTTGACTTGACTTGGAGGTGTAACTGCAGTACCCCCCCCAGGTGTAGCTGCAGTACCCCCCCCCCCCAGGTGTAGCTATGGTACCCCCAGGTGTAGCTACAGTACCCCCCCAGGTGTAGCTATAGTACCA
>CM051001.1:13875491-13879348 GCA_027704905.1 Muraenolepis orangiensis
AGGGTGAGGTTGAGGGTGAGGTGAGGGTGAGGGTGAGGATGAGGGTGAGGGTGAGGATGAGGGTGAGGATGAGGTGAGGGTGAGGGTGAGGGTGAGGATGAGGGTGAGGGTGAGGGTGAGGTGAGGGTGAGGGTGAGGGTGAGGGTGAGGATGAGGTGAGGTGAGGGTGAGGATGAGGGTGAGGATGAGGATGAGGGTGGGGGTGAGGGTGAGGGTGAGGGTGAGGGTGAGGATGAGGGTGAGGGTGAGGGTGAGGGTGAGGGTGAGGATGAGGATGAGGGTGAGGGTGAGGGTGAGGGTGAGGATGAGGGTGAGGGTGAGTTTGAGGGTGAGGGTGAGGGTGAGGGTGAGGGTGAGGGTGAGGGTGAGGGTGAGGATGGTTAGAGAACTGAGCCAATTGGAATCGAGAAGGGGGCGCTGTGGAAAACGTTTTGACAGTTTTTTGACTGTTATGCGACCATGTCAGCCCAAAAAAGTAAAGCTCCATGAGAAATTATTGTTAAATATTTGTGTTTTGCTATACACTTATGAATTGGCCACGAGTGTCATGGAAATTTTGAAAACATGTGAATTTATTATTTTAGAATGTCGTAGTCCAGTGGGGGTAAATATTGTCATTGCAAGGGAAGGGAGGCGCTACAGAAGGAACACAAACTATGCAACAACATCTCCAAAATGTTTTAAACTGAGAAAAGAATATGAGAGACAAGAGTCTCTTTAATAAAGTTGTTGGTGTCTTGTACGCCAGATGGAAGGAACTGGAAGACCAGGTTTGCGGGCATGCTGAAATTGCATCATTTAATTTCATCATATTGAGTTGCATCACCTGCTAGGGATGGGAGAAAATGAGCGAGAATGGGTTTGATCTAGTAAATCACCCAACGATACCCTGGGCTGATATATTTTAAACTGGCCATAAGAAAACAAACTGCTGAACATCCAAAATAATGCCACACATGGACAGTGTCAGAGCAACTGAAAAGGAACCACTGACTCAATCTCTTCCTGGCAACATCCACACACACCTGACTTCTCAATATTCCCGATAAAGAGCTCCGTCTGTATACAGTCGGCCACTGAGTGGGGCATTGTGGGAAGGGCATTTCTTCAAAAACATAGTGCAGCTTTTTGTATCACGACCGGTGATGGCCGGTTTGTTTCTACAACGCCAAACGAAAATGATTAGCCCTGCTGAATATTGCTATAATTAAAGAATTGTTTATTGTATAATTACAAAAATTTGCTTGATAATTTTCCATAAAATAGTAATTGGTTTTACAATGGGTCTGTAGGCTGATTAACCCAGCTGCCCCGGTTTGAAAGGAATGTGTGACTATTCTAGCAGATGATTCACTGTAAAAATTGTTTTGGTGATTGGTATCCGATCGGCTGATCGATCGGATACGGATCGAAAGGTTCCTGGTGGAGTTTCCCTGAGAATCAAACACGACCAAAGATTAATGCTTCCATTACTAGATCTGATTCATTCTTTACAGTGGGTCTGGTAATTAGAGTTTGATTAATCTGGGGGAAAGTGTGCAGCTCTGTCTCCGTCATTTCATAGCGGGCTGTTCTTTTCTCCCGCTAATCTGAGAGGGGAGAGTCGCCGAGCCTAATGTACTAAATCAGAAAGCAATTTAGGGCACACAGGCACGGGTTGACACGCTCATAAAGTATTGTGCGTCGTCCAAACTCTTGCTTGGGTAGAGCGCTAAAACAGGTGTCTCATACATTTATATCCAGCATTTTACGAAATCTTAAAAACTTAAAAACTTACAAAAAAGAAAATCATTTCACTTGACCAAACACTAAGTGGTAAAGATTTTTTGGTTTAAGATACAGAAATAAGAAAATGATTAGATTGTCTTCAGACTAGTTGCACATCAGCTGAGGGAGAGAGGAGAAACAAGGGGGAGAAGAGACAACAGTTGTTGGGAGAGAGATGAAGATGAAGATGAGAGAGAGAGACAGAAGGAAGAGAGAGAGAGAGAGAGAGAGAGAGAGAGAGAGAAGAGAGAGAGAGAGAGAGAGAGAGAGAGAGAGAGAGAGAGAGAGAGAGAGAAAGAGAGAGAGAGAGAGAGAGGGGGAAAGAGGAGTGTACTGTAAAGAGTATACTATATGTATTCAAAATATATTATTTATACTATAGAATATGACTGGAGGAAAGCTAACCAGGGGAATCTCCCATGTCCATGTTAGGTCTTGTCGTCGACGTCCCCCCGTACTATTTACGCATGTCCTTCCCTCATGGCTCACAGACACTGTGTTTCCAGCCCCAAGGTCACAGGTTCGAACTTTGAAAACCTTCCTATTGAGTGGACTAAATCATAATTTATTATGTACGCTCTCTCTCTCTCTCCTCTCTATACTCTCCTCTCTCTCTCCCTCTCTCTCTCTCTCTCTCTCTCCCTCCTCTCATCTCTCTCATCTCTCTCTCCTCTCTCACTCTCTCCTCTCTCTCTTCTTCTCTCTCTCTCTCTCCTCTCTCTCCTCTCTCTCTCTCCTCCTCCTCTCTCTCTCTCTCTCTCTCCTCCTCTCTCATCCTCTCCTCTCTCTCTCTCTCTCCTCTCTCCTCTCTCTCCCTTGGTCGGACCAGGTAGCGGTGAGGGCGTCTTGCCTGCAGGTAGTACATTGGGGGATCGAACCTGGTACCTTGTGCATGGGACGTCCAAACACCTTAACCCCCCCCTCTCCCCTTCCCCCATCTCTTACCCTCTTTGTTAAATTCAAAAAGTTTTTTATTTTTTGGCAGGAAAGTTACTTACAATATTATTGAAAAATAAATAATACAACAAAAAAATAAAATAAAAAAAAACAGCAATAAAAAAGAATAATTTGGATTTTAAAATGTTTTTTGGATGACATCTCTCTCTTCCTCTTCTCTCTCTCCTCTCTCTCCTCGCTCTCTCTCTCTCTCTCTCTCTCTCTCTCACTCTCTCTCTCTCTCTCCTCTCTCTCTCTCTCTCTCTCTCTCTCTCTCTCTCTCTCTCTCTCTCTCCTCTCTCTCAATCTCTCATCTCTCTCTCTCCTCTCTCTCTCTCTCTCTATCTGTTTTCTCCTATGTGGTTCTGTGCAGAGCTAATTGGATCTCGTTCTGTTTCGTCCTGAATCATTAGTTTTCACACCCCTTCCTTCCGTGTCACCCCTCACATTGGTTAGCGTGCGGAGCAGTCAGGTGTGGGGGGCCTCCCTCCGACCTCACCACCCCCATCCCATACCGGGTAACTCCCCAACAGGTTTATCTCTCCTAGAGACCAGTGTTTTTTTCACGTAGAAACGCAGACGGGAGATTGGTTTTTAATTTGTGTGCCTGCTGGAGTGGAAACCAGAAGCAGAACCCTTTTGGATGACGACGAAAAGAACCTGTGGACGAAAGGAAACCTCGGTGTGGCGGGTCCTAAAGACACCGCTAAGAAAAATCAATGGGCAGACAACAACGCAAAGAAGACAAGTAAAAAAAGCCCACGTAACTTCCATTCCAGCCTAATTAGAACAAATAATCAACAGCAAAAAATCAAGAGAGTACGACCCAGATAGGTTCTGTTTCACAAACACCAGACACCGACCAACCAAAACCAAAACACGGCGGAAGAAAACAACCATATTCAAATCATTTCTCAAACACACCACACAACAACAACAATTTCCATTTCATTCATCCGAAAAAAAACACAATTTAATCACAAACAGCCACGTTAAAAAAAAACAACAAAAACAAAAAAAAAACAAACAAAACACAAGGATGGGACGACAAAAATCCCAAACATGTACACCAACGTAGTGCTTTAAAAAATTAAAAATAAAAAAAAAAAACAAAAAAAAAACAAAAAAAAAAAAAGAAAAAATAAAACAGCCTA
>CM051001.1:13890348-13892848 GCA_027704905.1 Muraenolepis orangiensis
GCCTACACGTGTAAGTGTGCAAGTGTGTGTGTGTGTGTGTGTGTGTGTGTGTGGTGTGTGTGTGTGTGTGTGTGTGTGTGTGTGTGTGTGTGTGTGTGTAAGTTGGTGTGTGTGTGTGTGCATGTGTAAGTGTGTAAGTGTGTGTGCGTGTGTGTGTGTTTGCGTGTGTGTGTCTGTGTCTGTGGGAATGCTTAATTTCCCTGAACACGTACAGAGAGCCCAACACTCTCCTGGGAGCCCTGACTGGTGAGAAGACACCAGTAAATAAACCAGTTAAAACACACACACACACACACACACACACACACTTACACACTTACACGAGCACACACACACACACCAACTTACACACACACACGCACACACACAGATACACTCTCTGTGGCTCTGTGCACTGGGAAGTGAGAGATGAATTAGGGCTTGCACCGTTAGCATATATAACACATTACACCCTGCTATTCTAACACAGAGGGCATCCTAACAGATAGAGAGAGAGAGACCGACACATGATCCATCATGGGACGAGAGAGGGAGAGAGAGAGGGAGAGGGAGAGAGAGAGAGAGAGAGAGAGAGAGAGAGAGAGAGAGAGAGAGAGAGAGAGAGAGAGAGAGAGAGAGAGAGAGAGAGAGGAGAGAGAGAGGAGAGAGAGAGAGAGAGAGAGAGAGAGAGAGAGGTGGGGTTAGTATCAAACCCCTCACTGTCTGCTATGTCTTCCAGGGATTCATTTAAACATTATTACTTTCATTATTACCCCGCCCCCCCCCCTCCCCCCCTACCTCTCCCCCCCCCCTCCCTACCTCCCCCCCCCCCCCTCCCTACCTCTCCCCCCCCCCCTCCCTACCTCCCCCCCTCCCCCCTACCTCTCCCCCCCCCCTCCCTACCTCTCCCCCCCCCCCTCCCTACCTCTCCCCCCCCCTCCCTACCTCTCCCCCCCCCTCCCTACCTCTCCCCCCCCCCTCCCTACCTCTCCCCCCCCCCTCCCTACCTCTCCCCCCCCCCTCCCTACCTCTCCCCCCGGCAGGAACAGGAGAGGAGGTGTTCCAGAGGAGAGGAAAGGAGGAGAGAGAAGAGAGGAGAGGAAGTGCTCTAAAGGAGGGGAGAGGGGGGAGGAGACGAGAGGAGAGAGGAAAGGAGGAGAGAGAAGAGAGGAGAGGAAGTGCTCTAAAGGAGGGGAGAGGGGGGAGGAGACGAGAGGAGAGAGGAAAGGAGGAGAGAGAAGAGAGGAGAGGAAGTGCTCTAAAGGAGGGGAGAGGGGGGAGGAGACGAGAGGAGAGAGGAAAGGAGGAGAGAGAAGAGAGAATAGGAAGTGGTTTAAAGGAGGGGAGAGGGGGGAGGAGACGAGAGGAGAGAGGAGGTGGAGGAGGGGGGGGGGGGGGGGGAGGAGGGTGGTTTTCCAGGTCATGTCCACACTAATGCGGATGCCCATTTGTAAACATTAGTATTTCCCTCTGTTCTGCCACTTTGACCACACGTTCTTCCACCCAAAACACCAGATCTTTTCCAAAAGCTTTCTTTGTGCAGAGCCCAACTCACGCAGTGTAGCCAGCACTCACCTATGATCAGGAAGTGATCCAGACATAGAGAGAGAGAGAGAGAGAGAGAGAGAGAGAGAGAGAGAGAGAGAGAGAGAGAGGAGAGAGAGAGAGAGAGAGAGAGAGAGAGAGAGAGAGAGAGAGAGAGAGAGAGAGAGAGAGAGAGAGACAGAGAGATAGTGGGGAGGAAGAGAAAGAGAGAGAGAGAGAGAGAGAGAGAGAGAGAGAGAGAGAGAGAGAGAGGAGAGAGAGAGAGAGAGAGAGAGAGAAGATCTTCTGGAGAACAACAGGTTATCATTATTGGACCTCCAAGGGTTTCAGGGTCAGAGAAATGTGCTCAGGCATCTCCTCTCTGCTCCCTCTCCTCCATCTCCTCTCTGCTCCCTCTCCTCCATCTCCTCTCTGCTCCCTCCCCTCCATCTCCTCTCTGCTCCCTCTCCTCCATCTCCTCTCTGCTCCCTCTCCTCCATCTCCTCTCTGCTCCCTCTCCTCCATCTCCTCTCTGCTCCCTCTCCTCCATCTCCCTTCAGATGCTTTCCGTCAAAGGAAGGAATGCTCTTCAGACACCTGGACGAGGGTTAAGGTAACACACAAATGGAATGGATCACTTGTTATTCTTGCATTTTTAATTGTAAATTCCTTCATTTTTTTCAACAGTTGTGCAGATTTCCCCTAATCTAATGTAGTCTAATATAATCAGAGGTAATATATTATAATCATATCTAATCTATGGCGGCCCTGACAAATGGGAAAACCATTTCAACCAATCAACAAATCCAAAAAAACACAACAATAACTATGGAAGTAATGGTTCACAACTATCTCTTGTGTCGTCTAAACCTAAACCATATAGTTATGTAACCTAAACCTAAAGTTATGTATATTTATGTAACCTAAAACCTAACCCAGGAGGTGTGTTTCCTAAACCTAACCAACTGAGAAACCAAACTGAGAAACCAAACTGAGA
>CM051001.1:13909357-13911857 GCA_027704905.1 Muraenolepis orangiensis
GAACGCCGCAGACAGGTCGAGAAGGATCAGTACCGATGAGAGGGACGAGCTTCTGGCATCACGAAGAGACTCTGTCACTGCGAGCAGTGCCGTCTCCGTGGAGTGCGCAGCCTTGAAGCCTGACTGGTGAGGGTCGAGGAGGTTGTTCTGGGAGAGATAGGAAGAAAGTTGTGAGGAGACAGCCCGTTCAAGGGTTTTGGACAGGAATGATAGGAGAGATACCGGTCTGTAGTTTTGGACATCAGTGGTGTCTAGGGATGGTTTCTTGAGGAGCGGCTTGATTCTGGCAGTCTTGAAGGCTGCCGGAAACAGGCCTGCCTCAAGGGAGATGTTGATTTGGGATGTAAGGAAGGGAAGGATATCGCCCGAGATGTCCTGGAGAAGAGAGGAAGGGATTGGGTCGAGGGGCAGGTGGTAGGGTGGTTAGATGTCACCAGTTTGTTAACTTCATCGGGGAGAGGGGTTGAAACAGGTAAGGTTAGTGGGAGAGGAGGGAGGGAGGAAAGCGGTGGGGGTGAAGGAGGAGGTAATGTCGTTCACCTTCTTCGTAAAGAAGGTGACAAAGTCATCAGCTGAGAGGGAGGAGGGAGGGGGAGGGGAGGGGGGGTTGAGGAGGGAAGAGAACATGGAGAAAAGTTTCCTTGGGTTAGAGGCAGAAGAGTTTATTTTTGTACGGTAGAAGGCAGATTTAGCAGCCGATACCGTGGAGGTGAAGCCAGCGAGGAGACGGAGGTAGTGAGCGAGGTCATCAGAGGAGTCCGATTACCTCCATTTTCTCTCGGCCGCCCGTAGCTCTGCTCTACGAGCCCGCAGAGGTTCGGACAGCCAAGGAGGTGGAGGAGAGGCTCGTGCTGGTCTGGAGGTGAGAGGACAGAGAGAGTCGAAGGAGGAGGAGAGAGAGGAAGTCAGAGTGGAGGAGGCTTCCTCCACCGACAAGAGAGAGAATTGTTGGGGGGATGGTAGTGAGGATAGGACAGATGCGGAGAAAGAAGAGGGAGAGAGAGTTTTCAGGTTACTACGGAAGGTAACAATGTGGGGAGTAGTGGGTAGGGAGGTGGGGGATTTGGTGGGGGACACACACACACACACACACACACACACACACACAAGCACACACACACAGGTTGATGTAGGATCCAATAGCATCGCCTTCCTAATTGCCACCAATATTCAACACCTTTCACCTTGAGATCTAGATCCAACCTCAAGGTCACTCTCTAGCTCCAGCCTCCCACTAATCAAAGGGCCTCGTTATTCGATATTCACAGTTCAGTCCGCCGTTGAAGTTCCGCTCCCTGGTTTCCCTCAAGCTGTCGGACGTTGATTAACAACATGGAGACCAACTAGACGTCCACCAACCAACCAAACTGGCTGTCCCGTCCGTTTACCGCCGGCTGCTGATCTGCCGGCGGTGCAGGCATTGGCAGGAGGGGGGAGGGTGGGGAGAGAGGAGGGGAGGGAGGGAGGAGGCCTCCAGAGTGCCAAGCGAGCGAGTTCCACCGGCGTCGCAGCCACCGCCTCTCGCTACAGACGTGTCAAAACAAAACCGTCACCCCTTTTTGCCGGCGCTAACGCGACACACCACCGGGTGACGCCGCTAGCGAGCCAGCTAGCGCCATGCCGCGCCGCGCTGCATGCTCGCTATGCGAGCGCACAGGCTCGCATATGGCGGAGTCACGCATGGTGCGCTGTGTTCATGCTCCTCGTGCACGACGACTCATTGTGGAGGAGGTGGGGGGGGGGGGGGGGGTGAGGCAGAAGAGGAGAGGGGGAGGGGAGGGGAGGTTGAGGGTGGGAGGGAGAGCGAAATAGCTTCCTGGTTGGTTTGAGGAGGGACTCCAAAGGTGATGTCACTCCACATCCCATCAGGGAGAGAGCAGCAAAAGCGAGGGCCCTCAGGGGGCCAGCGAATCACACAGATGGGCCCTGGCAGCCTGCATGGGGGACCGGGGCGAGAGGGCCTATAAATAGGAGGCTCACCGCCTCTGGTATACTGTCATGGAGGGAGGAGACCAGAGCAAGGAGGAGAGATGAGGAGAGAGGAGGAGGAGACGAGAGGAAGGAGGAGAGAGGAGGAGATGAGAGGAAGGTGGGGAGAGAGGAGGAGAAGGAGGGTGGCGGAGGAGAGAGGAAGGAGTAGAGAAGAGGAGAGAGAAGGAGGTGGAAGGGGGGGAGAGAGGAGGAAAAGGAGGGTGGAGGAGGAGAGAGGAAGGAGAAGAGAGGAGGAGAGGAGAAGGAGAGGAAGGAGGAGGAGAGGGAGGAGAGGAGAGGAGAGGAGAGGAAAGAGTAGGAGTAGGAGGAGAAGGAGAGGAGAGGAGGAGGTGAGAGGAGGAGATAGGAGGAGAGGAGAGAAAGGAGGAAGAGGAGGAGAGAGGAGGAGGCAGAAGGGGGGGAGAGAGGAGGAGAATGAGGGAGGAGGAGGGGAGAGGAAGGAGGAGAAAGGAGGAGAGAGGAGGAGGAGGAAGGAGGAGGAGAGAGGAATAAGGAGAGAGGAGGAGGA
>CM051001.1:13916857-13919357 GCA_027704905.1 Muraenolepis orangiensis
AAAATTAACATAAAAGTGACTGAAGGATGATATGCGTAGAATTGTGCAAAAAGCATTTAAAAGCATTTTAAAGTGCCGGTGCCAGTAGTGCAGCAGCATCGTGAATACAGTGCAGAACAGTGCAGTTACTGTAATGAGTCGAGAAAGTCCAGCAAAGTATGATAGTGTAATGTTAATGACAATATTATGATAGTGGCAGCACTCCTAGCAGTTCAGTAGGTCACTGCCTGTGGATAAAAACGATCCTTGAACCTGCTAGTCCTTGTACGGATGCTGCGGAACCGGCGACCGGACGGTAGGAGGAGAAGAGACATGGTGCCCAGGGTGGTTGCGGTCCTTTGTGATGTATATGGCCTTCTTCCGACATCTGGTCCTCCATTCCCAAAGTGTGGTAGGTGTACCCCCAGGGGTACCACAGTTATGTTGGGGGTACGCCAACGCAGCATTCATAGTAGCCTCTCAAATATAAACCCACGTTTAAAAACACACACACCCTACTCTGCTTCAATTTGTCACTTATTGTTGGCAAGAACAACATTTCTTCTTATGACTTAAAATATTTATAATAACTTTCCCAGAGAAGTCATTCATATTGTGTTTGAGCTGATGTGCATATCGCTTTCTACCAGGCTGACTAAAGAGCAAAGTAGTTAATCACACTGTCTTGTCTTCATATGTAACATCACATGAGAGGTAGAGGGGTACACAGCAGGATGTTCAATTGTTGAGGACCTTAAATAGTTAATAACACTGGCTTGTCTTCATATAAAGGAATGCAACCACCCTGGGCACCATCTCTCCCCCCCCCCCCCCCCCCCCACTATGGTCCGGTCGCCGGTTCCTCAGCATCTGTACAAGGACTACCAGTTTTTTATCCACAGGCAGTGCCCCTACTGAACTGCTAGGAGTGCTGCCACTATCATAACATTGTCATCCATATTACATTACACTATCATACTTTTGCTGGACTTTTTTCTCATTACAGTTACTGCACCGTTCTGCACTGTACTGCAATGTATTCATGAGCATCATGAATGCATGAAACGCATGAACTGCACTTCTGGCACTTTAAAATGCTTTTTAAATGCTTTTTGAAAAATTCAACACATGTATATCCATCCATCACCGTCACTTTATTGTTCTTTGTATAGTTTTTTTTTTTTGTACAGTATTGTTATAGTATAGTGTTGTATAGTATAAGTATAGTACATAGTATAGCATATAGTATTAAATTGTAGAAAATTCATACTAAGGGAGGACATGGGGAGTAAGCATTCCATTGTACTATATATGGCAAATACAAATGTTGAATGTTGAATATGTAACATCAGATGAGAGGTAGATGGGGTACACAGCAGGAGGTTACATGTTTGAGGGGTACAGGACCTTAAATCTTTGGGAACCACTCATCAAAAGGTTAAGAATACACACAAAGGCACACTTGCACAGAAGAGATTACATGTTGACCATCCCCTTTAAGTAAACCCCTAAAGATCATGTATAAATTTGACATATTGATGATCATATTTTTGTTGTTTCAATTTTTTTAGGTATTCACCTAGTATCTGTGGATACTATCTATTGTTTTTGTCAGGTTAAATTTTGTTATTATTATTTGGAATTTCAAACCCATGTCTACCACAGCTCTGCCGACGACATGCACACAGTTCCCACATTGTAATCTCTATTTCTGTTCCCTTAAAACAAGCCCACAGCCTCTCTCCTGTGAAGGCATGCGTGCGACTGCAGGCAATATGTGTTATTGCATCATGGATATTGCATTACTCTCCATTGTCCTCACACCGCCTCTGTCTATCCATGTGTGTCCGTGATTAATGTCTTCTGGTTATTGTGTCACGGTGTTAAACGACGCCCTCTTTAGTAGCAGTAGCTCAAGTCTGTTGGGACTTGGCTTGGAAACCAGTAGGTTGTCGGTTCAAGTCCCCGAAACACCTGGGCACCAGACTGTATATACAGACTGTATACACAATAGCTGACCACTGCTCTTAATACTAGGATGGGTTATACTATATATCTAATATCACTGTGTTTACTGTATGGGACCAATAAAGAGGATTCAATCCTCCAGATTTAGATTTAGATTTAGATTTAGATTTAGATTTAGATTTTTACCAGCAGTACACTTAATTAATATACCACAATAGTCGTACATAAAAAGATGTCTCATTGTTTACCAAGCGTGTGCTTGAAATACATAGATAGCTCAGAAGCTAGCCATCTAGCTATAGGCAGTGAAACGGCGTGGAGAAAGTGACGCAGTAGGTTTTGATTGACTGAATTTTGCGCAGGCTGTTTTATTTTTAAATCCCGTGTCGCACAAGATTCACTTCCAGGCGCCGAGCGACGTGGTGTCGTAATGTGGACAGACAGCTGGAGAGAGAGAGAGAGAGAGAGAGAGAGAGAGAGAGAGAGAGACAGAGAGAGAGAGAGAGAGAGAGAGAGAGAGAGAGAGAGAGAGAGAGAGAGAGAGAGAGAGAGA
>CM051001.1:13924357-13934357 GCA_027704905.1 Muraenolepis orangiensis
AAATCAACGGTTTCTTGGCCCATAAGAAATCTAACCACCAAGTTTTGTCCAATTCTCTATATAACTTTTTGAGTTATCTTTGCTAACAGACAAACAAACTAACAAACAGGTATATATGTATATATGTTCAATTCTTTATGCATAATGCTTGAAATGATTTAACAATATGAATGGGATAGACCAACTTAAACATAGTTTATAAACAGTATTTCTACACTGCATACTACCTATGCAAGTCTGTTCTATGCTACACTATACAGCGCTATACTGTAATACGCAGATATACTATACTATATTAGTATACAGTGTATACTACACCATACTGTACACTACACCAAACTAAACTACCTAATGCTACCAGGGTAGCATGGTAGCATGCTAGCATCGTAGAATCGTAGCATGGTAGCGTTGTAGCGTTGTAGCCTCGTAGCAGCGTAGCAGCGTAGCAGCGTAGCATCGTAGCATCGTGGCGTTGTGGCGTCGTGGCGTCGTAGCGTCGTAGCGTCGTAGCGTCGTAGCGTCGTAGCGTCGCAACGTCGCAGCGGCGTAGCATTGTAGCATTGTAGCATGGTAGCGGTGCTCTCAGATTGGATAGATTTGGTCATCCATCCAGGAGGAGCTGCAGACCCTGACTGGCTGACTGGGAGTGAGGTTGTATTCTGCTCATATGTATGACCCTTCAGGCTTGTAAAAGCTCCTTGATTTCAAACAGAATTAAAGGCGAGGTTTGTAGGGCCCGCCAGGGATGGATGAGATGGAAAGAGAAGAGAGGAACAAGAGAGAGAGAGAGAGAGAGAGAGAGAGAGAGAGAGAGAGAGAGAGAGAGAGAGAGAGAGAGAGAGAGAGAGAGAGAGAGAGAGAGAGAGAGAGAGAGAGAGAGAGAGAGAGAGTGAGTTAGAGAGAGAGTTAGAGAGAGAAAGAGAGCTAGAGAGAGACAGAGAGAGAGATGGTGTGTATTGTAAATTGTGTATGTGTGTGTGTGTGTGTGTGTGTGTGTGTGTGTGTGTGTGTGTGTGTGTGTGTGTGTGTGTGTGTGTGTGTGTGTGTGTGTGTGTGTGTGTGTGTGTGTGTTTGAATGTGTGTGTGTGTGTGTGTGTGTGTGTGTGTGTGTGTGTGTGTGTGTGTGTGTGTGTGTGTGTGTGTGTGTGTGTGTGTGTGTGTGTGTGTGTGTGTGTGTGTGTGTGTGTGTGTGACTGACACATCAGCTATTTCTGAGAGTACAATATTTTCCACTACAGTCAACAGTAGCCTCCAGACACAGGGAGGAAGCTCCCAGATGGACACTACAGGATCACACACACAGAAACACAGAAAACACACACACACACACACACACACACACACACACACACACACACACACACACACACAGAAACACCGAAAACACGCACACGCACACGCACATGCACACACACACACACACTATACAATATCCTCTCACTCTCTCCCCCCTCTCTCTCTCTCTCTCTCTCTCTCTCTCTCTCTCTCTATCTTTCTCTCTCTGTCTCTCTCACACACACACACACACACACACACACACACTCTTTCTGTATCTCTCTCTCTCTCGCTCTCTCTCTCTCTCTCTCTCTCTCTCTCTCTCTCTCTCTCTCTCTCTCTCTCTCTCTTCCTTACACACACACACTCTCCCCTCTTATATATATATATATATATTATATATTATATATATATATGTGTGTGTGTGTGTGTGTGTGTGTGTGTGTGTGTGTGTGAATAGCTCTGGGTAAATAGCCAGGAGTTAGCCCTGGACCGCGCTAGCTTGAGTAAAGCCCCACCACCGTTCCTAATTCAGCCCTCCTGCATAATTCATGAGCTACAGTAAGTGCTTCCCATGGCGCGGGTCATTCATCTTATTCTTTGCACCCGCTTACATTACATCACATACACATTGGAGTCACTGTATAGAGGTTTCAGGTGTGTGTACAGTATGTATGCGTAAATTGAATCTGTGTGTGTGTGTGTGTGTGTGTGTGTTAGTGTGTGTGTGTTAGTGTGTGTGTTAGTGTGTGTGTGTGTGTGTGTGTGTGTGTGTGTGTGTGTGTGTGTGTGTGTGTGTGTGTGTGTGTGTGTGTGTGTGTGTGTGTGTGTGTGTGTGTGTGTGTGTGTGTGTGTAAGCATCACACTAGGACAGGGGTTTCAGATGTGACAGTCAACAGCCAGCTGGCCTACAGAGGGATCCACACACACATCACACACACACACACACACACACACATACACACATCACACATCAATACATCAATACATACACACGCCACTACATCAATACATACACACGTCACACATCAAATACATACACTGGTACAGCGATTAGAAATCAATGCACCAAGCTCATATGTAGCAAATGCCCCTGCTGGTGGCTGTTCACAGGTAGTATGTTATAAATGGGTTAATAAACCGGTTTATAACATACCGATATCTCTACTATCCACCAATACAATAGTATTGGTGGATAGTAGAGAACAGTTTTGGTGGTAAGTGCAGGCATGACATGACAGTATGTGGTGGCTGGAACTACCACCACAGTCCTAATGTAGGAAGAGTTGATAGATCATATCACCCAACACACATAAGTTCATCATCAGGTGATATGATATCTCCATCAAACACGGTCAGGTCGATAAGCTGTTAAGACACCACCAGCCCTTAAATAGGTTGAATATGTACTAATGTAGTACTAAAAGTCATATGTATATGTGCTATAATGTACCAACTCTACCTACTAACTAAATGGTAGTCATATTTATATGTAAAAACGTAGTAACCTGACAAAA
The DNA here is from genome assembly GCA_027704905.1 of Muraenolepis orangiensis. NCBI lineage: Eukaryota > Metazoa > Chordata > Actinopteri > Gadiformes > Muraenolepididae > Muraenolepis > Muraenolepis orangiensis. The sequence goes on from CM051001.1 coordinate 13,927,150, forward strand.
TAAATATTAGTCATCTTTGTACAAACTAATTAATTTGTACTAACTAATTAATTGTACTAACTAATAATGTACTAACTAATTTGTCATATTAATATGTACTATAATGTACTAACTTTACTTTGTCATATTAATATTTACAAACATACTAACCTGACTAACTAAATATTCGTCATATTAATATTAACTATGATGTACTCACCATTTGTACTAATGTACTAACTTTATTAACTAAATATACGTAATATCTAAATATAATACTAAGGTCCTATTAGTAATCCTATTAGTAGTCCTATTAGTAATAAGACATTTCTTTTTCTCTTCTGTTCTCATTCACTTTGGTTCCCTCCTGCAGCTGTTGTCCTGCTGGGTCCTGCTGGGTCCTGCTGGGTCCTGCTGGGTCCTGCTGGGTCCTGCTGGGTCCTGCTGGGTCCTGCTGGGTCCTGCTGGGTCCTTGGGGTTAAAGAGAGAGATGAGGACGGTCTTTAAGAGAGAGGGGGGGAGGTGGTGGGGGTGGGTCACCCGGAGGAGCGGTGGGAGTTGTAGAGGCTGCAGCCATGAGTAATGTCCTCTGGTGCCCTGGAGCTCCGGTGCAGGTCGTCTAGCGGTCACCTGGTGGTCTTATAGTGGTCTCACACTCAACTGAATAGAGATGAACGGATCCAGATCCACTCCGGTGAAGGCCTCACGTGCGGCGGAACCAACGGCAGTTTCTCAATGAGTGACATCACAAACACTTTAGGCCGCCGAACCCATGAGGTAAAACTCAGGTGTTCTCCAGGAGTTCCCCAGGTGTTCCCCCAGCGAGTGTCATCATGAATCCCCTCCAAACTGGAACATATGGCAGCCAGTAAGTTCAGTTAAATAACAAAACCAACAAATGACGAAAATATCCCTGGCGGTTGGAGCACATTATACAAGCGGATAAGCTATAGCATTATCAGTGAACAGATTGAATTGTTTTAATTGCTAATACGTAGGTTATGGGCCATTTGAGATCGACGCTGGGAAGCCACTGTGACTCTTGGCAGAATGTAAACGCGCTCCGTGGGGAAATCAACATATGGTCGCTGTTTGGCAAGGGGTGGGAAGGGGGGGAAGTATGTCCGCTTCCTGTCGTACCAATTAACAAGTCAGTTTAAGCAGCACTGAGCCGCTGCCTCCATCCGTACGTTGTTTCAATCACTGTGAACACGCCCTGTGTGTGGAGTACGTTGACCTATAGCTGGAGCTGGAGCTGGTTCCACAGCGGAGAACCTTAACTCCTGCGGTGCAGCCCCACCTCAAGAGTTTCATAACACGTTTCATGTGCATTTACATTTTCACCTTTAACCTTCGAACAGACCCTCCTTAAGCGGGGGGGGTGAGAGGAGGACAGGAGGGGAGCGGAGGAGAGGGGAGGAGAGGAGGAGAGGAGGAGAAAAGGAAGAAGAAGAGGAGGAGGAGAAGGATGATGAGGAGGAGGAGGAGAGCAGAGGGGAGGAAAGGAATAGGTGAAGGAGGAGAGGAGAGAGGAGGAGAGGAAAGAAGAAGAAGAGGAGAGAGGAAGAGGAGAGGGAGAGGAGAGCAGAGGAGAAGACGAGAGGTTTGGGGGGGGGGGGGGGTCGACGCCTGGAGCAGCTGTGTTAGTTTTAGAGGCTGGAGCCATGATAAATGTCCTCTGGTGTCCGCCTAGTGATCCAGTGGTCGTCGTCTAGCAGTGGTCTACTGGTGGTCTTGTGGTGGTCTTGCGGCGGTCACCTGGTTGACCTACAGGCTCGTATCGGACAGGTGAACGCGTGGTGCAAAGGGTCATGGAACAGTTCACGTTGGGTGAAGTCAGAGGAGAATGACGATGTGGATGTTAATGTTAGCTGTCTGTTCCAGTGTCCCACCAGGCTGCCCTCCTGACCAGCTCACTCTCACTAAAACACATCATATCCTGGTGTGTGTGTGTCTCTCTCTCTCTCTCTCTCTCTCTCTCTCTCTCTCTCTCTCTCTCTCTCTCTCTCTCTCTCTCTCTCTCTCTCTCTCTCTCTCTGTCTCTATCTCTCTCTCTCTCTCTCTCTCTCTCTCTCTCTGGTAGAAGAACAACAGCGCTTTAGTGGCCGCGGCGGAGATACAGTCAATTAGTATATCTTGTAGATACATGGTCCTTAAGGAGCGGCGTAGGGTTTAGGGTGTCTTGCTCACGGGTGTTCCCGAACAGGTCTGGTCTGGGAATCCAAACACCCGGCACACATCGTAACCAGCAGACCAGAGGGGTGTCACGCCGGTTGCTCCAGTGACGGACAGCCAGCGATTACCGTCCCACCCGACCCAGACAGACGGCCTGGCGAGGGCTCGTTTGTCTGGCGCCGAGAGAGAGGGGGAACAGACGGGACGGCGTTTCCCCGCATGAATACCGCCTCTTGGCAGACGCGCCGTTAACCGGAGGCACAGCGAGGCGGCGGCGATGTTCAATATGTCGCCGAGCGCCACACGGAATACGGATACACCATCGCTGTCACTGATGTTTGATCATGATGCATGGATAGGAAGAGAGGAGAGGAGAGGAGGAGAGGAGGAGAAGAGGGGAGGAGGAGAGGGGTAAGAGAGGTAAGAGGAAGAGGAGAGGAGGAGAGGAGGAGAGGAGGGGAGGAGGAGAGGAGAGAGGAGATGAGGAGGAGAGAGGTAAGATGAAGAGGAGGGGAGAGGAGGAGGAGAGAGGAGAGGAGGAGGAGAGAGGTAAGAGGAAGAGGAACAGGAGGGGAGAGGAGGAGGAGGAGGAGGAGGAGGAGGAGGAGGAGGAGGAGGAGGAGGAGGAGGAGGAGGAGGAGGAGAGGGGAGGAGAAGAGAGGTAAGTGGAAGAGGAAGAGGAAGAGGAGAGAAGGGGAGGAGGAGAAGAGAGAGGAGAGGAGGAGAGGTAAGAGGAAGAGGAAGAGGAGGGGAGAGGAGAGAGGAGAGGAGGAGGAGAAGAGAGAGGAGAGGAGGAGGAGAGAGGTAAGAGGAAGAGAAAGAGGAGAGGAGAGAGGAGAGGAGGAGGAGAAGAGAGGTAAGAGGAAGAAGAAGAGGAGGGGAGAGGAGGAGGAGGAGGAGAGAGGAGCCATTTGAGGAGTCAAGAAGAGAGGAGAGGAGGGGGATGGGAAAGGAAGGAAGAGGAGAGGAGTAGAGGAGAAGAGAGAGGAGGAGGAGGGGAGGAGGAGGAGAGGAGACATGTAAGAGGAAGAGGAGAGAGGTAAAAGGAATAGAGGGGAGAGGAGGAGGAGGAGAGGAGACATAGGGGAGACAAGCAGAGAGTAGAGGAGGGGAGGAAAGGAGAGGAAGAGGAGAGGATAAGGGAAGAATGAGAGAGGATGAGGAGAGGAGGAGAGGAGGAGAGGAGGAGAGGAGGGGACGAGGAAAGGAGAGGAAGAGGAGAGGAGGAGGAGAAAGGAGAGGAGGGGACGGGGGGACGAGGGGAGAAGGAGAAGAGGCGAGGTAAGAGGAAGAGGAGGGGAGACAGGAGAGGAGACAAGAAGAGAGGAAAGGAGGAGGACAGGAGGAGGAGGAGAGGTGACATGAGAGGAGACAATAAGAGAGGAGAGGAGGGGGGAGGAGAAGAGGGGAGGAGGAGAGGAGAGAGGAAAGAAGGAGGAGAGGAGGAGGAGGAGGTGACAGGAGAAGAGAAGAGAAGATAGGAGGGATGGAGGGGAGGAGGGGATGAGGGAGGAGGAGAGTAGGAGAGGATTAGGAGAGGAGGAGGAGGGGAGGAGAAAGGAGGAGAAGAGAAGAGAAGAGGAGAAGGAGAGGAGGAGGAGATGAAGAGGAACAGGAGGAGGAGAGGAGAGGAGGAGGAGGGTGGAAGACTGTGGGTAGGTGGACTGAGGATAGGCAAGCAGTGGATGACAATAAAGAGAAGTTGAGAGGAGAGGAGCAGATGAGAGGTGAGAGGACAGGAGAACACAGAGAGAGGAAAGGACAGCATCTCTCTCTCCTTTCCTATAAATGACAAAGGCTTGTGACGGGGGGGAAAAAGGGGGGAGGAGAAAGGAGAAGAGAGGTGAGGTCAGGGGAGAAGAGGAGAGGAGGTGATGAGAATGATGAGAGGCGAGAGCAGGTTTAAAAAAGGGCAGCGGGTAAACACAGCAGATTTAGTGAGGAGGGCTCCATCACAATATGGAGCATCAAGGTCACTGGCTCCACGCCACGTCTGATTGGTCGCTTTACTTCCTCCGTATGGCAGAGTTTCAGGAAGTAGAGTCTCATTACAGCGGCTGGGGACCTCAATACTTCCTCCCGGGTTCTCTAAATATGGTTTGTTGTTCTTTTTCAGGGGCATAGGTGTCACAGGGATAACATTGGGATAATATTGGGATAATATTTCAAAGTATATCAGGTCAAATTACTGCCATGGGAGATGGGACAGAGGTTACGACCTTGCTTGTCTGTCTGTTTGTCTGTCTTAGTGTCTGTTTATCTGTTTTTAACCTGTCTGTTTGCCGGTTTGTTTGTCTGTTTACCTGTTTAAATGCCTGTCTGTCTGTCTGTCTGTCCGTCCGTCCGTCCGTCCGTCCGTCCGTTTGTCTGTCTGTCTATTACTTATTAGAAACCGATCTGGATCTGGATCCAGGGGAGATGAGTGGCCCTCTTGTTATTTCTAATAATATGAAAATGGATTGGATTAACCAACAGTAGGCTTTCACTGAGACATCATGTCACGTTACCATGACAACCAGTGATGCTGGGTTTGTGAGTCTGATTCTTCATCTGGCTCTGTTATCTCAAAAGCTAAGCTAAACCACATCAAACCAAACCAAACCAATCTAAGCTTAACCAGACCTTGCCTCATTAGTATATTATAAAATATGGGACAACCATTTATATCTGAGAGTCCATCAGATTCACATCACACACGTTGTGACAGATAATTATCTCTCCATCAACTGACTCTACCCGCCCACACACACACCGTCCACATGCACACACGGTCCAACATGCTTCATCCAAACTGTTGTGTGTTTGGATGTGGTAACATCTGAGGACAGAGTTCAGAAGAGCAAACATGCCACATCCGTACCAAACATGTGTGTGTGTGTGTGTGTGTGTGTGTGTGTGTGTGTGTGTGTGTGTGTGTGTGTGTGTGTGTGTGTGTGTGTGTGTGTGTGTGTGTGTGTGTATGTCAGTGTGGATAAAGGTTTAAGAAACAGATGTGTGTTTGAGAGTGTGGCCTTTTGAAGGGATGCAGAGGATTTGATTGGAGAGCGGCTCCACAGATCACGAGAGAGACCACAGACTCACCGACAGAAGACGGAAGGAGCAGAGCGGTCAGTGCGAACCCTGGGGCACGAAGCGCTAACCACTGACTCACCCAGCAGCATCAGGACCACATGGGAAGAGAACAACATCCTGTTTGTTACCCTGTTGTTTACGAGTGTATTGCCTCTCTTGATCTCTTGCCCTCTCTCTCTCTCTCTCTCTCTCTCTCTCTCTCTCTCTCTCTCTCTCTCACGCGCGCTTTCTCTCGATTTCTCTCCTGCTTTCTCTCTCTCTCTCTCCCGCTCTCTCTCTCTCTCTCTCTCCTGCTCTCTTGTGCTTCATCCACCCTTTGTGAATGTGTGTGTGTGTGTGTGTATGTGTGTGTGTGTGAGAGTCCAGGTGCCTGTAGTGCGAGTGGTGAGCAGTAGCCAGGTGAGCAGCGTTAGGGCTGGAGGTGAAAAGATGCTAAGCCGCCTCACAATCATCCACTCTAAAAATAAACTTCCCCCCCTACTCACACACACACACACACACACACACACACACACACACACACACACACACACACACTGTGACGAGGCTCATCCCAAGGCCCTTAAAGTAAATCAAGTCCATCATGTTGTTCCCACGACCTCACTGAGACGTACGCTGCCTATTTTAGTCCTCTGCTCCTTCCAGTGAAGAGACCGCAGAGCAGCTCTACGGAGTACAGGCTTATTCGTTTTCATCCCAATTTTTTGGTGTGTGACAATTATTACCTCCGCCACAGAAGTTTTTCTGTTTGTCTTGTCTTTCTGTCTGTGTCTGTCTGTCTGTCAGCAAAGATAACTCAAAAAGTTATATACGAAATTGGACAAAACTTTAGATTACGTATGTGCCAAGGAACTGTTGATTACATTTTGGCGCGGATCCGGATTCAAATCCGGATCCAGGGGTCTTTTTGGTGTGGCGTAGGTGTGCACTCTGGTAAGGGGCCCAAAGGTCCACAAACTGCGCAGTCCTGCCAGCCGTCACGCCGGAGCTCTCCGTGGTGCTGAAACCAGACCAGCTTTGTTTGTGTCTCTGAAGCGTTTAAAATGAAACAGACACAGCATAACAGGTTCAGCACATTCAGCACAGCAGGGGGTGAGACAGAACCCCGGGTAGGGGGAGCACAGGGTGGGGGGCACACATCTCCTGCTATATCTTCCAAGAGGAGGACAGCCAGGAGTCCAGAGAGAGAGAGAGAGAGAAAGGGAGAGCGAGAGAGGCAGAGAGAGAAACACAGAGACACAGAGAGAGAATCTCTCTCTCTCTCTCTCTCTCTCTCTCTCTCTCTCTCTCTCTCTCTCTCTCTCTCTCTCTCTCTCTCTCTCTCTCTCTCTCTCTCTCTCTTTCTGCCTCTCTATCTTTTCTTTCTCTAAATCTAAATATCTAGGTTTTTTTCTTCTCTTTTTCTGTCATCTGTCATCTCACTTCCCCCGTCGCCCTGTCCTCTGTCCTCTGTCCCCGTCTCCTCCTCCTCCTCCTCCTCCTCCTCTCTCCTGCCCCTCTCCTCCCTCCCCTTGTCTGTTTTTATTTCACGCAAGGCTGCCTTCCTCTGGTCCTCCCCCCCCCCCCACACACTCACACACCCTCTCTCCATCTCCCTGATATGATATCAGTCTTCGTCCAGACGCTCCGTTTGTTTTTCTCCCTCCTTCAGTTTCACTTCACATCTTGCACTCATGCATATCCCCTAGATTTTAAGAGACAAATAATGAGAGAGAGACAGGAAGAGAGTGAACGAGAGAGAGAGAGAGAGAGAGAGAGAGAGAGAGAGAGAGAGAGAGAGACGATGGAGAAGTATAGTTGTGGCTCTCTCCTCGCACAAAGCACAGCTAAATTTCAATCGCTTCGTAAGATCAGCTGCACTAGTTCTGCTAATTAATGAACAATAATGACTTACAATTTGATAGGTTCAATTAAATGATAGTCGACTCATTTGTCGGATCAATCAGTAGTAATAATTAATTTCCACTGCCAGAGTTCTGAAT
>CM051001.1:13939357-13944357 GCA_027704905.1 Muraenolepis orangiensis
GAATTACAGCCGCCTGCCGGATTTAATTCACCGGGATAAAGTTCAGAAAATCTTTCAAAAGACGAAAGGTGAAGATTTAAGAGGGTGATTACGAGGGAAAGGCGTGTCGCGTTGGCTATATTGATTGATTGTTAAATGTTAGGGTTTAAACACATTTTTTTTTTAAATAACGACGTTCATAAAGTTTGAACTTCATCAATAACTTTTCTTTGTAAGGTTAAAGGCGGCATCGGGCGGAGATAGGCCAACGTGTGTCTGAGTGTTTGAGCGGCAGCTGCTAAATTGACGATCTGGAATACCAATGGCCGAGGTTTTGGTCGTTCCCTCCTCCTCCTCCTCCTCCTCCTGCTCCTCCTCCTCCTGCTCCTCCTCCTCCTCCTCCTCCTCCTCCTCCTCCACCTCCCCCTCCTCCTCCTCCTCCTCCTCCCCCTCCTCCCCCTCCTCCTCCCCTTCCTCCTCCTCCTCCTCCTCCTCCTCCTCCTCCCCCTCCCCCTCCTCCTCCTCCTCCTCCTCCTCCTCCTCCTCCTCCTCCTCCTCCTCCTCCTCCTGCTGCTGCTTGTGAAAACGGCGACTGAGGCGAGCGAAACGTTGAAGGTTTGATTCAGGACGCCCCGGGTCGTAACGTTCGAGGCCGGACGTCCGCCACAAACCTTTTACCCCCCCCCTGTCCCGACTTGAGGCGCTAAATTGCGAGCGCAATAACTTTGAGGTCGCGAGGGAAATGAGCTGTAATTCCTCCCGCCGCGCCGCCGCCGCCGCCGCCGCAGAGCCCCGCTCCAGATTATTCACCGGGGGCCCGAGTCTCCGGACTGGATGGAGACTTCCCAGAATGCACCTGTGTGTGAATTCCAAATAAGAAAAAAACGACAAACAAAAAACAAAACAAACAGGAAACATGAAAAAATATATATAAAATGTCAGCTTATGAGTCAGAGGGGTTTCTAATCATAACAAAATCTTGCTTGCTCAGATTTAACAGAACGATGAGATCAGAAGGGGATTGCGGTCGATCGGTCGATTGAAGTGTCGGAATACAAAATAGTAAGAATTTCATCCCAGCCAGAAACATCACCTATAGGTTGTGTGTGAACCACTGTTAGCAGAACGGTAACCACAGCAACACAAGCGTCAACAACACCACGCCCACGTCTCACCCTGAAGGCATGACTGGTGGAGATGATGAGGGATGTGTGTACAGTGAGGTGTGTGGATGGATGTGTGTAGATGATGGATGTGTGTAGATGATGGATGTGTGTAGATGATGGAGGTGTGTAGATGATGGATGTGTGTTGATGATAGATGTGTGTAGATGATGGATGTGTGTTGATGATAGATGTGTGTAGATGATGGATGTGTGTAGATGATGGATGTGTGTAGATGATGGATGTGTGTTGATGATAGATGTGTGTAGATGATGGATGTGTGTAGATGATGGATGTGTGTAGATGATGGATGTGTGTAGATGATGGATGTGTGTTGATGATAGATGTGTGTAGATGATGGATAGATGATGGATGTGTGTAGATGATGGATGTGTGATGGATGTGTGTAGATGATGGAGGTGTGTAGATGATGGATGTGTGTAGATGATGGATGTGTGTTGATGATAGATGTGTGTTGATGATGGATGTGTGTAGATGATGGATGTGTGTAGATGATGGAGGTGTGTAGATGATGGATGTGTGTAGATGATGGAGGTGTGTAGATGATAGATGTGTGTAGATGATGGAGGTGTGCAGATGATGGATGTGTGTAGATGATAGATGTGTGTAGATGATGGATGTGTGATGGATGTGTGTAGATGATGGAGGTGTGTAGATGATGATGTGTGTAGATGATGGAGGTGTGTAGATGATGGATGTGTCGATGATGGATGTGTGTTGATGATAGATGTGTGTAGATGATGGATGTGTGTAGATGATGGATGTGTGTTGATGATAGATGTGTGTAGATGATGGATGTGTGTAGATGATGGATGTGTGTAGATGATGGATGTGTCGATGATGGATGTGTGTTGATGATAGATGTGTGTAGATGATGGATGTGTGTAGATGATAGATGTGTGTAGATGATGGATGTGTGTAGATGATGGATGTGTGTTGATGATAGATGTGTGTAGATGATGGAGGTGTGTAGATGATGGATGTGTGTAGATGATGGATGTGTGTAGATGATGGATGTGTGTTGATGATAGATGTGTGTAGATGATGGATGTGTGTAGATGATGGAGGTGTGTAGATGATGGATGTGTGTAGATGATGGATGTGTGTAGATGATGGAGGTGTGTTGATGATAGATGTGTGTAGATGATGGATGTGTGTAGATGATGGATGTGTGTAGATGATGGATGTGTGTTGATGATAGATGTGTGTAGATGATGGATGTGTGTTGATGATAGATGTGTGTAGATGATGGATGTGTGTAGATGATGGATGTGTGTAGATGATGGATGTGTGTAGATGATAGATGTGTGTAGATGATAGATGTGTGTAGATGATGGATGTGTGTAGATGATGGATGTGTGTTGATGATAGATGTGTGTAGATGATGGATGTGTGTAGATGATGGATGTGTGTAGATGATGGATGTGTGTAGATGATAGATGTGTGTAGATGATAGATGTGTGTAGATGATGGATGTGTGTAGATGATGGATGTGTGTTGATGATAGATGTGTGTAGATGATAGATGTGTGTAGATGATGGATGTGTGTAGATGATGGAGGTGTGATGGATGTGTGTAGATGATGGAGGTGTGTAGATGATAGATGTGTGTAGATGATGGATGTGTGTAGATGATGGAGGTGTGTTGATGATAGATGTGTGTAGATGATGGAGGTGTGTAGATGATGGATGTGTGTAGATGATGGATGTGTGTTGATGATAGATGTGTGTAGATGATGGATGTGTGTAGATGATGGATGTGTGTAGATGATGGATGTGTGTTGATGATAGATGTGTGTAGATGATGGATGTGTGTAGATGATGGATGTGTGTAGATGATGGATGTGTGTAGATGATGGATGTGTGTAGATGATGGAGTGTGTGTGTAGATGATGGATGTGTGTTGATGATAGATGTGTGTAGATGATGGATGTGTGTAGATGATGGAGGTGTGGAGATGATGGATGTGTGTAGATGATGGATGTGTGTAGATGATGGATGTGTGTTGATGATGGATGTGTGTAGATGATGGATGTGTGTAGATGATGGAGGTGTGGAGGTGTGGAGGTGTGTATATTGCGGTGTGTTGATGGAGGTGGAAGAGTGTAGATGGATGGAGATATGAGAGTGAGTGGAGAGAGGGAGAGAGAGAGGCTGGAGAGAGGAAGACAGGATGGTGTGCCTGTCTGCCTGTCTGTCTGCCTGCCTGTTCGGCCTGTCTTGGGTCATTTGTAAACAAAGCAGGTTAGACCTACTCGGGCTGAAATTGAATCACAACGCTTGCAGAAACTCAAACCACTAGCGGAGTAATTATTTCTGTGGTGGGCGCTCGTCTCGTCCGCATGAGATTGTTGTTGGTCTGAAGTGTGTGTGTGTGTGTGTGTGTGTGTGTGTGTGTGTGTGTGTGTGTGTGTGTGTGTGTGTGTGTGTGTGTGTGTGTGTGTGTGTGTGTGTGTGTGTGTACGGGTATTAATGTAAGTGGGTTGTAATTATACATATTGTCTGCATGCTTTGCACAGGGCTGAGGAAAGCGAGAGAGAGAGAGAGAGAGAGAGAGAGAGAGAGAGAGAGGCGGGGGAGTCCTTCCTCAACCTTGCAGAACTGTAAGTCCAGTGAACAACATATGGCAAGCCAGTGTGTGTGTGTGTGTGTGTGTGTGTGTGTGTGTGTGTGTGTGTGTGTGTGTGTGTGTGTGTGTGTGTGTGTGATATTAGCACATCTCGTATATCCTCTGTCCCCCATGAATGTCGTTTTGCACAAAGAAGAGACAATACATCACACAATGTATCTAAAAGGTGGACTACACCAGATAGGATACACCAGGCAGGAAAGCCCTACACAAGGGAAAGAAAAGTGTGTTTTATGTACATGCAGCAGGCGTACCTCTGTGTGTGCATGTGTGTGTGTGTGTGTGTGTGTGTGTGTGCGTGTGTGTGTGTGTGCGTGCATGTGTGCAGTCAGCAGAGACCACTAAACATGGACAGAAGGCGTGTTCGGCTTTATCGCCTATAAATTACATATTGATTTGATGCGCGGGGGGGGGGGGGGGGGGTGGGGGGGTTAGGAGGAGGGGGGGGGGGGGGTAAGGGGGCAACAGCTGAGCTGACGGGTGAGTTTTGTAGACCAGCCCCCCCCCCGCTGTCAGGCCAGGAGACGTGAGCCTTAGTTAGTGTTCTGCGCTCCTGCATATGCACTTTTCAACTGTCAATTACCCACCAGCGCTGACTGGACAGATTCATCAGAGCAGCACCAGTACAACCACAGTCTCCTACTGGTGATTACACTGGGAGACACTGGGAGTACAACCAGTACAACCACTGTCTCCTACTGGTGATTGCACTGGGAGACACTAGGAGACACTGGGAGTACAACCAGTACAACCACTGTATCCTACTGGTTGTACTGGGAACTGTCCAGTACAACCACAGTCTTCTTACTTTGAGTGTGTGTATTACTGTGTGTTTGTGTGTGTCACTGTGTGATGTGATTCCATCTTTCTCTCTCACAGACACACACACACAAACACATATACGTTATATCCCTCTGTCTCTCTCTCTCTCTCTTTCTTCAGTTTTTCATCCCATGGTACGGGTAACAGCTTAGGAAGACAAGAGAAGTCACTGTGTCTCTTTATGTGTGTGTGTGTGTGTGTGTGTGTGTGTGTGTGTGTGTGTGTGTGTGTGTGTGTGTGTGTGTGTGTGTGTGTGGTTGCTTTGCGGCCAGTAGATGTACATGTGACGTGACCAATACAAAACAAAACAACAACAAAAAACCTCCGCCACTAAAAAATAACATCTAGCCACATCTTTGCATCAGGCAACCTTTTTTTGCAGAGCAC
>CM051001.1:13949357-13961857 GCA_027704905.1 Muraenolepis orangiensis
CCATGTGGGTCTCCTAGGGTCTAATAGGGTCCCTGTGGGTCTACTAGGGTGGTATATGTGTGTGTGTGTGTGTGTGTGTGTGTGTGTGTGTGTGTGTGTGTGTGTGTGTGTATTATGTGTGTGTATATATGTGAGTGTGTGTGTATTGTGTGTGTGTGTGTGTGTGTGCGTGTATTATGTGTGTGTGTGTGTGTAGTATGTGTGTGTGTGTGTGTGTGTGTGTGTGTGTGTGTGTGTGTGTGTGTGTGTGTGTGTGTAGTATGTCTGTGTGTGGGCTCGGTGTCTCTGTGAAATCGGAGGCCCTCTCCTCCTGTCACTAAGAGCTATCCTGTACGAGCTGTAGCCCAGCAGGCTCACTGACTGTGGCTAATCGGATTAGCGCTCGCTACCTATCCTCCTATCCGCCGGACGCGCGGTAGCTACCGCTGCAGCTACATCCTGTCCGCCTCCCGTCCTCACGCTCTGTTTCTCTGCAGAGTCCCGTCTGCCCCCTTGGGGGTCCCGGGACCAGCTGTACGTCCTCTCTGCAGCCGCTCGTACAACAGACCGGCTAGAGTCCGGGTTAGCCCACTAGCATAGATTTTGAGTGTAGCCCGCTAGCAGAGCCCACAAGTGAAGCCGGTGAGCGTAGCCTGTGTGTGTGTGTGTGTGTGTGTGTGTGTGTGTGTGTGTGTGTGTGTGTGTGTGTGTGTGTGTGTGTGTGTGTGTGTGTGTGTGTGTGTGTGTGTGTGTGTGTGTGTGTACAGACGTTGTTTTTGTCATTCTGTTCTCTTCTGTTTTCCAAAATGTCTTTTTTCCTTTCACGCCCACACACACACACACACACACACACACACACACACACACACACACACACACACACACACACACACACACACACACACACACACACACACACACACACACACACACACACACACACACACACACACACACACACACACAGGGGTGACTGTTCTCATGTTTACCTTCCCAGCATTGTCATCGTAGCTGTCCCCTGATTGCTTCGTTAAATATAACACCAATACATTTCCTTAAGCAGAGCTACAGCCGCTCTGTTAAACAGCCAATTAACAGGGCGGGCTTTATGACCACCGTCCCCACGACACGCCCGTCAGGTAACCCACATCGCCTTTCAGGAGAACGCAGGTACTTGTGGGGTTGGATGCCTTGCTCAAGGGCACAACTAAATGCAAACATTTAACTTCAAAGGTCCATACATTACATTACGTTCCATTCTATTAGAGTCATTTAGCAAATGTTTTTGTCCAAAGCGACTTGCATTAACTTGTCATTCACGGTGGACAAGAGAAATACTAGTCAACAGAAGTCACAAGTACAAGTTCCTTCCTGACAAGCCTCCAAAGAGCAGCACAGCAGTGTTCAGATAAAAGTACAATGAGTTGGTCTAACAACAGAGCTTACAATTTCAACCTAACTACAAAACATACTAGAGTTTGGTCCCGCCCTGAAGTCTGTCCCTCCGAAAACCAAATCACCGTTTCAATTGGTGCCTTCCCTCATGCTCAAGCCCAGACCGCTTCAGCCGACGGCCCATGTCTGGATCCAGTCAAAATAATCCATCATGGATGTGTGCAAAACCCCCTTCCATTTCCCAGCGTTTCCCCCCCCCCCCCCCCCCCCTCCAGGCAACACGATGCCCAGCGAGAAAGGGTTTTCAAATTCATCCACTCGGGGAGATCGTCTCTGAATGTGGAATCGGTTTTCCGGCGATCGGGAAAAACACCATTTTATTGGGGGGACGGCCGACGAAAAACAGCAGAAAGAGAAATAATTTCCGAATGCACACTTGTGAGGACGTGGTGGGAATCCATTGGGAGAGATGGCAGCCCATCGGGATCCAGGGAGGGAGGAATACGCTATAAGAAACATGGACAGGAATCTAAATCAGACCGGGTCGGGAGCCCTGCTGAGGTTCAACTGGTTTCCATCCCCACAACACTGTCCTCCATCTCCTTGGGAGGGAGAGGGGCTTTCTCTCAGCCTCTCTCCTCATCTTGACCTCAACGTGAGGTCATTAACATGCGCCCTCGTCACAGAGATGAGTCGTTGGCTGTGTCCGAAAGTCGTACAATGTAGAGGACTATATAGTGAAATCCTTTCCTCACTCCCTACTCCCTACTCCCTCTCTAGTAGTTCAAAGTAGAGGACTATATAGTGAAATCCTTTCCTCATTCCCTACTCCCTACTCCCTACTCCCTCTCTAGTAGTTCAATGTAGAGGACTATATAGTGAAATCCTTTCCTCACTCCCTACTCCCTACTCCCTAATCCCTCTCTAGTAGTTCAAAGTAGAGGACTATATAGTGAAATCCTTTCCTCACTCCCTACTCCCTACTCTCTCTCTAGTAGTTCAAAGTAGAGGACTATATAGTGAAATCCTTTCATCATTCCCTACTCCCTCTCTAGTAGTTCAATGTAGAGGCCTATATAGTGAAATCCTTTCCTCATTCCCTACTCCCTCTCTAGTAGTTCAATGTAGAGGACTATATAGTGAAATCCTTTCCTCATTCCCTACTCCCTCTCTAGTAGTTCAATGTAGAGGACCATAGAGTGAAATCCTTCCCTCATTCCCTACTCCCTACTCCCTCTGTAGTAGTTCAATATAGAGGACTATATAGTGAAATCCTTCCCTCGTTCCCTACTCCCTACTCCCTCTGTAGTAGTTCAATGTAGAGGACTATATAGTGAAATCCTTTCCTCATTCCCTACTCCCTCTCTACTAGTTCAATATAGAGGACTATATAGTGAAATCCTTCTCTCATTCCCTACTCCCTCTCTAGTAGTTCAATATAGAGGACTATATAGTGAAATCCTTCTCTCATTCCCTACTCCCTCTCTAGTAGTTCAATGTAGAGGACTGTATAGTAAAATCCTTCCCTCGTTCCCTACTCCCTACTCCCTCTCTAGTAGTTCAATGTAGAGGACTGTATAGTAAAATCCTTCCCTCGTTCCCTACTCCCTACTCCCTCTCTAGTAGTTCAATGTAGAGGACTGTATACAGTAGTTATAAAACACTTTGGGAGACACTACAGGAGTCTCCGCTTAATGACGTGATTTCTGTCTCAGAATTGAACGTGTCAGATCTACGTCGGTGGACGTCGCTTCTTGTCCGTCTGCCGTTTTTATTTCAAAGGAGAGGTCTCCATGCCGTAGATGTTAGTGACAGTCGGTTGTACGCTACTTTTCACGATGCATTGGGGGATACGATGAGTGCAATATATAGAGGGTCATAATTCTCACTGTCCATTTCCGAACCAAAAATAAATGAAATGGAGAACTCACTAATCAAATGGAACTACTGAGGGAGTGCTTTCGGAAGCAGCCCTTATCTTGACCTCAGTGTGAGGTCATCAACATGCGCCCTCATCAGAGGAGGGGTGCTTAACTTGATCACGCTGAGACGCCGTGTCGGTGTTTACATGTCTACTGGGTCAATGGTCATAGTTAGAATAATTCATACAGAAACATCATTATGTTCTCGTGAAATAGAAAGGGAATTAACCCACATGAAACGTCTGGAAAGGTCAATGAAATGAAATGTTAATTGCAAGAAGTGCACTCATTACGCTGCTTATAATGCAAACAATGAATCCAATAAAATAGAGATATTTATAATAAGACACAATATGCATTATAGCTTGTCGTGTGGATAATACAGATAATTCCAAGGCCTTTTTGCATTTTCTAATGAATGCCTTTTCGTAATTGTTTGTTTAATTTAAAGGTATCTTAACGCGTTTCATTATTATTCAAGGGTATATGTGATTATTTTATTCGTATTAAAGGTATATGTGTGTCTGTAGGAGGAAGCAGGTCAGCTGGAAGCTGCTGTTGTCCTGATTGTGTAAAACAGACCGCGGCAGCAAAGCTAAGTTTAGCCTCTCCTTACTGTACAGCTCTGTCAGAGAACTACGTGTGTGTGTGTGTGGGGGGGGGAGTGCATGAGGTTGGGGTGCATGAGGGTGTGTGTGTGCATTTGTGTGTGTGTGCATTTGGGTGTGTGTGTGCATTTGGGAGTGTGTAAGGATGTGTGTGTGAGTGTGTGTGAGTGTGTGTGTGTGTGTGTGTGTGTGTGTGTGTGTGTGTGTGTGTGTGTGTGTGTGTGTGTGTGTGTGTGTGTGTGTGTGTGTGCAGGAGGGTGTGCATTTGGGTGTGTGTGTGTATGTGTGTGTGTGTGTGTGTGTGTGTGCGTGCGTGTGCGTGTGCGTGTGCGTGTGTGTGTGTGTGTGTGTGTGAGTGTGAGTGTGAGTGTGTGTGTGTGTGTGTGTGTGTGTGTGTGTGTGTGTGTCCTTGCTGCTGTACCATATTCATAATAAAGGTGATTCCTGTGAATGTTCCATGCAGGTGCTGGCACCCCTGGGTTTGTGTCTGCCCAGCGTGCATTTGATTAGGTGCTTGCACATGAATGTGTGTGTGTGTGTGTGTGTGTGTGTGTGTGTGGTTGTGTGTATACGTATGTCTATCTATGTATGTGAAAATATGTCTAAGTGTGTTTGTGTGTGTGTGCGCTACAGGAAGAATCCATCATTGTCAGCTGCTATTGATGTGTTGTCAGGACCAGTGAGAGGAACAGCAGCACAACACAAAGCACTCACTATAATTAGACACACACACACACACACACACACACACACACACAGACGCGCACACTCACACACACACACACACACACACACACACACACACACACACACACACACACACACAATCACACAGACACATAAACACACGCACACACACACACTCACACACTCTCTCTCACCCCCCCCCCCCACACACACACACCCCCACACAGACACATTAACACACACATACATAGATACACACACACACATAGGCATACACACACAACACACACACAAATACATACACACACGCACACACACACACACACACACTGACACATTTAACTGAAGCTTCAGAGGACATTTTGTGCTCTTGAGATCCTTAGGGTGTGTATTTCTAAATATATGGTTTGTGTATTTAAATACATGAGTGTGTGTGGGTGTGTGTGTATCTGTGTGTGTGCATGTTTGTGAATGAATGTGAGTCTGTATTGAAGAATATCTCTGCCAACATCAACCGGGCCAGATAGTAAATAAATGAATATATAACGTGTTTATCTTCAAGTGACGTAAATAATCATCACTTATATTGATATTTGTATTCCGGAACGTCCCGTCTGGGTTCACTAAAGTACACCTTTATCCTAATGTGATCGTATGTTTTGAGTGTTTTTCCCCCCTCAGTATTAGTGTGGATAAAAGCGTGAATAACTCAATGTCTAGCATATATATAAATGCACAACAACAACAACAACAGACACAACATATTGTCAGCGTATCAAAGAGAAAAACAAATGAAATATGAGCTCCATTTGTTCTTGTTCTTGTCCTCAGCCTCAGTGCTTAGTCGCTTCGGAGTAAGAGCATCTGCTCAAAGACTCAAAGTGTCATGTTGATCATATAATATTCAACACACACACACAAAGAACCAGCGCACATAAAGACACAGGTGTGTGAGCAAAGCACTGTACCTATGTTACCTCCGTTATTTACCCGCCTCGGGTGTGCTGCTTCATAGAGACTATGAAGAGACACGTGCACGCCCATTCACACGTGCACGCCCATTCACACGTGCACACCCGTTCACACGTGCACGCCCATTCACACGTGCGCGGCCATTCACACGTGCACGCCCATTCACACGTGCACGCCCATTCACACGTGCACGCCCATTTACACGTGCACGCCCATTCACACGTGCACGCCCATTTACACGTGCACGCCCATTCACACGTGCACGCCCATTTACACGTGCACGCCCATTCACACGTGCACGCCCATGGACTCGTGCACGCTCACCCAGCCACTCTGAATGAAGGACTATAGCAGTGAGGTGTGAGCACGTGGCCCGGGGCAGATATGAACACACCACACGAAAACCAAGGTGTCCGAAAGGAGCCCTCCAGGGGAGAGGAGGAGGAAGAGGAGAAGTGGAGAAAGGGGAGGACGAGAAGGAGGAGGTGGAGGCAAAGACGAGGGGTAAGGAGGAGGAGGAGGAGGAGGAGGAGGAGGAGGAGATGAGAAAGAGAAGAGTGGAGTAAAAGGGGGAGAGGGAGGTGGAGGAGGAGGAGATGGAGGTGAAGAAGAGAGGAAGGCTGACAAGGAGGAGAGGACGAAGAGGAGGAGAGTGGAGGAGAAGGGGGAGGAATCAAATAATGGGGAGGAGGGGGGAGAATAAGGAGGAAAAGGAGGAGGAGGTGGGGGAGGAGGAGGAGGAGGAGGAGGAGGAGGAGGAGGAGGAGGAGGAGGAGGAGGAGGGGGAGGAGGAGGAGGAGGAAAATAATAGGGAGGAGAGGAGAGATATGCGCTACCACCGATGGCGTCATCAGGTGGTTGAATGAGGACACCGCATTTTTGCGTTTTCCTTGTGTGTTCACTCTCTCTCTCTTCCTCTCTCTCTCTCTCTCTCTCTCTCTCTCTCTCTCTCTCTCTCTCTCTCTCGCTCTCTCTTTCTCTCTCTCTGTTCACTGGCTGCATCTGCTCCCTGTGCTCGCCCCGGGGAAACCCAGCTGGGCATCCGACCTCCTAGAACAATAGAGAGAGAGAGAGAGAGAGAGAGAAGAGAGAGAGAGAGAGAGAGAGAGAGAAGAGAGAGGAGAGAGAGAGAGAGAGAGAGAGAGGAGAGAGAGAGAGAGAGAACTGTATATTTAAGGAAAGAGCGGAGGAAAAGAAAAAAAGAAGGGAGGGATGTGAAATCACTTCTGCTTTCTTAACCTCCACATGTCTCACTGTCTGCTCTCTCTCTCTCTCTCTCTCTCTCTCTCTCTCTCTCTCTCTCTCTCTCTCTCTCTCTCTCTCTCTCTCTCTCTCTCTCTCTCTCTCCTCTCTTCTCTGTCTCTCTGTCTCTTTTTTTCTTTTTCTCTCTCTCTCTCTCTCTCTCTCTCTCTCTCTCTCTCTCTCTCTCTCTCTCTCTCTCTCTCTCTCTCTCTCTCTCTCTCTCTCGCTCTCTCGCTCTCTCTCGCTCTCTCTCTCTATCTCCCCCCTCCATCTCCTCATCTCCCCATCTCTCTCTCTCTTTCTCTCTCTCGCCCATGAATCAGACAGATATATACAGACAGACAGACAGACCTCGGGGTCAGCAATCATGAATAATGTAATCAATACTGATTATTGGTGCCAGTGATTCTGTTCTGGTACCTCAGCAGAACCCAGTGACGCAGCCTGGGGCCGATCAATGAGGTCACATGACCCCACCACACCGCCTCAAACCTCTCTCAGCACACACACACACATACACAGCCACACAGACACAGACACACACACACACACACACACACACACCCGTACTGAATGATTAGTAACAGGATGGTTCATTTCATTTGAGTCCCTGCCTAGAGGTTTTGGGTTCGATCCCCAATGCCTGCGCTCTACCTGTAGGCATCCCAGAGCAAGATGCCCCTAACCCCTACCTACTCCTTAATGACCCGTCTCTGTACTGTCTAACCCCTACCTGCTCCTTAATGACCTGTCTCTGTACTGTCTAACCCCTACCTACTCCTTAATGACCTGTCTCTGTACTGTCTAACCCCTACCTGCTCCTTAATGACCCGTCTCTGTACTGTCTAACCCCTACCTGCTCCTTAATGACCTGTCTCTGTACTGTCTAACCCCTACCTACTCCTTAATGACCCGTCTCTCTACTGTCTAACCCCTACCTACTCCTTAATGACCCGTCTCTGTACTGTCTAACCCCTACCTGCTCCTTAATGACCTGTCTCTGTAATGTCTAACCCCTACCTGCTCCTTAATGACCCGTCTCTGTACTGTCTAACCCCTACCTGCTCCTTAATGACCTGTCTCTGTACTATGTAACCCCTACCTGCACCTTAATGACCTGTCTCTGTACTATCTAACCCCTACCTGCACATTAATGACCTGTCTCTGTACTGTCTAACCCCTACCTGCTCATTAATGACCCATTTCTGTAGTGTCTAACCCCTCTCTCATCTTCACTGGATAAACACCAAATTGCCTAACAGGAGCACGGAGGACGCCATTTCCTCAGCCCTTCACTCCGCTCTCTCCCACCTGGATGAGAGCAACACCCACGTGAGAATGCTGTTCATAGACTTTAGCTCAGCATTTAACACCATCATCCCCCCTCTGTTTGTAACTGGTTATTAGACTTTCTAATCAACAGACCCCAGTC
Organism: Muraenolepis orangiensis; assembly: GCA_027704905.1. Classification (NCBI taxonomy): domain Eukaryota; kingdom Metazoa; phylum Chordata; class Actinopteri; order Gadiformes; family Muraenolepididae; genus Muraenolepis; species Muraenolepis orangiensis. The sequence goes on from CM051001.1 coordinate 13,957,595, forward strand.
TGTCAGATTAGACTCCTCCACCCTCACCCTGAACACTGATGTTCCCCAAGGCTGTGTGCTGAGCCCTCTCCTCTACTCCCTCTTCACCCATGACTGCACTCCTGTACACGGTACAAACACCATCATCAAGTTCGCAAACGACGGTGGTGGGCCTCGTCAAAAACAACGATGAGGCAGCCTACAGGGAGGAGGTCTACCACCTGGTGGCGTGGTGCGCTGACCACAACCTGGCCCTCAACACCAAGAAGACCAAGGAGCTGATCGTGGACTTCAGGAAGACCAGAGCTGGCGTACACGATGCCTGAGGAAGGCACAAAAAAAAGAGTCAAAGACACCTCTCACCCCAACCATGAACTGTTTTCCCTCCTCCCCTCCGCGAGGCGCTATAGAAACCTTTGTTCCAAGTCAAGCAGGCTTAGGAACAGCTTCTTCCCCTCAGCTGTCATCTCTCAGAACTCTGCACCACGAAGACAGCCGCCCCCCCTGCTCCCCACCTCTGCTCAATATATCCTATAATACATAATAATAATAATACATCACCATCAATGCCTTCGACTGCCTTGCACTGTTATCATAACTACCTACCTAACTACCTACCTCTACAACTATTGCATTTTATATATTGCATTTTTATATATTTAACAGTTTTTACTTATTTTTATTCTATTCTGTTTTTTATAACTGCTGTCTGTCGTCGGGTTTTGCACATAAGATGTTCACTCATTGCTTATACTTGTGTAAACTGTGAAGTGACAATAAACTTAACTTGAACTTGAACTTACCTATAGTTTAGAAATGTATTGATAACATACCTGTATGATAACGTGTACATTTGTATGATTACCTGCATATATATACCTATTATTATGCACTTATCTCATACATACTCTATAGGTTATTTTATAACTGTTTATATACCAAGTAGACTAGACTACCACTGTAAACTGTAAATTATATATTACCATGCACTTTACTGCAACATTTGCACTCTGGTTCGATTTTTGCTGTACTGCACTTGTGCTGTGCAATGACAATACATTTGAACCTAATCTACATGCTTCTAAATGACCGGTCTCTGTACTGTCTAACCCCTACCTGCTCCTTAATGACCCGTCTCTGTACAGTCTAACCCCTTCCTGCTCCTTAATGACCCGTCTCTGTACCGTCTAACCCCTTCCTGCTCCTTAATGACCCGTCTCTGTACTGTCTAACCCCTACCTGCTCCTTAATGACCCGTCTCTGTACTGTCTAACCCCTACCTGCTCCGTAATGACCCGTCTCTGTAGGAGACAGGTATGTGGAATAACAGTGACACTCAAGCTCAACCAACAGGAGAGAAAGTGTATTCTTTTCATTTAAACAATGCGATCGAAAACGTACATTTTGGAACGATGTTTAACATCCTCTGTAGCGCTGGCTGCTCCCAGGCCCTTAGCTGGCGTAGCTAAATATCTCATCTGCAAAACCCACTAACACCACGGACATGCACACACACACACACACATACTCTCACACACACACCACACACACACACACACACCACACCACACACACACACACACACCTCGTGTGCACACCCCACCTCCTCCTCCTCCTCTCTCCCTCCTCCTCCTCTCTCCCTCCTCCTCCTCCCTCCTCCTCCTCTCTTCATCTCCCTCCTCCTCCTCATCTCCCTCCTCTTCCTCCTCTCCTCCTCCTCCTCCTCCTCCTCCTCCTCCTCCTCCTCCTCCTCCCCTCCTCCTCCTCCTCCTCCTCCTCCTCCTCCTCCTCCCTCCTCCTCCTCCTCCTCCTCCCGGTCCTCTGTACACCTACAAAGGGAACCCGGGAGGTGTAATTGGATCTTCTCGAGAGTGCAGGTGAGAGTGCACGTGATAGTGCACGTGAGAGTGCACGTGATAGTGCACGTGAGAGTGCACGTGGAGCCACATGTATTATTCATGTCGGTCCACTTGGTGCACCTTGCTTCAGATCAGAAGTCATGTCATCGTGAATGGCGGGGGGGGGGGGGATACACACACACACACACACACACACACACACACGCACACGCACACACACACATGTGTGTGTGTGTGTGGTGTGTGTGTGTGTGTGTGTGTGTGTGTGTGTGTGTGTGTGTGTGTGTGTGTGTGTGTGTGTGTGTGTGTGTGGTGTGCGTGTACACGTGTGTGTATGTGTATGTGTGTGTGTGTGTGATGGAATTTCGTCCTTGTCGGTGATTGTTTTCAGTGTCCAATGTCAACACACACACACACACACACACACAGAGTGTGCATATGCTTATCTGTGGACAGTGTGTGTACTGCTCCCCCCCTCTCCCCCCCCCCCCCCCCTCTCTCTCTCTCCGGGGACCTCGCTGGCCGCTGAGTTTGACAGCGAGACACCACATGAAAGTTTCATAGCGCCGCTGGTCGATGCTAACGCTAACATATGGCCGCATGACCCCGCTGCTGTTATCAGGGCTATGGGTCTCTGTCCGGCTAATCTCCGCCGTGTGGCCGGGCTGAACACACACACATACACACACACACACACACACACACACACACACACATACACACACACACAGCGCTGACAAGGGCTAACAGATGCTGTTTGTTAATGTGCATTAGCGGGACAGATTAGCCGTGCAGGTATCCTCCTTGTGTTGAGCTGGAGCAAGAGACGCCCTGACCATTCCAATCATTACATTTGAGTCAGTGAGTGGTCACCAGAAGTCACAAGTGCATTTCCTTCCTAACAAGCCATCATAATATAATATATACATACATATACACATCAGTGGCGAAGCATCAGGGCCTTCAAGGTATTCAGAGAAGACCCTAGAACTCTCAGATGAAACAAAAACTAATCGTAATTAATTAAATGTAATACAATTTAATAAAATTTTATTTAATTTTAATAAAATGAATAAATGAGAATTGTATCTGTGTTGTTATCTGTTATATTACAGTGTTACGTTGATTTGTTTGTCTTTCTCGGTCCACAACGCATTTGAGTGGTTTTGTGTTGGAAAAACAATGCAACCAATCAGATATTTTTTTAGGTTGCTGGGAAGAATATCCTTCAACCAAAGTATTCCCGCATGCTTTGGCCCTTAGACTGAATGAGAGCGTACGTTTGGATTGACAATTTGATCAACCAATCATATAGTGATTTGTAGCCAATGGGCGTATTCTTTCAGATTTCCCCACAGCTCCATATTGCGCTAGAAGGTTCACTGGCTCGAGACGTAGCGTAGAGCGTAGTGCTACGTTGGTTTTTTCCAACGTAGGTGTTTTACATCGAAATGGCAACAGGTGAAGATGATGGTGCGGAATTGTTGTTAGTACCCTTTTCAAGACAACCATTCAGAGAAAAGATGTCAATTATAAAACTGTTTTTAACGATCCCCATCACCACTGCATCTGTGGAAAGGACATTTTCCGCCCTCAAACGGATAAAAACATATGGAGGAACAGAACAGGACAATCCCGACTCACTGCATTAGCTTCCACAGCTATTGAAAGGTAACTTCTTTTGGATCTGAAAAGCAGTGATCAGCTTTATGACCGGTTTATCGATACATTGATAAGCCGGTCATAAAGCAGTGATCAGCTTTATGACCGGGTTATCGAATCAACCAGAAGGACAGGAGAATGGATTTGGTCTTTAAGTGAACATCATTGGTGAGTGAGACTCATTTGTCTTTGCTGGTTTTGTCTCAGTGTTGCATCTTGTTGAGCTGGTTGTTGCATTTTGTTTCCACACACTGGTTGAATGATTAGTTAATGGCTGTCTTGAGTTGTTAAGCATGGTTGTGCATTTAAATTGAGAGTTTTGACTTGATCTTTCTTTGGGTGGGGGGGGGGGGTGGTCTACAGAAGGTCCAGTTGTGATAGACACGGTACTCTACTGATACACATGTATAATTAGATAATATATATAAAACATTACATTTCCTTCCTAACAAGCCTCCAAGAGTAGAACCAGTGCTGCTGTGGTAAAAGTACAATAAGTTGGCTCCTTAGATGCCACACAATAAGTACATCAAACAGGAGCTAATGACAAACAGTGAAGCCAATAGACACACACAGAGCTACTGAGCATAACCTCCACCTGTCACCTGTAAGCAGCATGGGATCAAACCATCTTCTATGTATGAGTAAAGGGGTTCAGTGCCTTGCTCATGGGTTATCTGGTTGGGGGGCATTGTCTGCCCGTGTGTTGCAACCAAATGCAGATTACACGCGGTAGGAACGCTTCCAGACCATTTCTCTCTCT
>CM051001.1:13966857-13974357 GCA_027704905.1 Muraenolepis orangiensis
AGAGAGAGAGAGAGAGAGAGAGAGAGAGAGAGAGAGAGAGAGAGAGGATGAGAGAGACAGAGAGAGTGTGTGAGAGTGTGTGAGAGGGGGGAGGGGAGAGAGAGGTATGAATGAATCAAAGGATCGAGGGCATCTGTGTTCTTCACACCGTGAAGTGTGTTCATCCCACGAACCCAGAGAAACATAGCTTAACAATGGATTTCCTGCTGAAACGGAGACACACAGGAATAGTTCTGGTTTCCGGGTTTGATTCCCCATTGTCCTGCAGCAGCTTAACCTGTAGACATCTCTGAGAAAGATGCCAATATCCCTTCTACATGCTCCTTAGTGCCAGGGAGGACTACACAGTATACTAGAGGACACAGTACACGGCTTGATGTGTAAAACAACTTACAAAATGACAGAACAGGATGGGGGTTTGACGAAGAGAGTGGTCTCAGTCTGGGGGTTTGGAGGTTTGGTTCCACGTCCGGGCATTTTCACTTCAGATTCAGAGTCACAATCACAATCACAATCACAATCACAATCACAATCACAATGCCTGTATTGTCATTTGACATGCACAAAACACAATTGTGTAGCAATCCTCCACAGCAATTAAATGCTATATTAAAATGGCCAAATATGAATATATGATTTTATATATATACAGTATATATTGAAGTGGCCCTATGTGCAGTAGTGCAAATTATAAAATATATATACATATAAAGGTGGGGTAGGATGTAAACATGTGTCACAAGTATTGATGCAATACCACAAGTACAATAACAGTATTGTACAACAGTACAATACAGTATTGTAGTGACACAATACAGTCTGACAAGACTGTAAAACAGGACAACCACAGTCGTCTACTGGTGGATCAACTATTCAATCATATATGAATATAAATCATAAATGATTGAACATAGGATTCATTCAATAAATCATGAGCTTTTTTCATCTCCTGTGTAAACAAGTTGAGGAAAACCAAACAGCCTTTTGTCGTGGACGGTCAATCACACACATCACGCACGCACACACACACACACACACACACACACACACACACACACACACACACACACACCACACACACACACACACACACACACACACACACACACACACACACACACACACACACACACACACACACACTCCCTCTCCTCCCTCTCCTCCTCCTCCTCCCTCTCCATCCCGGCGTCACTTCGCACGTCACGTGACCGAAGAGCTCGGAGCGTCACGTTCCACTCCGACCACTCCGAGCAATGCCACACACATTCACATTCACATTCACACACCCACACACACCACACACACACACACACACACACACACACACCACACACACACACACACACACACACAGCAACACACTACACACACACACACACACACACACACACACACACACACACACACACACACACACACACACACACACACACACACACACCACACACACACACACACACACACACACACACACTGATGAAGCCGCTGTGACACCGGTTCAGCGGTCCTATACCGAATTCCCTGATCGAATCAATCGAGCGAACCCAAATACCCTCCGTCATTATGAACAGAAGAAGAAGAAGTAGAAGAAGAAGAGACGTTCCAATACAGTATACTCGACACCATATATAATAAAGGACCATCATTATGGCATGGAATATTCTTATTTTTAATAACTCAAATAATAATCGATTTTTTTTATTGAGGACCTCTCACTTCCCTCAAAATGTCCCGTGCGTAATGATGATGAATATGAGATAAATAAATCGTCGGTTTTTCTGAACTATTTATTTGACTATATAACTATCCTCTCTCCCATCCCTCTCTTCTCTCGGTGACAGCGCTGCGCGGGACATAAACCGTCTCGGAGCTGACGTGTCGGCGGCCCAATCAGAGACGCCGCTCCGCTTCCTCTCCCGGAGACGCGCCGGCCAATCGCCTCCCGGTGTGGGCGTGCGCTCCGGTCCGAGGCGCGTATTGGAGTTTTTTGCTAAATGACTGCAGCAAGAAATACAGTGGGGGCGCCGAGCGTGTAGCCCTGCGTGCGTGTGCGTGTGCGTGTGTGAGTGTGTGAGCGTAAGTGTAAAACGCGTGTGCGTGTGCGTGTGCGCGCCGGCCCCAGCCATCCTGCCATGGAAGAAACCAGCATCGCGAGCGCAGAGAAGCAGCATCAGCCTCAGCATCAGCACCAACAGCAGCAGTTCTCCCGTTCTCCCGCCGCCTGCCGTGTCTCCGGTGTGTGCTGACAGACAAGCAGCGGCTGCCGGTGTCTGTCTGTGTGTGTCTTTCTGTGTCTGTGTGTGTGTGTGTGTGTCTGTCTGTCTGTGTGTGTGTGTGTCTGTGTGTGTGCGTGTGTGTTTAGGTCCAAAAGTTGACCAGCAGCAGACAATGGAAGTGGGAGCGGGTTGCTGCAGCGCGCACTCCTCCTTCTTCTCCACCTCCTCCTCCTCCTCCTCACCACCACCCCTGGGAAGCAACTACTGCGAGAACAGAGCGACCACCGCCACCACCGCCACCTCCTCCTCCCCCACCTCCTCCTCCACCTACTCCTCCACCAGCCCCGACTTCACCACATAGCTCTGGGATGCCGGACTGAGCGTGCAGGACTGAAAGTGAAACCGCTGGCTTGTATTGCGTGGCCCGCTTCCCTGGAACAACTGTGGATATCCGGCTCCTCTGAGGATATTTATTCATTTATATATATATATATTAATATATATATAAATATATATATAAACGTACGAACGCACACACGCGCGTGCGCGCGCACCTAAAGCCAGCGTGAGACGCAGCAGGGTGCATCCCGTGCCAAGGGCTCCGTCTTCTTCTTCATCCTCCTCTTCTTCTTCGTATCTTCTCTCTTCTTCTATGATTTTTTCCCGGGGAGGAGGAGTATGTTCGGCGTCTCCGTGAGAGTACCACCGTACAGTCGCCGTGCAGGGTCGCGTGGAAGACGCGTGCGTGCGGCGTGTGTGTGAGTGAGACTGCGTGTGCGTGTGCGTGTGTCGTCAAGTCAAGTCAAGGAACGGCAACCGCGCCACCCCGCCGCGACCACGGGGTGAGATTCCGCAAGCCCCCCCTTTTCCTCCTCATCCCTCCTCCTCCTCCTCCTCCTCCTCCTCCCTCCACCCTCTCCTCCACCACCCTCCTCCACTCCTCCACCCTCTCCTCCACCACCCTCTCCCCTCCTCCTCCCTCCTCCACTCCTCCTCCTCCTCCTCCTCCTCCTCCTCCTCCTCCTCCTCCTCCTCTCCTCCTCCTCCTCCTCCTCCTCCTCCCTCCCACCCTCTCCTCCCTCCACCCTCTCCTCCGTTGTGTGTCTCGCTGTCAAGCGCGCGGGGGTCCCGGGGAGAAAAAGTACTCCTTGTTTCGGGCGCCCCGGCGGGGAGGTTTCACGGCCCACGTACGGCCCACTGAGGGTGGGAGGGGGGTTCCTTAGGGAGGACACAAGCGACACAGGACTCAGGACTCAGGACACAGGACCGCTGCTGTGGCGGTGTGTGGGGGATCTGAAACTGTAGAAGACGCTTAAAGAAGAAGAAGAAGAAGAAGAAGACCCCCCCCAAGAAGAAGAAGTAGAAGTCCCCGGAATTTAACAACAAGAAAAAGCGCGTTTGGATTTATTCACACTCACTCTCTCTCTCCAAATGAGACTGGGCAAAATGTGCCGGGTGAACGCACTGGGCATCTATCTGTGGGAAAACTATCGTCTTTTGCAGGTAAGCGCCATTCATTCACTATGGTATGACGGGGGGGTGGGGGGGTTCATAACGAGGAATGCAGAACATTTGCATTTTTATTGCTTTTGCTGCTCCCGTCTGTCGGCGCGCAACAAAATGGTAGCCTATATATATAATATACTGGCGACTAAATACGCACGACGCCCCGGCGATGCTGTCAGTGGCAAGGCTGTGGTGCGGATTTTTTATTTATATGTGTTAAAAGCGCACACTTGGTCAAAGTTGTCACGGGGTGGGGAGGGTGGTTTGTGCGTGTGTGTGCGTGTGTGTGTGTTGGTATATTTCGGCGGCGTGTTGCGTGTTGCGTGTTGTTGGGCCGGACGGAGACGCGCTGAACGCGCTCCGGTGAACACTAGAGAGAGGACGGTGTCTGTCCCTCACCTGATCTCCCAAATGTCAACAGGCAATTTTGCAACAACAACAAAAAAGAAAAAAAGTCTAACGAAGCCAGATGAGCCATCGTCTGTCATCGTAACACACACACACACACACACACACACACACACACACACACACACACACACACACACACACACACACACACACACACACACACACACACACACACACACACCACACACACACACACACACACACACACACACACACACACACACACACACACACACACACACACGCACACTTCTGAACTCAGCTGTACGAGTGTGATACACAGCTCACACACACGTACAATTAGTTTAGGGCTCTGAATGTCACTTGTGTTGACAGAAAACAGTCCTTCAGATGTCTAGTAGCGACATGCCGTCAGTATTGGTCTCTGTGGACGGACCATATGGATAGTATGTGAACAATCTCTGTCAATAGTCTCAATGGATAGTCTCTAGTCTCAAGAAGTCTACATTAGATATGTGAATAGTCACCATTTAGTATTTTGTGAACAGTCTCTATTGGTCTCATTGGATAGTCTCTATTGATATAGTCCACATTGGTATCGATCAATGTGTGTACCGCTAGTCCACATTGATATCATTGATGAGAATACATTTGTCACATACTCATATACTCATATAGACTCATATCATATCTGTATGTCATGTATCATGTCTGTATTGTCTCATTGAGAAGTCTCAATTTAGTATCATGGAATAGTTCACATTGACACCATTGAATAGTTTACATTAATCTCATGGAACAGGCGACATTAATCTCAGTAAATAGTCTCTTGGTATCGACGAGTAGTCTATCGGTCTCAGTGAATAGTCTCTATTGGTCTCAGTGAATAGACTATGACACCATTGAATAGTCTCTATTGGTCTCAGTGAATAGACTATGACACCATTGAATAGTCTCTATTGGTCTCAGTAAATAGTCTCTATTGGTCTCAGTAAATAGTATCTATTGGTCTCATTGAATAGTCTCTATTGGTCTCATTGAATTGTATCTATTGGTCTCATTGAATAGTCTCTATTGGTATAATTTAATAGTCTCAATTGACACCATTTAATAGTCTCTATTGGTCTCATTGAATAGTCTCTATTGGTCTCATTGAATCATCTCTATTGGTCTCATTGGATAGTCTCTATTGGTGTCATTTAATCATCTCTATTGGTCTCATTGAATAGTCTCTATTGGTGTCATTTAATAGTCTCAATTGACACCATTGAATAGTCTCTATTGGTCTCATTGATTAGTCTATATTGGTCGCATTGAATCATTTCTATTGGTCTCATTTAATAGTCTCAATTGATACCATTCAATAGTCTCTATTGGTCTCCTTGAGCCGTCTCTAGCATGTATAGCACGTATGTGAACAGTCTCTGTGAATAGTCCTGGCTGTGTCTCTGTGAACAGACAGTGTTACAGAAACAGATGCGTCAACATGCGCCATCACATCAACACTAAATTAGTCATCAAATGATCTTCCTCGCAGAATCAAAACAGAAGAAGAGAAGTGTTGCGAAAACAGTGTAAAACACTGTCCATTTCCATACTACCACCAACGACACACAGGGAGATCTGCTGTGAATCTATGAGTCAATTATTATATTCATCTGATAAGATGAAGAGGTGTTGATCAATCACTGTGAATGGAAACATGATGTGTGTTTGGGTGTTCTCTGTGTTGGGGGGTTGTGTGTCTATGATGTGTGTTTGGGTGTTCTCTGTGTTGGGGGGTTGTGTGTCTATGATGTGTGTTTGGGTGTTCTCTGTGTTGGGGGTTGTGTGTCTATGATGTGTGTTTGGGTGTTCTCTGTGTTGGGGTTGTGTGTCTATGATGTGTGTTTGGGTGTTCTCTGTGTTGGGGGGTTGTGTGTCTATGATGTGTGTTTGGGTGTTCTCTGTGTTGGGGGTTGTGTGTCTATGATGTGTGTTTGAGTGTTCTCTGTGTTGGGGGGTTGTGTGTCTATGATGTGTGTTTGGGTGTTCTCTGTGTTGGGGGTTGTGTGTCTATGATGTGTGTTTGGGTGTTCTCTGTGTTGCGGGTTGTGTGTCTATGATGTGTGTTTGAGTGTTCTCTGTGTTGGGGGGTTGTGTGTCTATGATGTGTGTTTGGGTGTTCTCTGTGTTGGGGGTTGTGTGTCTATGATGTGTGTTTGGGTGTTCTCTGTGTTGGGGTTGTGGTCTATGATGTGTGTTTGGGTGTTCTCTGTGTTGGGGGTTGTGTGTCTATGATGTGTGTTTGGGTGTTCTCTGTGTTGGGGGTTGTGTGTCTATGATGTGTGTTTGGGTGTTCTCTGTGTTGGGGGGTTGTGTGTCTATGATGTGTGTTTGGGTGTTCTCTGTGTTGGGGGGTTGTGTGTCTATGATGTGTGTTTGGGTGTTCTCTGTGTTGGGGGGTTGTGGGTCTATGATGTGTGTTTCGGTGTTCTCTGTGTTGGGGGTTGTGTGTCTATGATGTGTGTTTGGGTGTTCTCTGTGTTGGGGGTTGTGTGTCTATGATGTGTGTTTGGGTGTTCTCTGTGTTGGGGGTTGTGTGTCTATGATGTGTGTTTGGGTGTTCTCTGTGTTGGGGGGTTGTGTGTCTATGATGTGTGTTTGGGTGTTCTCTGTGTTGGGGGTTGTGTGTCTATGATGTGTGTTTGGGTGTTCTCTGTGTTGGGGGTTGTGTGTCTATGATGTGTGTTTGGGTGTTCTCTGTGTTGGGGGGTTGTGTGTCTATGATGTGTGTTTGAGTGTTCTCTGTGTTGGGGGTTGTGTGTCTATGATGTGTGTTTGGGTGTTCTCTGTGTTGGGGGGTTGTGTGTCTATGATGTGTGTTTGGGTGTTCTCTGTGTTGGGGGTTGTGTGTCTATGATGTGTGTTTGGGTGTTCTCTGTGTTGGGGGTTGTGTGTCTATGATGTGTGTTTGGGTGTTCTCTGTGTTGGGGGGTTGTGTGTCTATGATGTGTGTTTGGGTGTTCTCTGTGTTGGGGGTTGTGTGTCTATGATGTGTGTTTGGGTGTTCTCTGTGTTGGGGGGTTGTGTGTCTATGATGTGTGTTTGGGTGTTCTCTGTGTTGGGGGGTTGTGTGTCTATGATGTGTGTTTGGGTGTTCTCTGTGTCGGGGGTCGTGTGTCTCGGTTTGTGCGGAGTGTTTTCTCCTTGGCGGTGGCGGGGTTTGACCGAGGCCCTCTAGCCGCCGGCTGACAGCTAGCTCCAACAGCCAATCGCTTTTGGTTTCGGCAGTAGGCCGGAAGATCTTATTGGCTGGCAGAGTTTTTTTTCTGAGGGGACACGCGGAGGGAGGCAAGGTGACCTCACCCCCTTCCCTCCCCACCCCTCCGCCCCCTCCCCCCTCGCCCCCCCCCCCCACGCCACG
>CM051001.1:13984357-14001857 GCA_027704905.1 Muraenolepis orangiensis
TCTCTCTCTCTCTCTGGCCCTGCGGCCCTTCCCCCGCCCAGCGGGTAGCGGTCCACCGTTCATCACGCCGTGCTTCATGAGATCATATCACAACAAATAATCATAAAGTAAAAAATAGAAGACGGTCACGCTGTGTATATTTTGTCGAAGGTTCTTAATGAAAAACAATCGACGACTTCAGCAAGGAGCTGTTTTTTCCACCGTGACGGTGATTATTAACTCTCTCCCGGATGGCTGGGGGATGTTTTCAATACCTGATATATGATAATTCAATACACCGGACCATTCAATATATACCGGGCTGTGATATTGGGTTCCATAAACAGCACAGCATATCTGCATTGACCTCCCAGTGCAACTGTAACTGGTGCAGTGGTTCGAAAATATATTGGGTTCTATGGGCACTACAGGGTCCCTAGTAGTGACCCCCGAAGAACTACAGGGTCCCTAGTAGTGACCCCCGAGGAACAACAGGGTCCCTAGTAGTGACCCCCGAGGAACTACAGGGTCCCTAGTAGTGACCCCCGAGGAACTACAGGGTCCCTAGTAGTGACCCCCGAGGAACTACAGGGTCCCTAATAGTGACCCCCGAGGAACTACAGGGTCCCTAGTAGTGACCCCTGAGGAACTACAGGGTCCCTAGTAGTGACCCCTGCAGATCTACAGGGTCCCTAGTAGTGACGCCTGAGGAACTACAGGGTCCCTAGTAGTGACCCCTGCAGATCTACAGGGTCCCTAGTAGTGACCCCTGCAGAGCTACAGGATCCCTAGTAGTGACCCCTGGGGAACTACAGGATCCCTAGTAGTGACCCCTGGGGAACTACAGGGTCCCTAGTAGTGACCCCTGCAGATCTACAGGGTCCCTAGTAGTGACCCCTGCAGAGCTGAGGGACTTTGTCAGGGGCCAGTGTTCCTATGACGTGTTATCGGCTGTAGGGAGTTGTCATTAATCATTCATATGAACTCCAAGGTCCTTGTCTCAACTTTATTTAACAAGGAAGGACGGAAAACATCTCTTTGCCAAGAGTGTCCCGGCCAAGATAGGCCACCAGCAGCTTCGTCACGTAAAAGTAAGCCGTGCAAACAATGTTCAATATGCAAAATAACTGCAAAAAAACCCTGAAAACTAAAGAGAAGAACATCACAACAGGAAAAGGGATCAGCTGTAAAATCCCTCATCGGTGACTTCAACTCCTCTCTTCATAACAGCTTCTGTCATTACAGCAGAACTCCACTCGAAACATAAGCTGCTAATCTCACGCCGCCGAGACTACCGCTACCGCTACCGCTAGCACTACCGCTTCAGCTTCAACCGTGACAGCATTCAGTGCTAGGTGTTGTCTCTAAGCCCCCAAAAAGGACTACAGTCTCCTACCCACCCACCTACAACATCAATCCCCCCCCAGCCAGCCCACCCCCTGCTCAAGATTCCTCCCTCCCTCCCCCCCCCCCCCCCCCCCATCCCCAATCCCCAACAAGATCAACCCCCCCCTTCCACAGAGGCCCGTCCACGCCGTCCTGAGAGGTGTGAAATGTGAGGAAACCCGGAAGTCTCCGCAGCTTTCTACTACGCCGGCTGAGACCACGCAGACGTGTTGGAGTCAGCGCTTCCCCCCCGCGCGGGGACAGGAAGCCCTGGCGGCGAGTTAAAGCGAGCGCTCTTTGCTTTCCTGAGACCCGCTAAACGCCAGGATGAGAACCATTAGGAGGGGGGTCTACAGAGGGTTGAGCTACATAAGGAGGTCCACTTAAGGCTAATGATGGAGGCTCCGCGTTAGCCCATACCTCGCCCCCTCCCTCCCTCTCTCTCTCTCTCTCTCTCTCTCTCTTGTATCTCCCCCTTTTTATTCACTCGCTGTCTCTCTCTGTCTCGTTCTGTCTATATATCCCTTTTTTACACTATTCTCTCTCTCTCTGACTCTCTCTGACTCTCTCTCTCTCTCTCTCTCTCTCTCTCTCTCTCTCTCTCTCTCTCTCTCTCTCTCTCTCTCTCTCTCTCTCTCTCTCTCTCTCTCTCTCTCTCTCCCTGGGGCTGTTTGCATATTACACGGTGGCAGTGTGTAAAATGTATTTAAATATATCTCTCTCCCTCGCTGCCTCAGCATCGGTCCAGGGTGGGGGAGGGGGAGATGGGAGATGTGCAGGGAGACAGCGGGGGAGGGGCGGGAGGTTGAGTGGGGGAAGCTCGAGGAGGATCGACGGTCTCCTTGTGATCAGGGACAACTCCAGCAAATCCCCACTTTGATCCGGGTGACCGGGGCCCCCACCCCTCAGATGGTCCAAGCCCCACAGAAGAGGCTGTTTGATGGGGCTGGCGTACGGGGGGGGGGGGGGGGGGGGGTCGGTGAGGGTGGGATGTGGAAGTGTTTGAGTTTATGCTACTCGCTAATTAGCTTTCTGTTAGCGTGTTGCGTTGATTACTAAGTGAGAGTGGGATAGCGCTGTGTCAGTGGAACGGAGCACTAATTAACACTAGCAGGAGGAACATTAGAAGTTTGGTCTGAACGTACCTCTACGGGGATGTGTGTTTGTTTTTTCGTCGAGTTGAAACATTATCTCTCATCGGGCGTCTCTTAATGACTGAATATACTTTGATTGAGGCAATTAAAACAGATCCAGTGTCCAGAATAACATGTACTGCAAAAATGCTCAAATGTTTGACATTTCCTGTAATGCTTTTAAATCACAATTTAAGAATCAATATGTTTTTAATTGTGTCAATTATTCAGCTGTTGGTTTTTAGAGGAAATACAATTAGAACGAAACCCAAACCCGAACCCATCCATCCATTAATTCATTCATTAATTCATTCATTCATTCATTCATTCATTCATTCATTCATTCATTCATCCATCATTCATTCATTCAGCTGTCCCTTTTCCACCCTCTTTCTGTCCATTCATTCATTCATCTTTATATCCAACCCTATAGTAATTAATTAATTAATTCAGTCATTCATTCAGTCATCCTTCTATCCAACCCTATAGTAATTAATTAATTCATTCATTCAGTCATTCATTCAGTCATCCTTCTATCCAACTCTCCATCCATCCACCCATGAAATAATGGATCATTCATTCAACCGTCTACCATCCATTTATCCACAACAGTCCAGGCACTAAACAGTCCCACTAAATGCAAAATAAACTCTTTTCTGTTTTTATTTAGAAATAATATAATAATATAATAAAATAATAGTAAAAATAGTCAAATAAAATAAAGTAAAATAGTACAATAACATAATAATAATCTCAGTAACAAGAGGTGCAGAGATTTGAGAGTAATGCTGTTATGTCGCATGGAACTGACCTTCCTGGCTTCTATGGTGGGTTGGTCCAATATGCCGCAGACAATTCAAACCATGGATGGCAACAAAACCTTCCATGGCATGGGGATGATTGCTGGCGAAAAACCAAGCAAGCAATTCCATTCTCAGCAAAGGAAAGCAAAGGTCTCTCCAAGTGATGTGTCCATGGTGGGTAGAGTTCCAATCCTGTTCCACAGGAAAGAAAGTCGTGCAAAAACTGCAGTGACATACCAGAAGCTTGTTACCATAACGGCATAGAATCCAACGGCAGACATGGACCTCATATGGAAGACAGACATCCTGTTTGCCTAACCAAGACCAGCATGGTCTGGAATGATGCCACATGGATCAACTCCACACTGAAGTTTATATGTGAGATGATGGTGCCATCTCCATCATCACTTTTGATTGACCAACCTTTTGGAAGGCCCTGCTAATGATCGAAGCTGAGCCAGAAGGAAACGACTTGAGCAAACATTGTCCTGCCACTTAGGGGCTTCCAAACCAAGATGAGTTGTGTGGGGTCAGTTGGGCATCTCATGGCTGGTAATGGGTTTCAGGAAGTGATGGAGCTAGTCCATACGTAGCCAATGCTGTGGTACACATGATGACAGAGAAGGTAATTGCAAGGGCTGTGCATGCACAGCTCCTTATTGATGGCGTCCTCAATGGGCTGTTTCTGTCCGATGCACTTGGTGTGGCTCCACCTCTGCAGCCAGGAGAAGCTAAATATGTGGCTCCCCCTCTGTAGCCGGGAGAGCCAAAAGATGTGGCTTTGAGGAGATATAGTAGAGTGTGACGCACATATGTTATCAGAGGAAGATGCCCCAGCTGGAGATGGAACAGGAAACTCTGATCTGGGTGAAGTTGCTGTCCTCTATGCAAAGTTAATGGAGGGATCAGTGTCTGCAGAGAAGGCTTGCAATGCTTATGTCTAGCAGGACTGCTGCCCTCTGGTTGCAGTAAATGGATATGATAGACATACATTAAAAGTTTCTGAGAGCTGAATGTCCCGAGAATTGGGCTCTGCATCTTGAGGCAATATAAAACATTTTTTATTTTATGGCAGCATCTGGGCACAATCTCTACAATACATCTGCTTGTATCTATCTGCAGCGGATGTGCAAGCTCCATGTGGAACATCCAGATGTCTACCAGAGATATGGAGAGGGATTCAATGTGGTCAGACGAAGTGATCGCCTATGGGCTGGCCTGTCTGTAGATCTCGTCATCGAGCAGGTGCTGATGAGAAGTATGAAAACCAGTGGTGGCCTTGCAAGAGGGCGAGGGATGACACAGCTGCAACGTTTGACATGGCTGCTCTCCATGCCAGCTTGTGCTAAAGTCAAAAAGGTCAAGCAAGATATGACAGGAGTGAAATACAACACTGGTGAAGAGAAGGACATGACAGATGCAAGACAAAAAAACAGTTCTGACAGTTCTGAACTATTTCCAAGAAGGTGACACCTTCATTTCGGATCCAAGCTTGTGTAATGTCTCGACTGGGGTCCACTGCTCCTAATACTAGGATGGGCTAAATGCTAAATTTGTGTGACCAATAAAGACGATGCAATCCTCCAGATTTAGATGCACACCCTTATATGAATGTTGACGAGGCAAAGGCCATCGCAAGGCTTGTCCCTATCCACACAGACTTACAACCAGCTCCACAGAAAGTCTGACGGGTCATTAGCCAGCCTGAGGTGCATGTAGGAAACATAACCTTGAGAGGAGCTGCGTGTGAGGCTGCTTTGGTGATGAACAGGATGATGAGCCAGACAGACCTTATACGATTTTGATTGAGGCTTATGGGACTCGTCATGTCCTATCGTTTTCACTTTGGTTTATTTGTTCTTCTGTTGATACTGCATTTTTGATTAATAAACCCCTCATTTTCCCACCCTGCTCACTTTGTCCTTGTTAGTGCCAATTTAAGAAGGTTTACTCATAATAAACATGCTGTTGGAAGTGATATTTCAATGATTTTATTTTAAATATAGGTTTATCAACGCCTTGTATATAAGTATACTAATATAGTGATGTTGCTTTAAAGGTTTATTTTACGAAGCAACAAGATTGGTACCAGGATATGGTTAAGAAACACCTTCGAAAAATGCTTTCCACCACTTGGAGTCATTAAGACTTTTTATATGTTAAAAACAAGACTTTTAGGAGTAAAACACTTTTGTCATACTTTCTCACTTTTTGTCATACGTTGCAATCAGTGGGAGGTTCACCCCTTTTTTCTCATAAAATGCCTGGACTATAATGCAAACACACATACATACAAATGTGTACATTGTTATCCTTTTCATATTTAGTGTTGATGCTACTCTGGATAAGGGATTCCACTTCCTGTTCCTGTTCCTGTGTAAAGGATGAGTCTCTCGGGCCATTCGGGTTGTGGGGGTTGGTGGTGGGGGGAGGTCTGGCTACACACACACACACACACACACACACACAGACACTGACACTGACACACACTCAAACACACAAACACACACAAACACACACACAAACACACACACACACACACACACACACACCCTGATCCCACACTGTTCTAATTTCACCGTGGCTACTAGTGCGTGTATTCTAGGGTGACCATGTGACCACAGTGTGTGAGTGTTAGCGGGACCTCGGGTCACGTGACCAGCAGCTAGAAGCAGCTAGAAGCAGCTAGAAGCAGCTAGAAGCAGCAGTGTCATATTATGGGATGGATGTGTGCGTAGGAGAGAGAGAGAGAGAGCGAGGGGACCGACTCATTCAGTCTCCCTCCCTAACCCTGACTCATCCACCAATTTAATACATTAAACTAAAAAACAACCTGTAAAAAAAACCTTATATTCGTGCGGGGGACAAACTAAATGAGGCATTATGTAGAGTTCTTTATGATTTCTGGAGGAGCTCAGAGCTTCTTTGCACGGAGGTTCCCCCTCCACAGATGCCCCCCCCCCCCCCCTCTTACCACCCGCCACTTCCCTTCTCCACGAGCCCCTGAACTCCCCAGCTCCCTGGCGAATCTCACCAAGTACAGGGGAGGAGATCTCGAGGAGCGCGAGGAGTCCACATTCTTCCGGAGGGAAAAAAATTAACTCCATCTTGCCAACTCAGCCTGTGAGGCGCTGGCAGCTGCCACCGTTTCTCTGAGGGGGGCTGGCGGTCGCTGTGTGCACGACACACACACACACACACACACACACACACACACACACACACACACACACACACACACACACACACACACACACACACACACACACACACACACACACACACACACACACACACACACACACACACACACACACACACACACACACACACACACACTGGTTTAATCTTAATCTGTGACTAATCTCACTTCATTGTCCCCTCGTTCTCTGCCGGGGTGTTTATTGGACACTCGGCTCAAATCCCTTTTTGCGTTTCTAAACACGTCAGATCTCATTCTCAGTCTTAGCTTTGTTTTCCGCCGCCGCCGCGGTCGCTAACCAGATTATTGTTGCGTGACTCGCGACCTTTGTGTCAAGTTCATCCAGCTAAATCCTCCCAAAAAATTGTCGTGACCATCGTGATGTCACGGTATCGACATCACATATCTTCCATTTTGAAGATAACCGATCACGTCAATGATAATTGATCGGTCGGTATTGACAATGTAAATGTCAATACTTGGCTGTATTTTGGTGGTGTCATCAGAAGTTAATTATGAGGCCATCGACCGGTTAACTCGCTCGCCGTGCGACGGCTAGTGATCCCGCTCCTCGGGAGATAGATCGGGACCACTTTCAGATCCATACAATCAATCCCATTTTCAACATTCTGTCTCTCAGAATTGTTGCCTTTTGCTTTAGTTTGTAGTAGGACATCACTAATAACATGGGTGTGAGTGTGCATGTGAGTGTGTGTGTGTGTTTGTGTGTGTGCAAGGTGCATGTGCATGTGTGTGTGTGAATGTGCGTGTGTGTATGCAAGGTGCATGTGTGTGTGTGTAAGGTGCATGTGTGTGTGTGTGTGTGTGTATGTGTGTGTGTGTGTGTATGTATGTGAGGTATGTGTGTATGTGTGTGTGTGTGTGTGTGTGTGTGTGTGTGTGTGTGTGTGTGTGTGTGTGTGCGAGGTGTTATTATGTTGGCTGCTTGTCATGTGACCTTGTGACATCACAGATAACCAAGAAGATGTCCACCAATACCTTCAGCAGACATGTACATCGGCGTGGAAAAGGGGTGAAAGGTGATGAAAATGAGTTTTCTGCAACCCCCCCACTCCTACCCCCATCCCCCCCCCCCCCCCCCTCGCTAAAATGGTTTAGTCCAAAAGTCAAACCTCGCTCATAAAGCCCACGGTCAGAATTGAAGCACATTGCTAGTGGCTGGTTTGTTTGTTTGTTTGTTTTTTGTGCATCACGATGCATCATGGGATTTGTTGTTGGCATAGATACCATATTGAGAGGAGTAAAATCCTAAATAAATAAAATGCAAATACCTTAACCTAGGCTAATGGAATCTCAAACACAACACTCCATAGTCCCTCCATAATTACCAAATGGTAAACGGTAAACGGACCGCATTTATATAGCGCTTTCACCCAAAGCGCTTTACAATCATTGTCTCACCTTCACCCATTCATACACTCATTCACACACACACTCATACACACATTCACACACCGACGGTGGGGTCAGCCGTGCAAGGAGACAGCCAGCTGGGTCGGAGCAGCTAGTGAGGGGTTAGGGTGTCTTGCTCAGGGAATCCTCTAGGACACTTGGCTAGGAGGAGAAGCCAAGGGATCCAAACCAACAAAGTTACTAAGATTCCAATTGCTCTTGTGCTCTCCCAAAATGGTGGTTGGCCGTCATGCGATGTGTGTTCTAATATGGTCTAAGGTGGAGTCCAGCCTATAAGCTTGTCTTGTTAACGACTGTGATTAACGTTCTTCATTGTCTTCATGTCTCAAATGAAAATGTTGAAGTTTGTACGTTAGATCGGGGAACTGTGATGTGTCCCTATGTCTGCTTAGATGTGGCTTATGTCCCAATTGGCTCATATAGTAGCGTGATCGTTTTGAGGATATTGTGTTAAATGTAGACTTCTAAAAGTCCTACGAAGCTGCAGTCTGCCTGCAATATGCTGTCAGACAGATGCGGATACAGACGTACAGCAGCAGGGCCAGCTGTGGGCAGACATGTACCCCACATAAGGTTTACGTTAAGGGAAATTCATATTTTTTTCTAAACTTTTAATTAATATGATAAAAAAATGTTCACAAAATGTTTTGCACTGCGTAGCATATCTAGCGCCTCATTTTGTTTCATGAGGCTCTGGCTACTCCCCTGGACATACACATCCAATAGGGCACTTATAATATTATATATTACACATAATAGTACGTAATGGATTCCAGATGGGAAACGTGTGTATTTTTTTCCCCCTGAGTAAATAGACTTTCACTTAACCTCGAGGAATCTCCCCTGACCCCGGCCTGAAGCTCCTCCACATCTAAGAGTACTATGACCCAGTGATTCTAACACTTCTCCATATCTAGCTGCCCTCTGGTTTTACAGAGAGAGAGAGGGAGAGGGAGAGAGAGAGAGAGAGAGAGAGAGAGAGAGAGAGAGAGAGAGAGAGAGAGAGAGAGAGGGAGAGACAAATGGGGACTACAGAACTTGACCTCTGACCCTGGATGGCCGGTAGCAGCGTAGAGCGCGGATGCAGACGACAGCCAAACCTCGTCTACCGCTCCTGCTCTTCATCTCTCTCTCTCTCCTCCTGTCTTCTTTTCCTCCTCTTCCCCGTGTATGTGTGTGTGTGTGTGTGTGTGTGTGTGGGTGTGTGTGTGTGTGTGTGTGTGTGTGTGGGTGTGTGTGTGTGTGTGTGTGTGTGTGTGTGTGTGTGTGTGTGTGTGTGTGTGTGTGTCTGTGTGTGTGTGTGTGTGTGTGTGTGTGTGTGTGTGTGTGTGTGTGTGTGTGTGGGTGTGGGTGTGTGTGTGTGTGGGTGTGTGGGTGTGTGGGTGTGTGTTTGAACATCTGTGTCCAAACGTGTGACATGTGTGTACATTCGTGTGTGTGTGTGTGTGTGTGTGTGTGTGTCTGTGTGTGTGTGTGTGTGTGTGTGTGTGTGTGTGTGTGTGTGTGTGTGTGTGTGTGTGTGTGTGTGCGGCAGGGGCGGCAGGGGCGGCAGTCTAGCTCAGGAGGTAGAGCGGTCGCCTCACAACCGGAAGGTTGCTGGTTCGATCCCCGGCTCCTCCTAGCAAAAACTGTCGAGGTGTCCTTGAGGAAGACCCTAACCCTAACTGCTCCCCGGGCGCTGTATGAATAGCTGCCCACTGCTCCTAATACTAGGATGGGTTAAATGCAGAGAACACGTTTCACTGTATGTCTTCATGTATGTGACCAATAAAGAGGATTCAATCCTCATGATTTGTTTGTTGTTGTGTGTGTGTGTGTGTGTGTGTGTGTGTGTGTGTGTGTGTGTGTGTGTGTGTGTGTGTGTGTGTGTGTGTGTGTGTGTGTGTGTGTGTGTGTGTGTGGGTGTGTGTGTGGGTGTGTGTGTGTGTGTGTGTGTGTGTGTGTGTGTGTGTGTGTGTGTGTGGGTGTGTGGGTGTGTGTTTGAACATCTGTGTCCAAACGTGTGACATGTGTGTACATTCGTTCTTTGTCTGTGTGTGTTGAACAAATCAATGATAAGCTGTGTGTGTGTGACCGCGCATGCATGCGTGTGTACGTGCAAGTGTGTGTGTGTGCGTGTGCGTGTGGGTGTGGATACACACATCAAGGAGAACATTTCCACGGACCTGCTGATTGGCTGTCTGATCACAGGGTTAGATTTCGATCAACAGTTTCCTGATAAACCCCGATAGAGAGAGAGAGAGAGAGAGAGAGAGAGAGAGAGAGAGAGAGAGAGAGAGAGAGAGAGAGAGAGAGAGAGAGAGAGAGAGAGAGAGAGAGAGAGAGAGAGAGAGAGAGAGAGAGAGAGAGAGGAGATATAGAGAGAGAGGGAGAGAGAGAGAGAGAGAGAGAGAGAGAGAGAGAGAGAGAGAGAGAGAGAGAGAGAGAGAGGGAGGGACTGGATTACGTGTTTATGAGTCGCTTATGAAACAATGTTTATTTTTTTACATCTAGAAGGTGGGAATATCTTCTGTCTTTTATCTTCATGGATAAGATGGTGAAGGTGTGGGAGGGCGGGGTAACTCTGGGGAAAAACTGTTGAAACGTGTTGAAGCTGAATCATTTCGTCAAACTCTCATCAAACTCTCGTCAAACTCTCGTCAAACTCTCGTCAAACTCTCGTCAAACTCTCGTCAAACTCTCGTCAAAGTAATGCTTCAGGAGTGTGAGTTATAGTCGGGGACCAGAAATAAAGCAAATTACCAACTTTTCAAGGTGAGACTCGGGGCTGTGCTTCTGTGTCTGGGCTGAAGCTCATGAATCATGTACGCTGTTGCTTGTTCAGTACTTCCAGGCACAGTTACAGGGCGAAACCAAACACACCGCGTGCTATTGTTGCATTGAACTATCGAATACGACGTTCCTTCGTAGTTTTAACGATAACCCTGAGTGATATATATATATATATATATATATAACCCTGAGCGGAACCTTTAAACCAACAAAGGCCGGTGGTAAAAAAAACCACAGAGCATTCTGTCCTCAGTCAATCACACTGACACGAGCGGCCCAAGTTTACGCGGTCCAAAAAAAAAAAATTATTTAAGATTTTTCAAGGATCAGGAATCACGTCGATAAAGTTTTGACTCTTTTTTTTTTCTCCCTTTCCTGGAGGCGTACTGAGTAATGATGCAGAAGAAGAGAGCCGACCGCAGCCAAGATGGATGACTGCTAATGCGGGCCCATTATGATTCCTCAGTGGCAGCCTCCACAGTCATCCTTTAATGAAACTACGAGAGGCGGAGGACTCTAATAGACCGAGCGCGCTCCGATTGTCGCCGGGCAGAACACACCGGCGTTGTGTGCTATCACGGCGCTGCGGATATCTTAATACATAGCACGTTGCTGCCGGCTAATAGCTCACACTACACAATTTCTCGACAAACGAGAAATTGATGCACGTTCGTTTATTAGCTCGCCGCACAAGGTCGCGGTAACGTTGGAGTCTCTAAGGGCCTTAGGGGTTAGGTGTTAGGGGTTAGCGGGGTTAGAGTTAGGGCTAAGATAAAGGTTAGGGGTTAGTGTTAGAGTTTTGGGTCAGAGCTTAGGGTGAGAGTTTAGGGTAAGAGGTTAGGGAGTTAGAGTTAGGGTTTAGGGTTAGGTTAGGGGTTAGGGTGGTAAGTGACGGGACGCGGTGGTAAACAGTAGTTGTGGAGTCCGTATGCAGCAGTAACCAGTGGCTAGCGTCGTGGTCACTTGACCACTGAACAAGCGTACGACCAGATGAAAGTTACGTGGGGTCGATACCCCGGTCCATCCAGTCGGAACAGACTCGAAGAACAACACAATGTGTGGATTTTGGCGAAGCCGGCGTGACAAATGATGATCGGTCTCTAGGTGTGGGGGGGGTGTGGGGAAGGTGGAGGGAGAGAGGGAGGAGTGGTTCCGTTGCCATGACAACAGCAGAGACGGCCTCGCCGGCGGGTGATATTGCTCATTTGTGCCGTTGTTACCTTATTGATGATTGGTTACGGAGAGCCCAAGGTGAGACACCCAAGTATGATCAATTACCCCTCATTTGGTCTGTGTGTGTGTGCGCGCGTGTGTGTGTGTGTGTGTGTGTGTGTGTGGTGTGTGTGTGTGTGTGTGTGGTGTGTGTGTGTGTGTGTGTGCATGCTTCCATGCGTGCAAGGTTGGTCATGTGTGTGTGTGTGTGTGTCTGTGTGTGTGTGTGTTTGTGTGTGCATGCTTCAATGCTTGCACATGCATGGGTGTGTGTGTCTATGTCTGTGCTTGCGCACGTGTGTGTGTGTGTGTGTATGTGTGTGTCTGTGTGCGTGTGTGTCTGTGTGTGTATATGTCTGTGTGTGTGTGGGCGTGCTTTTTCTGTAATCCATCTGTCTTTATTTAATCCCTCTAATTACTCACTCTGATGCTATTATCTACTTATTATCTAGGTATTATCTCCGTATTTACTCCCATATTTCTGTTTAGGTCTCTGCTCGGCCAACATTCAGCCAATAAAGATGAATTACCTTAGCTAGCACACACACACGTGTGGATATGAGTGTGTGTGTGTGTGTGTGTGTGTGTGTGTGTGTGTGTGTGTGTGTGTGTGTGTGTGTGTGTGTGTGTGTGTGTGTGTGTGTGAGTGTTGACATTAACACCCTCAGTATCGTATCTCCAACCCGGGGGAAACGGTTCATGGTGTTGAGCTGCTGACGTTAACCAGGTACAGCAGTATAATGAATCTGATGGACCTACAGAGTGCACCGTGCGAACGCCACGACTAGGGCGAGTCAATAGGCTGGGTGGAATCGCTAAACTGCAGATTTAACACTCTGAGAAGGTCTTTCAAAATAAAAGTGCAACGCGGGTGGTCGATCGCGGCAATTGGAATTCAGGGTTTCTCCAAAATTTAACTGAAAGCCGAAACTGGAATTATCAAAAATGTAGTTCATCTTTATTTAAATTACTACATATATTACCACATAAATATACAATAAATAAATTAAAATATGAATTTTGGTTATATATATTGGTTAAGAGATATCTAACTGAAACCTTCAGTTCAACATTCATCCGTTACTTAATCCATTACATCCATAACTGAATTCAAATAATTCAAAGGAACGTTTTTCTAGGGGTACTATTTTACCTCGACAGAGTGGAGCCCATGAATCCATCGGAAGTATTAACGCTCTACAGTCGACCACAGACCAGCCTCTGGGCCTCTATCTGCCTCGACACAGTCGAGAGTGGTGGACACATCCAGATGACCGTAGGCGAGAGACAAAGGGAGGGGTAATGGGGAGGAGGAGGAGGAGGAGGAGGAGGAGGAGGAGGAGGAGGAGGAGGAGGAGGAGGAGGGGAGGCTAGCGGTCGTCTTGGTAGATCAAACCAGAGAGCGTGGAGGAAGTGGACCTAATGCTATCTTCTTGGACATGAAAGACAGGCTGTAGTAGCCCTGGTTGTTATTCAGCCGGTCTTTGGGGCATATGCTAGTAAAATAAACAGTATGATTGGACTGTTGTATGTTCTATATGTGCGATATGTGACACACAAAAAAAAGGATAAAAGAAGGAATGCATACATACATACATACATACATACATACATGCATACATACATACATACATACATACATACATACATACATGCATACATACATACATACATACATACATACATACATACATACATACATACATACATACATACATACATACATGCATACATGCATACATACATACATACATACATGCATACATACATACATACATACATACATACATACATACATACATACATACATACATACATACATACATACATACATGCATACATACATACATACATACATACATACGTAAAAAGGCCGTTTATGAATATGAATGAACACAAACAGTACCTTGCGTACACAAGGGGACATCACATGCAGCTGCACCTCTGGAAGGAGAGATTGTTTACCCGGAGACGTGTCTACACCTCAGCTGGAGAGCCCTCTTCATCTGGTGTCCCATAGATATTATCACCTCGGAAGTACGTACCTCCACACTACACACACACACACACACAAACACACCTGCACACATACACACACACACCTGCACACATACGCACACACACGCACACACACCCACAAACATAAACACGCACGCACACACACGCACGCACACACACACAAGCACACACACACACATGCAGACACACAATCACACACACGTGTGCACACGCACACACACGCACACACATCCGAGCGGATCCTTATCTTGCCGCGTTGTGTGTAAACTCATTACCTGAACAGGTATATAGCTGACATCGCTCTCTCTCTCTCTCTCTCTCTCTCTCTCTCTCTCTCTCTCTCTCTCTCTCTCTCTCTCTCTCTCTCTCTCTCTCTCTCTCTCTCTCTCTCTCTCTCACTCTCTCTCACGCTCTCTGAATCGCGTCATTTTCCGTAAAATAACCGGCCACAGAAATAAATAGTTGTCTCGTTCCAGAGCCCGGGCCTCCACCTCCTCTGGCCCCGGCCCATCGTGGCCCGGGAGATAGAGGCAGGAGGAGGAGAAGGACAGCGATGGCCGATGCGTTTCATGCAGGACGCATGCAGGGTGAAACAGATCGGTTCTGGAGGTGTGTCCCTTGCCGGGGAAAAGCAGTGCGTTAGGGGGGGGGGGGGGGTTGACGCAGCGTGGAAGGGAAGTGTATTATGGATGGTTCCGGTTTAAAAATGTGGGCTAGCAGAGGGGGGGGGGGGGGGGGGTCAAAGGATGATGTTAATGTCGTGATGCTATGGTTGATAAGTCACACACAAAACAAATAAAAACTCAGTTCCAGAGGAAAAAGGGACTGACTTGTCCCAGGAGTCTAAGATTAGGTTTAAGATGCATTTCTCTGTATTTCTGCTGGATATCTGGCTTCAGAAAAACCACTAGGAGATGTAGGAACTCAATGGAAAATCAATATTTGAGACTATAGAGGGAAATGGGGAGTACGCATTTCATTGTACTCGAAACACATGGCAAATAAAACATCTTCAATCTTGAGAATATTTCCTTAACGATAAGTGCTAACGTCTCAACAACGCTCCATCCTTCGGTCTCTCTCGGTGGCAGAAAGAGAAGGGGGTGTTTGGGGGCATTTGTGTCCCCGATTGACAGGGCTGTGAGGGGGTGATTGACAGGTCTGTGAGGGGTTGATGGACGGGTCTCTGTGAGGGGGTGATTGACGGGTCTCTGGTGTCACTCGCATCAGCTCCACCCAGACTGCACACGCTTGCCAAAAACGGGAGATATTCTGCCCAATCTCCTGGTTTCAGCCCGGCCTCAGAAAAGAGGCTTTTTACCTGCTCTGTATTTACCTACAAACACACACACCTGTGGAGGAGTGTGTGTGTGTGTGTGTGTGTGTGTGTGTAGCTTGTGTGTGTGAGTGTAGTGTGTGTGTGTGTGTGTGTGTGTGTGTGTGTGAGTGTAGTGTGTGTGTGTGTGTGTGTGTGTGTGTGTGTGTGTGTGTGTGTGTGTGTGTGTGTGTGTGTAGTATGTATAGTGTGTGTGTGTGTGTGTGTGTGTGTGTGTGTGTGTGTGTGTGTGTAGTATGTATAGTGTGTGTGTGTGTGTGTGTGTGTGTGTGTGTGTGTTTGTGTGTGTGTTTGTGTGTTTGAGAAATATCATATCATCGTCCATTATGAGACACGGACGATGATGATAATTTTAATGTTATTGAGATGTCCTTTCTTTCTGTCTCTCTCTCTCTAATGGTTATCTTTATAACATCTCTGTCTCTGTCACGTTCTCCACCCTGTCCCCCCCTCTCTCTCTCTCTCTCTCTCTCTCTCTCGCTCTCTCTCTCTCTCTCTCTCTCTCTCTCTCTCTCTCTCTCTCTCTCTCTCTCTCTCTCTCTCTCTCTCTCTCTCTCTCTCTCTCTCCCTCTCTCTCCACCCATTCCCCCCCCCTTTATCTCTCCCGCTCTCACTACCTCTATCCCCCCTCCCCCCCCCCCCCCCCCCCTCTCTCTCTCTCTCTCTCTCTACAGCTTGGCGGCGTCTAAAGAGGCGACGGCGAGGAAGGCCGTGACTCCGATGCCCCCCTCGGAGTTCCTGGACAAGCTGATGGGGAAGGTGTCCGGGTACGATGCCCGCATCCGGCCAAACTTCAAAGGTACGACCCACCCCCCCTTCCACACACACACACACACACACACACACACACACATACTCGCAGCCGGAGAACACCGGAGAACGTAGAACCTGGATGCAGTGACGCTAACTATTGACTATTATTATTATTTTTTTATTAGATTAGATTAAAATGTAGTGTCATTGCACAGCACAAGTACAGTACAGTGAAAATAATTTAGCATCTAACCAGAGTGCAAATGTTGCAGTAAAGTGCATTGTAATATAATATCATTTACAGTTTAAATGTACAGGTTAAAAGACAGTCTCAGTATAAATGTGATCATAATAATAGGTATATGTATATACAGGTAAATGATCATTTAACAGGTAGTGATCAGCGGTATGCTATTATTGAAAGCAGGATACAAATGTATAGATGTAAATGTATATACAAGTGAGCAAATATAAATGTATGGCATATATAAATGTATATATACAGGAGTAGGAGCAGTTCTAGCAACAGATTTAACTATATATGGCAGGTACAGTAACCAGGTATCTTATTAATAAATATGTAAACTATAGAGAGGTTGGTAGTTACAGTTTGTTTTTACAGTTTGTTTTTTCTTTCACATTTCTTATGTGTCTTAAGTCTTTAAGTTTCGGTTAACTCCGGTGAACTCCGAATGAACAGGAGGAGGACAGGTTTGTATCCGTAATCGAAACAAAAAAAGAAACTAATAATAACAAAATAAATAAGATATGGAAAAATATGGATGACACATTGTTGATGAGAATGTTAATGCTATTGTAAATGTTGTGTGTACTGTTGTGGTGATGCAGGCCTTAACCCTCTCTGTTTTATGTTGGCTGTTTTCAATCTGTTGACCGCTTTTGTCGGCGGTGCGCAGTGATGAACAAAGGTAACTTCTGCTCACTCTTCGGGAATTAAGGTAGAATGAGGCTGTGTATTTTTACTCCAGGTGTCTCCTTTAGAGACACCTGGGGGGTCGTCACGGTAACACCTTCTCTCTCCTCCCTCCGGATGTCTGCTGCTGCTTATATTGTTTTGAGGATGATGATGATGATGATGATGATGATGATGATGATTGAAGATGATGAACAAAACACTGAGTTGACCTCTGACCCCTGAATGGAAGACCCCGTCCCACCCCACTCCCCAACCCCCCTCCCCTTTTGTAAAGATGCATGCCAGAGCTTTCTGCTATTCTTATTATTCATGTATATATTATATAATATTTAAATATACATATATACGTATATATGTATATACAGGATATAGATTTATTCTGTGGTCCTGGGGATCAGCTGGAGAGAGCAACCCTCCATACCTCTTACCTGGTGTCAGCACGTCCTTTAAATAGAAGCACCACAACGTTCTTTAAAACCCATAAACACACTTTAAAACACTGGTTCTGTAAAACTGTTCAAAGTAATTTTGGAA
>CM051001.1:14016857-14024357 GCA_027704905.1 Muraenolepis orangiensis
CTATCCCTTTGCCAGCACACACTAGCCTAGCCCCTCGCTAACACACGGTAGCCGAGCCCCTCACTAACACACACTAGCCTTACCCTTCACACATGCACACACTAGCCTCTCGCTACCACAAACTAGCCTAACCCCTCACAAATGCAAACACTAGCCTCTCGCTAGCACAAACTAGCCTTACCCCTCACAAATGCACACACTAGCCTAGCCCCTTGCTTATACAAAGTAACCTAGCCTATCCCATCCACCGCAAGAGTACACACCGACCTAGCGCGTGCCTCGCTAGCACTAGCTCTCTCTTACATCCACCCCCACTAGCAACACGCCAGCCTAGAACTCATATTGAGATGTAGTCAAGCTAGCAATTACTCACACACTTCTCCACAGTTCTGCTCATGGAGCCTCTTCCAGGAGAGGATTTTGTTACCTGAAAGAAGCTTTTCATCGGGAGGAGAAACTGTTTCTCAGGTGAATAGAGGATTCTTTTTTTCCCTCCCCTGTGAAGCTCATCTTTCTGTCTATTTTCTAGCGTCTGAGTTTTAATCTTCATATTCATATTAAAAAGTGCAAACCTCGACGCTGGTGGGGTCTGGACATAATGAGAGAATATGTATTTTTTGGTGGTGGTAGTGATGGTGTGGTGGTGGTGGTGGTGATGGTGGTGGTGGTGGTGGTGGTGGTGGTGGTCGTGGGTGGTGGTGGTTGGTGGTGGTAGTGATGGTGATGGTGGTGGTGGTGGTGGTGGTGGTGGTGGTATGGTGGTGGTGTGTGGTGATGGTGGTGGTGGTGATGGTGGTGGTGGTGGTGGTGGTGGTGGTCGTGGTGGTGGTGGTGGTGGTGTGATGGTGGTGGTGGTGGTGGTGTGTGGTGGTGGTGGTGGTGTGGTGGTGGTGGTGGTGGTGGTGATGGTGGTGGTGGTGGTGGTGGTGGGTGGTGGTGGTGGTGGTGGTGGTGTGGTGGTGGTGGTGGTGTGGTGGTCGTGGGTGGTGGTGGTGGTGGTGATGGTGGTCGTGGTGGTGGTGGTGGTGTGGTGGTGGTGATGGTGGTGGTGATGGTGATGGTGGTCGTGGGTGGTGGTGGTGGTGGTGGTGGTCGTGGGTGGTGGTGGTTGTGGTGGTGATGGTGGTGGTGGTGGTGGTGGTCGTGGGTGGTGGTGGTAATGGTGGTGGTAGTGATGGTGGTGGTGGGGGAAGAGTCTCGGTGCTGCCGGGTTAACGTCCAGAAGCAGCAGCTCAGCATCATCATTTCTGGGGGCACCGGAGGGCACTCCGGCGGTCTGGATAGGATGTGTGTGAGCCAGAAGGTCTTGGAAGGTCCATTATTTTTTGGAATACCATTAATTCTGTTTCACCCTCTCCGCCCCCCGGGGTCTCTGTCATGGCCCTGGGTGTGAGGGAACCTGTTCAGAGGATCTGGGTCTCTCTTCTCTCTCTCTCTCTCTCTCTCTCTCTCTCTCTCTCTCTCTCTCTCTCTCTCTCTCTCTCTCTCTCTCTCTCTCTCTCTCTCTCTCTCTCTCTCTCTCGCTCTCTCGCTCTCTCGCTCTCTCTCTTTCCCTCTCTGTCTCTCCCTCTCCACGGGTGGGTGTTTAATCTCTTCTTCTTCGTGGGTTTCTCTCTGTGAAGAATCCATCCTCCCGGCTCCACGACGCCGAGGTGTCACTTAGAGACCCGACTATCAGTGCAAATTGGGGAGCTGAGGAGCAAGCGAGGTAGACAGAATTAAGTAGAGGACGAGAGAGAGAGAGAGAGAGAGAGAGAGAGAGAGAGAGAGAGAACCTGGCCTGACGAAAAATCTCCCTGGATCGCCCTTTCTTGTACAAGCCTCCCAGGGCTCCACACGACGGAGTGCTGACCGCTACACCGTCTCGACCCGGCGCTGGACAACCAAAGAAGCCCCACGATGTGTGTGTGTGTGTGTGTGTGTGTGTGTGTGTGCGTGTGTGTGTTATTTATGCTGCTTCATTAAGTTCCTCTGGGCCATGCCATGCCCCAGTGCAGCGTGGGTAGGGATGCTGTCAGCTGTGGGCTTCTTCTGCGGTGATGATGGAGTCGACCGGTGAATTGCTGAATGCAACTTTAGCGATGGGTGTCGTGGTAACGAAGAGGATGAAAATTGTTAAATGGTTGTGACATAGATGTACGTATGCTAGGTCTGTGCTCACACTCGGCTAATGAGAACACACGTGGACACACTCCGTCGGCCAATTAGAACACACAAGGACACACTCTGTCGGCCAATGAAAACACACAAGGACAAACTCCGATGACCAATGAAAACACACGTGGACACACTCCGATGACCAATGAAAACACACATGGACACACTCCGTCGGCCATTGAAAACACACGTGGACACACTCCGTCAGCCAATGAGAACACACGTGGACACACTCTCCATCAGCCAATACAATCCAACGATTTTGGATTGTCAATTGTAAATATGTGGCAAAACCACTGCGATCACGCTACAGACCTTGACAAGGAACGACCATTCATTGACAACAACAACAACAACAACAACCAGCAGCTGATATGAAGCAGCTGGGTTAGTGTTGGCAAGTGCCTTGCTCGAGGGAAACCTTAACTGCCACTTAGGCCCCGCCTCCTCTCTTCCCTGCATAATGTAAAACTGTTCTGATGGAGGGAGCACAGGAGGGAGAGGGAGGAAGAGAGACGGGGAGCGCGAGAGAGAGAGAGAGAGAGAGAGAGAGAGAGAGAGAGAGAGAGAGAGAGAGGAGAGAGAGAGAGAGAGAGAGGGGGAGGGAGGGAGTTGGGGTGGAGGGAGAGAGAGAAAGAGAGAGGGAGAGAGATGGTTGTGCAGGATGAAGAAAGGGGGGAGAGAGATGGAGAGGGAGGAAGAGAGAGATGAAGAGAGATGGAGAGGAAGGAAGAGAGAAAGGGGAAGGGAGGGAGAGAAACTTTGGGAGAAAGGGAAAGGGAGAGTCATACTGTTCGGATTGATGGAGCACGAGAGAGAGGTAGAAGGAGAGAGAGAAGAGAGGAAGAGGAGAGATGGAGAGAGGAGAGAGAGAGAGCGAGCGAGAGTCATACTATTCAGATGACGGGCGATCAAGAGAGCAAGACAGGAAACGAGCGAGCAGCGAGAGACCATGGGCAAAAATAGAGGGGGCCATGTCCTGGAATGCTTGGTCCTCCCGGGCGTATCCCAGAATGCAACTGCTCATTAACGTATTTATTTATTTATCATATTTATTTATGTTTGTGTGTTGTGTTGTGTTTTTTTGTCAGAGGGCATTTGTGATGTTTGGGCAGCATTTAGTGCCGTCGCCAGGAGTCATACATAGAGCGATGTAATACTGTGACATAACATCCGCGAGGAGAGCGCCCAGAGAACGACCATGAGATGTCTATTTAGGACTGACCTTGAGAACAAACACACGTGGTGGTCCTTCAGTTTAGACCTTGAGGAGAGACTTACAGTCAATTAATGTACAAAGGGAGATCCACAAACACGTGCCTGGTGCCTTCTGAGGAGCAGGTAGGAGGTTAGGGCTCATTAAAGAGCAGGTAGGAGGTTAGGGGTCATTAAAGAGCAGGTAGGAGGTTAGGGGTCATTAAAGAGCAGGTAGGAGGTTAGGGGTCACTAAGGAGCTGGTAAGGGTTATGGGTCAATAAGTGGCAGGTTGGGGTTGGATGTCATTAAGGAACAGGTAGTAGTTAGGGGTCATTAAGGAGCAGGGAGGGATATATGTCATTAAGGAACTGATAGGAGGTTATAGGTCATTAAGGAGCAGGACAAGGGGTCATTATGGAGCAGGTAGGGGTTATAGGTCATTAAGGAGCAGTTACGGGTTATGGGTCATTAAGGAGCAGGTGGAGGGTTAGGGGGGGTCTTGCGCAAATATGGGTTAGGGTTAGGGTTAGACTGCAGACATTGGGGATCGAACCCTTTTCGAACCTCCGCGACACGATCCTGCCATACACATGCATTGCTTCAAAGAAACACACCCCACAACAATCCATGTGACAAGACATCCACGCCATGTTGCGTCATCAGCGTCCAACAGGGACACAGACTGACATCCAACAGAGGCCACAGACCGGCCTCCACCAGAGACCACGATCGGCTCTGACCAGAGACCAGACCAGCTCTGACCAGAGACCACAGACCGGCCTCCAACCAGAGACCACAGACCGGCCTCCAACCAGAGACCACAGACCGGCCTCCAACCAGAGACCACAGACCAGCCTCTGACCAGAGACCACAGACCGGCCTCCAACCAGAGACCACAGACCGGCCTCCAACCAGAGACCACAGACCAGCCTCCAACCAGAGACCACAGACCAGCCTCCAACCAGAGACCACAGACCGGCCTCCGACCAGAGACCACAGACTGGACTCCAACCAGAGACCACAGACTGGACTCCAACCAGAGACCACAGACCGGCCTCCAACCAGAGACCAAGACGCTCCGACCAGAGACCACAGATCGGCCTCCACAAGAGCCCACCGGCTTCCGTCTGAGACCACAGACGGCCTCCGACCAGAGACCCAGACCGGCTTCCAACCAGAAACTATAGACCCAGCTTCCCCAGACAAGACATTGGAGGACAGAGGTTCTGCCTCTGAGCACCAAACTGAGGACAACACCTCTGTCCTCCAACGTCTCGTGTGCCGGGAACGGACTCCCACTAAGATATTTATGGCTGTGTTTACTTCCTGAATGAATAACTATCAAACTCAGCAACAACAACAGCTAGAACAGAATGTGAGCGCTGCGTGGTTCAAATTGTAAAATACAAAATGGTGCCACGTTTCGGCTTGCAAAAAAACCCTCAAATCAAGATTCAAGATACTTGATTTTCCTGTGTGTAACAATTACAATGGAATGCTTATTTACTTATTTACCGCATTCTGAAATACTACAACAATACTATACTATACAATACTATACTACACAATACTACACCACACTATACTATACAATACTATACTATAAACAACACTATATACAATCTACTATTTATTATACACTATAAACAACACGATTTACGATCTACTATATACTATACACTATTAACAACACTATATACTACCTACTATTTACTATACACTATAAACAACACTATTTACATACTACTATTTACTATACGCTATAAACAACACTATATACTATATACTATATACTATACACTATAAACAACACTATCTAAGATCTACTATATACTATACACTATAAACAACACTATATACTATCTACTATTTACTATACACTATAAACAACACTATTTACGATCTACTATATACTATACACTATAAACAACACTATATACAATCTACTATTTACTATACACTATAAACAACACAATTTACGATCTACTATTTACTATACACTATAAACAACACTATTTACAATCTACTATTTAATATAGACTATAAACAACACTATTTACAATATACTATATACTATACACTATAAACAACACTATTTAAGATCTACTGTATACCATACACTATACACAACACTATATACCATCTACGATATACTATACACTATAAACAACACTATATGCCATCTACTATATACTATACACTATACACAACACTATATGCCATCTACTATATACTATATACTATACACTATAAACAGCACAATATACTATATACTTTACACTATAAACAACACGATATACTATACACTATACACAACACTACATACTATCAAATGTACACTATACACTGATAAAACATATCAGTGTATAGTATACAGTATATATACCAATATACAGTATATATACCAGATGGTACAAAAAGCATTTTAAAGCTTTTTTTTACAGCTCCTTAGTGAGCGTTATAGCAGCATCATAGTAAAAGTACATAATAACAGTAAAGTACGCCAGTCCGTGGATTTAGCCTAGCGCTAGCAGCGGCGGACATGCTAGCCGAGGCGCGCGAGCTAGCGGAAGCGCCGGCGGCGCTCGGCAGTCAGTTGGTTCAGCTAGCCGTTATTGCTGCTGTCACTCGCTCTTAATGAAAGTGGAGCAGTGCTGGGAGACGGGGATGTGGGCCCCGCTGTGGTGGCCGCCTGTGTGTGTGTGCACGTGTGTGTGTGTGTGTGTGTGTGTGTATATGTCTCTTGTGTGTGTGAGTGTGTGTGTGTGCTTGCAAGTGTGTGTGTGTGCACGTGCGTGTGTGTGTTGAATGCCAGGCTAGCCGAACTTTAAGAAGAACCAAGATCCAAATCTCTCTCTCTCTCTCTCTCTCCTCTCTCTCTCTCTCTCTCTCTCTCTCTCTCTCTCTCTCTCTCTCTCTCTCTCTCTCTCTCTCTCTCTCTCTCTCTCTCTCTCTCTTTCGCTTTGTTCGGATGTATATTTGTCTTTGTGTATGTGTGTGTGTGAGTGTGTGCGTGTGTGTGTGTGTGTTGGGTATGTGTGTCTTTGTGTATGTGAGTGTTTGTGTGTGTGTGTGTGTGTGTGCGTGTGTGTGTTGGGTATGTGTGTCTTTGTGTGTGTGTGTGTGTGTGTGTGTGTGCGCGTGCGTGTGTGTGTTGGGTATGTGTGTCTTTGTGTGTGTGTGTGTGTGTGTGTGTGTGTGTGTGTGTGCGTGCGTGCGTGTGTGTGTGTGTGCCGACGGCTGTCAGCCTGTTCGCCGTAAACACTGTGTGGCTACAGTAGCCTGTGACTCACGCCGCCGGCTCTGACTTCTCTGACAGTTAACGAGCTGTTCCTTCTGCTCTTTACTGTTCCCTCTCTCTGTCTCCCCCCCTCTCTCTCTCTCTCTCTCTCTCTCTCCCTCTCTCCCTCTCTCCCTCTCTCCTTTCTCTGTCTCCCACCTTCTCTCTCTCTCTCTCTCTCTCTCTCTCTCTCTCTCTCTCTCTCTCTCTCTCTCTCTCTCTCTCTCTCTCTCTCCCTCTTTTACCTGTTTTTCTGTGTTGCATACCAATCTTCTCCCTCCTTTTTTATTGGAAAGCTATAAAGCTCTTTTCTCCCCATCTCTCTTTCTCCGCAATTGGATGGCTATTAAATAGAAATGAAATGAACTGCGCTGCGGAGAAAGGAGGGAAGGAGAGGAGGAGAGGAGGAGAGGAGGGAGGGGAGGAGAGGAGGAGAGGAGGAGAGGAGGAGAGGAGGGAGGGGAGGAGAGGAGGACGGAGAGGAGGAGAGGAGGGGAGGAGGAGAGGAGGATGGAGAGGAGGAGAGGAGGGAGGGGAGGAGGAGAGGAGGGAGGGGAGGAGAGGAGGGGAGGAGGAGAGGAGGGAGAGGAGGAGAGGAGGGGAGGAGGAGAGGAGGATGGAGAGGAGGGAGGGGAGGAGGAGGAGGAGGGAGGAGAGGAGGGGAGGAGGAGGAGGAGAGGAGGGAGGGGAGGAGAGGAGGAGAGGAGGGGAGGAGGGGGGGGGGGAGGATATTAACTTCCTCCTCAGCCATGCGTCACAAGCCGCTACGGAGGGAATGAGAATGTCGGCCATCTTCTCTCAGCCCTGTCGCCACGTTTCCTGTCTCCACTTCCCCTGAACGGCGGTGGAGGATTCCGTCCAATATG
>CM051001.1:14039357-14041857 GCA_027704905.1 Muraenolepis orangiensis
CTCCCCCCCCCCCCCCCCCCCATCAGGACTACCGGGTGAACATCTTCCTGCGGCAGCAGTGGAACGACCCCCGGCTGGCGTACAGCGAGTACCCGGACGACTCCCTGGACCTGGACCCCTCCATGTTGGACTCCATCTGGAAGCCTGACCTGTTCTTCGCCAACGAGAAGGGCGCCAACTTCCACGAGATCACCACCGACAACAAGCTGCTGAGGATCTCCAAGAACGGAAACGTGCTCTACAGCATACGGTAAAGGGAACACACACACACACACGTGCGCACACACACACATGCACACACACATGCACACGCACACACACATGCAAGTAGGTGATGTTTTGGAACATTCAACTGCCTCTTGAAACACCCCAGCAAAGAGTAGTGAAAGAAAAGGGAGAGAGAAAAAGAGAGAGCTACAGCGATAAAAGGAGAGAGAATGGGAGAGAAGAAGGAGAAAAGGGAGAGAAGGAGAGAAGGAGAGAAGGAGAGAGAGAGAGAAGAGAGAGAAAGAGAGAGAAGGAAGGAGAGAGAAAGAGAGAGAAAGAGAGAGAAGGAGAGAGAAGGACAGAGAAGGACAGAGAAGGACAGAGAAAGGGAGAGAGAAGAAAGAGAAAAGGGAGAGAGAAGAAAGAGAAAAGGGAGAGAAGGAGAGAGAAGGGGAGAGAGGAGAAAGAGAAAAGGGAGAGAAGGAGGGTGAAAGGGAGAGAAGGAGAGAGAAGGAGAGAGAAGGAGAGAGAAGGAGAGAGAGGGAGAGAGAAGTAGAGAGAAGGAGAGAGGGAACTCACCGACCTTGGGAAGGACAGGGTGAAATTAAATGTCACGGCGGAAGGTTTACTGCCCTCTCTTCTTTCTTTTTCTCTCTTTCTTCCCTCATGCTGTCCTCCAGTCCTCTCTTCCCTTTTCCTCCTCCAGCTTGTCTCCTGTACAGGGCTCTCCTTCTCTCCTTCTCTCCTTCTCTCCTTCTCTCCTTCTCTCCTTCTCTCCTTCTCTCCTCTCTCCCCTCCTTACCCATCGACTCCTCTCCTCTCCCTAATTCCCCTCTGCTCCTCATCCCTCTATCCTCTCCTTAAGATTTTCCTCTAACTTGGAGTTTGTTCTCCAACAGCGAGCCCCTACCCCTCCCTCCCTCCCTCCCCTCTCTCCCTCCTCCCTCCCGTCTTCCTCCCTTCCTGCCTCCCTCCCGCCTGCCTCCCTCCCTGCCTCCCTCCCTCCCTCCCTCCCTGCCTCCCTCCCTCCCTCCCTCCCTCCCTCCCTCCCTCCCTCCCTGCCTCGCTCCCCTCCCTCCATGCCTCCCTCCCACCCTGCCTCTCTCCATCCTGTCTGCCTCCCTCCCTCCCTGCCTCCCTCCCTCCCTCCCTGCCTCCCTCCCCCTCCCTCCCTCCCTCCTCCCTCCCTCCCTCCCCTCCTTCCCTCCTTCCCTCCTTCCGCCTCCTTCCCTCCCTCCCTCCCCTCCTTCCCTCCCTCCCGCCTGCCTCCCTCTCGGTTTATAGTCGCCTGCGGCTGACAAACGGCCTGCGCTGCCTCTGCCTCCTCTCTCTGCTTTATTGCCTCTGCTGAGAGCTGGAGGAAGAGGAAGAGAGAGGAGGAGGAAGAGGAAGACAGAGGAGGAGGAGGAGGAGGAGGAGGAGGAGGAGGAGGAGGAGGAGGAGGAGGAGGAGGAGGAGGTGGAGGAGGAGGAGGAGGAGGAGGAGGAGGAGGAGGAGGAGGAGGAGGAGGAGGAGGGAGAGGAGGAGGGAGAGAGCTCTGCCCCCTCCCACCCTAACAGCTGGGGTAATCTGCTCCTCTGTGTATTCCCACCAACTCCTCAATCTTTTTATCAGCCCCCCAGCCTCATTCTCCTCTCATGCTCCTTCCTCTTCCTCCCCATGTTTTCCAGGAGCAGCGGCAGGAGTGGAATTGGTCCTTTATATATGAGATAGAGAGAGAGAGAGAGAGAGAGAGAGAGAGAGAGAGAGAGAGAGAGAGAGAGAGAGAGAGAGAGAGAGAGAGAGAGAGAGAGAGGGGCTGGCTGGACGGTTGCCGGATGCGTCTCCCTATAGGAGGAGAAGCAGGAGTGGAATTGGTCCTTTATAAATAGTGTCGGTATCGAAAGAGAGAGAGAGAGCGAGAGAGAGAGAGAGAGAGAGAGAGAGAGAGAGAGGAGGAGAGGAGCAGGTGTCTCCCCATAGGAGGAGGAGGTGTCTCCCTGTAAGAGGAAGAGGAGGAGGAGGAGGAGGAGGATATCCTCAAGGGGAAACCGCGGAGCTTCAGCTCTTAAATGAAACAGGAGGGCAGCGGAAGACGTCACACATGTCAGAGCTCCAACTGTTGACTCCTAACTAAAAAGGAAAAACAACCCTGAGAATTGTGTTCATTTTTTGTTTTTTCTCTGAGGAAAGACTTATTTATTTTTAAATGTCAAAAACATCTTTGTCATCTTTGAAAGAGAAAAGTCCCTATTCTGATGACTTCACTCACCCGCGTAGAGCTGAGTGATTCTCTCCGGAGCTCGTCAGTTTC
>CM051001.1:14054357-14056857 GCA_027704905.1 Muraenolepis orangiensis
TAACCCTAACTGCTCCTGACCTGCTGGCTGTCTCCTTGATGGCTGACTCCGCCGTCGGTGTATGAATGGGTGATGTGAGGACTTTACATGACTTGTAAAGCGCTTTGGATAAAAGCCGGCATTATTATTATTATTAAGTCCTCTGGGTAATGAAGGCTCTATGAGTGTCCACCAACATGAGGCTGCCCAAGGCCCCTTGAGCAAGCAGACCAGTTAATCTTGGTCACGGCTTCAAGAAGAAGTGTGCATCCATAACCAGGATGGTTAGTGTGTGTTTGAGTGCTGAAAAGACAAGCAGCAGACAGGCGCTATTCTCTTGTGTTGTTTCCAAGGCTTTGATTTTCTTCTTGTTAAATTCAAAGCGTGACATCAGATATCGGCCGCCATGACAGCCCTCTGATTACACTGTATTAAAATGTCCTGTGATTGACACTCCGCCCTCTCTCTCTCTCTCTCTCTCTCTCTCTCTCTCTCTCTATCTCTGACACAAACACATGCACGTACGCACACAAATACGTGCAAACACACACACTTACCCACGCGAATACACGCAAACACACACACAAATACACACACACATACCCACACATGCATGCACACACACACACACCCACACACACACACATGTACACACACATGCATGCACTCACACATGCACACACACACACACACACACACACACACACACACACACATGTACACACACATGCATGCACACACACACACACACACACACTGCCACTAATCTTTAATCCTTTTAAATACACATTTATTCCGGTCCTCATTCCCCGTTGTGAATTACAAGATTAAATCTCTCAACTCAATTCAAGTCACGGGCAACACTGATGTGGTCAACGCATGTAAAGCGACCGCTTACTCCTCGCTCCTCTCTCTCTCCTCGTCTCTCTCTCTCCTTGTCTCTCTCTCTCCTAGTCTCTCTCTCTCTCTTCCTCCTTCTTCTTGTCTCTCTCTCTCCTCGTCTCTCTCTCTCCTTGTCTCTCTCTCTCCTATCTCTCTCTCTCTCCTTGCCTCCTTCTTGTCTCTCTCTCTCCTCGTCTCTCTCTCTCCTTGTCTCTCTCTCTCTCCTAGTCTCTCTCTCTTCTTGTCTCTCTCTCCTAGTCTCTCTCTCTCATTGTTTCTGTCTCTCCTAGTCTCTCTCTCCTTGTCTCTCCTGTCTCTCTCTCCTAGGCTCTCTCTCTCCTTGCCTCCGTCTTCTTGTCTTGCTCTCTCCTTGTCTCTCTCTCTTTGTCTCTCTCTCTCCTGGTCTCTCTATCTCATTATCTCTCTCTCTCCTAGTCTCACTCTCTCCTTGTCTCTCTCTCCTAGTCTCTCTCTCTCCTTGTCTCTGTCTCTCCTAGTCTCTCTCTCTCCTTGTCTCTCCTTGTCTCTCTCCTAGTCTCTCTCTCTCCTTGTCTCTGTCTCTCTCTCTCTCTCTCTCTCCTTGTCTCTCTCTCTCCTTGTCTCTCCTTGTCTCTCTCCTAGTCTCTCTCTCTCCTTGCCTCCTTCTTCTTGTCTTTCTCTCTCCTTGCCTCTCTCTCTCTTTGTCTCTCTCTCTCTCTCTCCTGGTCTCTCTATCTCATTATCTCTGTCTCTCCTAGTCTCACTCTCTCCTTGTCTCTCTCTCTCCTTGTCTCTCTATCTCCTAGTCTCACTCTCTCCCTTGTCTCTCTATCTCCTTGTCTCTCTCTCCTTGTGTCTCTTTCTCCTTGTCTCTCTCTCTTCGTGGCTCTCTCTCTCCTTGTCTGTCTCTCTCTCTCTCTCTCTCTCTCTCTCTCTCTTCTCTCTCTCTCTCTCTCTCTCTCTCTCTCTCTCTCTCCTCTCTCTCTCTCTCTCTCTCCTCTCTCTCTCTGTCTCTCTCTCCTAGTCTCTCTCTCCTAGTCTCTCTCTCTTTGTTTCTCTCTCTCTCTCCTAGTCTCTCTATCTCATTATATCTCTCTCTCCTGGTCTGTCTCTCTCCGTGTCTGTCTCTCTCCTAGTCTCTCTCTCTCCTTGTCTCTATTTCTCTCTCCTAGTCTCTCTCTCTCTTTGTCTCTCTCTCTTTCTCCTAGTCT
The DNA here is from genome assembly GCA_027704905.1 of Muraenolepis orangiensis. Classification (NCBI taxonomy): domain Eukaryota; kingdom Metazoa; phylum Chordata; class Actinopteri; order Gadiformes; family Muraenolepididae; genus Muraenolepis; species Muraenolepis orangiensis. Next base: position 14,056,409 of record CM051001.1, read on the forward strand.
CTCTATCTCATTGTCTCTCTCTCTCTCCTTGTCTATCTCTCTCATTGTCTCTCTCTCTCTCCTTGTCTATCTCTCTCATTGTCTCTCTCTCTCTCTCTCTCATGGTCTCTCTATCTCATTGTCTCTCTCTCTCTCCTTGTCTCTCTCTCTCCTAGTCTCTCTCTCTTCTTGTCTCTCTCTCCTAGTCTCTCTCTCTCATTGTTTCTGTCTCTCCTAGTCTCTCTCTCTCCTTGTCTCTCTCTCTCTCCTTGTCTCTCTCTCCTAGGCTCTCTCTCTCCTTGCCTCCTTCTTCTTGTCTTGCTCTCTCCTTGTCTCTCTCTCTCTTTGTCTCTCTCTCCTGGTCTCTCTATCTCATTATCTCTCTCTCTCCTAGTCTCACTCTCTCCTTGTCTCTCTCTCCTAGTCTCTCTCTCTTCTTGTCTCTCTCTCCTAGTCTCTCTCTCTCCTTG
>CM051001.1:14064357-14066857 GCA_027704905.1 Muraenolepis orangiensis
TATCTGCTCTCGGAAGAAGAGGTCGAGGGCATGAATGTTGATGGGAAAATCATAACAGCCTCCTAGAGAAGGTTCTAGAACCAGCACAGCTGACCTTTGACCCGGTCAGAAATCCCCACTCACGCTAGTCTCTCTCTCTTCCAGTACTGATTCTTGCCTGTTCTGTACCAGCAGGTAAAACATACCAGTTAGTACAGTTGAGTACAATGAAGGAATGAAAACACATAGTGTAGCCAGGGCAGACAGATGGCTTCACAGGGGGATGGACATCCCCACCTCACCCCTCACCCCTCACCCTCATCCCCTCACCCCCCCTGGTTAGGTGCTAAGCTCAGACAACACATCAGTACCGGACAAAGGACTCGCAAACAAAGCGGTTATTTTTTAGTTTCCACCAAAGCCCAATCATTATATATATATATATATATATATATATATATATATATATATTCTATCAGTATTCAGTGTTCAAACCACATTTATTCAGTTACAAGTAAGGCTTAGAGTAATCAACAATCAAGAAAAACAACCAGAATCCAGTTCTGCACAACCTCAAGTATCTACAAAACACAACTGGTGAGACTGAGGGGCGTCGTCGTGAGGGAAGCCGTACCAGGAATCACAAATACTGTACAAGGTCAATTTGCTTGTCTTCCGTACGGGGTGGCGGTGTGTGTGTGTGTGTGTGTGTGTGTGTGTGTGTGTGTGTGCAAACAGCTAAAGTACATATCAAGCAAGTGTTTTCACAAATTCACCAGACAGCGGCCGGGCTCACCGAGGTTAGGGTATTTACCGGGGGGAGATCAGGCCGGGGCTTTCGCTGAAAAAAAGAAGGGATTTCAGTAGGGCTTACTGCGGCGTAACCCTGTGTGCGAGGACAGAGAGGAGGACGGCGAGGATCCCTCTCTCTCCAGGAGGCGTCGTAGCGGCGGGAGGAGGCGAGGAGCTCCCCAACATGTGTGTAAATACACACAGCGAGGGGGGGGGGGTTTACCATCAGACGGCCAATCGGAGTAGACTTCATGGACTCGTTTATTATCTGGACTTTCCCCTCACACCCCTCACACCCCTTACCCCCTCACCCCGTCACCCTGTCACCCTGTCACCTGTCACCCTGTCACCCTGTCACCCTGTCACCCTGTCACCCTGTCACCCTGTCACCCTGTCACCCTGTCACCCTGTCACCCGCACCCCCTCACCTGTCCCGCCACCCCGCTCTATCTTCCACCATGGCACCGGCGCCCACACACACACACACACACACACACCACACACACACACACACACCACACACACACACACTCAGACGGCCAATCGGAGTAGACTTCATGGACTCGTTTATTATCTGGACCTTCTCCTCACCCCCCTTACTCGTCCCGCCACCCTGCTCTATCTTTCTCCTTGGCACACACACACACACACACACACGCACACACACACACACACACACACACACACACACACACACACACGCACACACACACACACCACACACACACACACACACACACACACACACACACACTCAGAGCCTCGGGATGAGGTGTTGACTTATGGGCCAGCCCTGCCTGAAAGATGGCATCTGGTTAATAGCTTAGTGTCCCTCTCCCCCTCCCTTACTTCATCAGCTCCGCTGAAACAACCGCCCGCCGTATCATCGGCTATTTGTCATGCAAGGAAGCTGTCATGTTAGCTAGAGTGCCTTCTGCAGGCCGCCAGATAGATATTTTTTCCTTTCTATTTACTCAAAACCAATTTGCAATTACAAAAAGTACTAAAATGTAAACTCCCCAGCACTGCAGACCTCAGTCTGCTACCGCTGTGCTAGTGATAGCGTTAGCTTTAGTGTTAGCACCGGCGTTAGCGCAGTGCTGTAATGACACGGCTGTTGTTTTTCCACTTTGTGCGCTCACAGCGGTCGTGTGCGTTTAACCCTCGACGGGTAAAGTGGGCTCCGTCGCTCCGAGTCTGTTATTTGTCAATTGTTGTACCATATGTGTTCATTCATCGTCCGGTGATTCCCTATGATTATACATAAAAAGCCTGATGGAGATGCTTTCTACAGCTGTTGATCCCCTGAATCGAGTCACAAGCACTTCTGGTAAAAATGAGCCATTTTGTCCCAAGCTACGACACAACACAGCAATGTTGCACATTTGATTTAGCTGCTGCTGCCATGTAGCTGGGGTCCTTTAAGTGTGCGTGCTGCCGCTAAACAGGCAGCACTTACCGAGCACTCTCTGAGGCTGCACGACCTCTCCATACATAGGCACACATTACACCGAGGGCTCCTCTGACACCCACACACACACACACACACACACACACACACACACACACCCGGCGAGGTGAGGTGAGAGCCATCGTCATGACAATGAGGCAGTAGTCGAGCGTCCGACCCCCCCCCCCCCCCCCCGGGGTCAACAACAGCGGCAGTCGTTTGCCGGGAGGAAAGAGGCTAAGGGAATTGAGCGACGAGCCCTGACCGATCGCTCGGTTC
>CM051001.1:14076857-14079357 GCA_027704905.1 Muraenolepis orangiensis
TGTTTGGACCAGTCTGTATCTCTCTCTCTCTCTCTCTCTCTCTCTCTCTCTCTCTCTCTCTCTCTCTCTCTCTCTCTCTCTCTCTCTCTCTCTCCTCTCTCTCTCTCTCTCTCTCTGTATCTCCATGTAAGTGACCAGACTAAGTCTCTGTCTCTCTCTCTCTCTCTCTCTCTCTCTCTCTCTCTCTCTCTCTCTCTCTCTCTCTCTCTCCCCAGGAGGACGAGAATGGCGAGGGCCGGTTCAGCTTTGCCGGGTACGGCATGGGCCCCGCCTGCCTCCAGACCAAGGACGGCATGGCCATCAAGGGCAACAACAACAACGCCCCCAACTCCGGCGCGGCCGGCGGCGGAGGCGGGGGAGGAGGCGGAGGCGGGGGAGGAGGAGGCGGGGGCGGGCCGCCCGAGAAGAGCGTGGAGGAGATGAAGAAGCTGTTCGTCAGCCGGGCCAAGCGCATCGACACGGTGTCGCGGGTGGCCTTCCCCCTCGTCTTCCTCATCTTCAACATCTTCTACTGGATCATCTACAAGATCATCCGCCGTGAGGACGTCCACAAACAGTAGTCACATGATAAGGGGGAGGGGGGGGAGGGAGGGGGAGAGGGGGGGGAGGGGGGATGACACGCACACAATGTAGTTGATGGGGAGAGAGAGAGAGAGAGAGGGGGGGGACAGGAGCGATGGGGGGGGGGAGGGGGGGGTACATGAGAGAAGGAGGGGGGGGGGGGAGACTTGGTGATTAGAGATGAGACAGAGAGGGAGAGAGAGAAAGAGCAGGAGGAGAGAGAGCAGGAAAGAGAGATAGAGAAAGAGAGAGAGAGACCAGGAGAAAGAGAGGGAGAGAGGGGGAGGGAGAGAGGGAGACCAGAGAGAGAGAGACCAGTTGAGAGAGACCAGGAGAAAGAGAGAGACCAGGAGAGAGAGAGAGAGAGAGAGAGAGAGAGAGAGAGAGAGAGAGAGAGAGAGAGAGAGAGAGAGAGAGAGAGAGAGAGAGAGAGAGAGAGAGAGAGAGAAGAGAGAGAGAGAGAGAGAGAGGGAAAAAGAGAGAGAGAGAGAGAGATCCAACACGTTTCCCAGGACAAATCATTTCTCCTTATTCTTCATGGTCCCTTCCCCTCGTCTTCCTCCCCTCCCCCCGGGCCAGGCTGAAACATGCTTCTGCAACACACACCTTCAGACCCACACCTCCAGGAGGGGTTGTCCTCTCATTGGTCTATCAGAGTAAGGTCACACCCGGTAGCAATACAGGCCCGAGCGCTAACGAGGCGCAGCTCAAGCAGCACAACAGGAAAAACAGACCACCATTTTGTTTACGTCCGAAAACAACAGCAAAAGGTCATAGAGAGGGGTCACGGTGCCACTTGTGCCCTGAAGTGGAACATACTTAGGTAGGTGGAGGTACGCTAAGGGGGGGGTACAGGTCTGCACATTCTGTGTAAGCAGCACACACACATCCCGGCAGTAAACACACACACACACACACACACACACACACATCCCGGCAGTAAACACACACACACACACACACACACACACATGCAGGCAGTAAACACACACACACACACACACACACACACATGCAGGCAGGCAGTAAACACACACACACATGCAGGCTGCAAACACACACACACATGCAGGCTGCAAACACACACACACATGCAGGCTGCAAACACACACACACATGCAGGCAGTACACACACATGCAGGCAGCACACACAGACACACACACACATGCTGGCAGTTAACACACACACACATGCTGGCAGTTAACACACACACACATGCTTGCAGTAAATACACACACATGCAGGCAGTACACACACATGCAGGCAGCACACACACATGCAGGCAGCACACACAGACACACACACATGCTGGCAGTTAACACACACACACACACACGCCGGCAGTAAATGCACACACACAGGCATGTTTCAGGCATCAGTGGCCGTCCATTTGATGTATGTTAGCCCCCCCCCCTCTCTCTCTCTCTCTCTCCTCCCCTTCACCTGGTATTCCTAGTTATTTATTTATTTATTTATTTATTCATTCAGCAATCTGGACCAGTGCAATAGCAATGCAGTAAGATGCATGAAATATGAATGTGGCAATGTATTTATGAGGAGATCAGAGACAGGGGGAGGGGGGGGGGGGGTCCGTACATACAGGGGTCTGGCTTGTGTTTGTTCCCATGTCATTTAGGTTATTACTATGAAAGACTGAGACACAGGGGAAAATGTGAAATTCAATGAGTGTGTGTGTGTGTGTGTGTGTGTGTGAGTGAGATAAAGTGTGCGACATTCAGCACTGTAAAATATTCATATATCTATATAACATAAACCAGGGGGGGAGGGGAAAATATTTAAAAAGTTAACTTTTATCCCACGAGCCGGCCTGAGCCATCGGGAGGCGATGGATGCTTTTTGGAGAATATTAATAATAGTAAGAATATTAAGTAGAAGAAGAAGAAGAAGGAGAAGAAGAAGAAGACGTAGAAACTTCCA
>CM051001.1:14084357-14126857 GCA_027704905.1 Muraenolepis orangiensis
GAAAATATTAACTTTCTTTCTAACCCCAGGGGACCTGAAACCAACTCACACACCTACGGGAAAGTTTAAAACATAAACGTGCTCATTCCTTTGTTTACACCAGCAGGTGGTTGAACCTCTCGCTCTGTGATACGAGGTGTGGGCGTGTCCACCGTAAGACCGGCAGATCAACTCCAGCCTATCAGCAGTAAGGTCCGGTCCGCCCGTCACCTGCTTCCAGCCCGTGGACACGCCCACATGTGATGACACAAAGGGAGTTTTTAAAACATTGGGTGAACATAAGCCTATAGTTAATAGCGATAGACTTTATCACGAAAAAATGCCCACCTTCTGTCCAAACCAAAAACAGGCGGAGGTTCACGCCAAATTGTACTCGGCCGTAGCTTCACATCACTTCGTAAGTGTTCAGCAGTATGGAAATGGTAAACGGACTGCATTTATACAGCGATTTCACCCAAAGCACTTTAATTATTTAAATGATTTAATTATTGCCTCACCATTCACCCATTCATACAGTGACCGCGATGTCAGCCATGCAAGTTGACAGCCGGTTGGTCAGGAGTAACGAGGGTGTCTTGCTCAGGGACCCAACGACACTTGGCTAGGAGGAGGAGGAGGAGGAGGAGGAGGAGGAGGAGGAGGAGGAGGCAGACAACCAGACAACCCCGCTCTACCTCATGAGATACTGCCACCCCATCATCTCCAGGTTAGAAGGCCCAGGGTGGCTACTAGACAGATCAGTACCATTTCACCTTCAGACATGTGGTGTAGATCTTTGGGGCGTTTACCTCACTCATCTCAACCCCATCACAGGCGTTAGAACCTGCTGATGGTCACCATTCATCACAGAAGAGAGAGGGTCTCCTTTATAACAATACTTCACTGTAACTACTGCATCACCCCACACACACACACACACACACACACACACACATACGCTTGGCCGAGTGTTATTTTTAGAGTGTGATGTGCATGAAGACTCACAAATTGGACTGAAGCTCAATCATCATGAGCCATGGTTTAAAGCTCCAGGAATGGCTGCTTGCACACACACACACACACACACACACACACACTAACACATGTATACACACACACACACACCCACACACATTTACACACACACACATGCACACACACACATAGGACACACATTACACATAAAAGCTAGATTGATTGCAGAATCAGAAATACAAATTGGGTTGTGACTCGTGCACACACACACACACACATGCACACACACACATACACACTAACACATGTACACACACACACACACACACACTAACACATTTACACACATACATGCACACACACACACATACACATAGGACACACATTACACACAAAAGCTAGATTGATTGCAGAATCAGAAATACAAATTGGATTGTGACTTGTGCACACACACACACACACACACACACACACACACACACACACACACACACACATGCACACACACACACACACACACACACACACACCAAGTAGACACTCTGCCATACCAAAATATCAGATTATAATCCTGATTATATTAGCTAAGAAAACAAGTATATGTGGCACATATTCCTTAATTACATATTGATGTGTGTGTGAGAATTATTGTATATACTCATTGATGGTCCTCTCTTCCAAGCCCCAGGAGGACTGTAGTCAAATCAACACACACACACACTTTCTCTTTGTATCTCGCATACAAATACTCACATACATCCACTATCACACAACACGCGCACACAACACAAAAACTCATACGGAAAACACTCACATTTCTCTCACACACACACACACACACACACACACACACACACACACACACACACACACACACACACGCGCGCGCGCAGGCAGGCCGAGCGACTACATTAGGTCTGACGGTAATGTCCCGAGGGATTTGAAACTCACTGAGTCATGATAAAAGTACAGAAGTTGTGTCGTCTCCCCCGCTGAGCGAGACCCCACAACCACTCCTTTCCTCTCCTGCATGCGCCATTTAGAAGCCAGTAGCAACACACCCCCGGCACCACGGAGCCACATGGCAGGCGGGTTGTCTGGCTGGCGCTCTTGTCCTTCCCCTTTGCCTCTGAGCATGACTTGTGTAACTCCTGTTTACCATGTGTTGGTTTTGCATCCACTTTCATCCCGAGTGACTTTGGCTGTGATTTCAGATACAGGCACATTACATGTCATTCAGGTGCAGGTAGGTGTAGTATATCTTGCTCCGTGATGCATAGGCCTAGACATGTGGAATGCAGACATAATGTACATCATTCCATATCATTTTAAGTGAATAAACCCGTGCATACATGCAAATCAACACAGCCTGAGGTGTCATTGTTTGAGGACACGTTGGTACCTTGCTTAGAGAACCGGATTGGAGCACTGTTGACCGGGATGGGATAGCTAGCGTGGCAGCGCTAACCGTACGTTCACGCCAACACAATCGTGCAGCGGCAAAAAGCGAGTCGATAAAACCAATACATCAACTCCGCCAGGGAACACAACGTTTACACATCAGCTCCTACACACTCATTACAAGCCAATGTAACAACAATGACAAAACATATTAAACAAACACATTAGGGATGGATAACTGCATATACCCCTGCTCACTGCCTGTTGATACTTGTATACTTACCTGTATATATATAAATATATATATATATACCTATAATTCTGCACATATCTCCTACCTACTCTATAAGTTATTTTATACCTGTTTTTATACCTAGAAGTTTGTACTTAACTTATTATTTAACCACTGCACATTATACATTACCATGCGCTTTACTGCTATACATTTGCACTCTGGTTAGATGCCAAATAGTTGTCGCTGTACTGTACTTGTGCTGTGCAATGACAATATATTTGCATCTAATCATCTAATCTAATCTGATAAATTATTTAAAGCAGTGGAACTAAACAGTGACACAAGCACATGTGTCAATGAATGTAATTTTAAATTAGATTGGATTAGATTAGATTCAAATTTATTGTCATGGCACAGCAGCAAGTACAGTACAGCTCAAATAATTTAGCATCTAACAAGATGCAAATGTTGCAGTAAAGTGCATGGTAATATATAATGTACAGTTTACAGTTGTTAAAAGACAGTCTACTAGGTATTAAATGGGACATGAGCATAATAATAATAATAATAATAATAATATATATATATATATATATATATATATATATAACACAGGTAAGTAAGTATTTAACAGGTAGTGATCAGTTATTGAAAGCAGGATAAATATTTGTAAATGTAAATGTGTAGCATATATAGCATGAGCATATATAAATGTATGGCATATATAAATGTATATACAGGAGCAGGGATATGCAGTTCTATTTTTTTCTAGATTTAAATATGTATGGCAGGTACAGTAAACAGGTATCTTATTAATAAATATGTAAACTCAAGTCAAGTCAAGTTCATTGTCACTTCACAATTTACACAAGTATAACGCAGTGAGTGAAAATCTTACGTGCAAAACCCGACGACAGGTGGCAGTTATAAAAATAAGATACCATTTTTTTTTAAAACAACAAAACTGTATAAAGTTAAATATATAAAATAGAAATGCAATTTATAAAATGCAATATATCGGCACAGAAAAAGAGCAATATGTATATATAAATCAGTGTAATAAAATATACATTGTTATATGCTATACGCCCTTGTTCAGCAGCCTGATGGCCTGACTGTGGAAGCTGTCTCTGAGTCTATTTGTACGGCACTTGATACTGCGGTATCGCCTGCCTGACGGTAAAAGTGAATCCAGTTCGTGGCTGGGGTGGGCATTGTCTTTTATGATGCGTTTGGCCTTGGCCACGCACCGCTGGTTGTATATATCCAGGAGGGAGGGGAGCTCACCTCCAACGATATACTGGGCCGTCCGCACCACCCTTTGAAACGCTCTGCGCTCGAGTGCGGTGCAGTTCCCGTACGAGGCGGTGATCCACCCTGTAAGAACACTCTCGATGGTGCCGGTATAGAATGTTCTAAGGATGCGGGGGCCATGCTGAATTTCCTCAGACGCCTGAGGAAATACAGGCGTTGTTGGGCCCCTTTCACCACGTGTGTGCTGTGCGTGGACCATGTGAGGTCCTCGGAGATGTGCACACCGAGGAAATTGAAGCTGCTGACCCTCTCTAATGCAACACCGTCGATGGAGATAGGGCTGTGCTCTCCTCTCTGCTTCCTGTAGTCCACGATCAGCTCCTTGGTCTTCTTGACGTTGAGGGCGAGGCGGTTTCTGAACACTGAGCTGTAGTCCACAAACAGCATTCACACATAACAGTTCTTTCCCTCCAGGTGGGAAAGGGCAGTGTGGAGGGCCATGGCAATTGCGTCGTCCGTAGATCTGTTTTAACGATATGCTAATTACCATGGGTCCAGCGTGGCAGGTAACACAGAGCTAATAAAGTCCTTGACCAACCTCTCGAAGCATTTGCTGACAATCGAGGTGAGGGCTACAGGTCTATAGTCATTCAGACATGTTACCTTGGGTTGTTTAGGGACAGGCACGATGGTGGACATCTTGAAGACCGTGGGAACAGCCTGGGACAGGGAGAGGTTGAAGATGTCTGCAAAGACTCCTGCCAATTGGTCTGCGCATGCTCTGAGGACGCGGCCCGGGATGTCGTCGGTGCCTGCCGCCTTATGGATGTTCAACCGCTTGAAGGTGCGGTGCACATCCACCTCCGAGATGTTCAGCAGGCTGGTCTCCTCAGGCGGCGCTGGCTTCGGCGGGCTGCCGTTCACGTCGAACCGAGCAAAAAATGTATTTAGCTCTCCTGGGAGGGAGGTGGAGGAGTTCTCTACACAACTGGTTCTCCCTCTGAAGTTCGTTATCGTCTGTAACCCCTGCCACATGTTGTTGTTATTGTCCGAGGCAACGCGGAACATGTCCCAGTCAGCGCGATCAAAACAATCCTGCAGCATAGAGTCCGATTGGACCGACCAGCATTGGACCTCCCTCACAGCGATCGGTTTCTGCTTCAGTCTCTGCCTATAGGCGGGGAGCAGCTGGATAGAGCGGTGGTCTGATTTGCCGAACGGTGGGCGGAGGAGGGCCTTGTAGCCATCACGGAAGGGAGTGTAGCAGTGGTCGAGGATCCGCTCACCCCGTGTATTGCTCGTGATGTGTTGGTAGAACCGCTGTAAACTCCTGAGGTAGCCAGTATGGACGGCACATAAGCATCAGGTACTCCAGGTTCGGGGAACAGAAAGACCTGAGTGGATGTACATGACTTTGGTTGCACCAAAATCTGTATATCATGAGACATACCCCCCTACGCGATCTTTACCAGAGAGAGCCTTTGTTCTGTCCACCCGGTGGACGGAAATCCCGTCGGCTCGATAGCTGCGTCGGTAACCCCCTCCGACATCCATGTCTCCGTAAGGCAGATGATACAGTTGTCCTTAGTTTCCCGGTGGAATTCAATACGAGCCTGTAGCTCGCTTAACTTATTGTCCGGAGACTGTACATTAGCCAGTAGAATGGTGGGTAGTGGGGGGCGATCTGATTGACATCTCAGCCTGACTAGCACGCCGGCTCGCTTCCCTCGCTTCTTCCGGCGACGCTTGCGTGTAATCGTGCCCAAGATGGTCGGAGATAATCCAGCTGTGACTTCGGGCGGGACGTCCGAGTCGAAAGAATGAAAAAAGTCCGGTAGGCGGCGAGCGACTGTCGATCTGATCTCCAGAAGTGTGCAAAAGTTATAAATTAACGTGCTGCTAACTTCCTGAACAAAGATAGTCGCCATAAAAAGAATAAATAACAAAAAACTGCGTCGTCATGCGGGAGCTCGCGACACGGCAGCCATCTCGTACGGCGCCATACTCCGAAACAAAGAGGTAGGTAGTTGTGATAGTTTTTTTACAGTTTTAATTTTTTTATTTCATTTTTTTAGTTAGTCAAAGACATGCTATGTGTTTTTATAAACGTGTTTGTGCTTTAGCTAAGCCACGTGGTGCATTTTAGAATGACACTCAATGGCAGTTTTTTTAGTTGCTGGGTTTCGATCACTTTGGATATCATTTTTACCCGAACATAAAGCATTACAGTAAAGCTGGCAACACTCGACATTATCTCGACCGCCAACATTGAACGTTTCTTTATTTTATTGTTAAATATGTAATAATAATAATAACAATAATATTACACGCCCGTGCACGGTTCGACTGCTCAACGGCAGTCATATACAGTTGTGACGTCAGCGACACATAGCGTATATCTATATCTATATAATGTTTGTATTAAACATTTATTGTAATCTCCGTCATTTACCATAGTCATGGTAATGTAATTAGTTAGTCATGTTAGTCATGTTATTCACTAACAAATAATTAAACATTTAATTTACATGGCGCTTTTCAAGATACTGACAAGATGGTAACATACAAACAGGCACAGAATATACAAGTTACAACTTCAGAGTCAACGGTAAAGACCGACCGGTCCTCACTTCCGGTTACACATCAAACAATCAAAGACCGACCGGTCCTCCCTTTCGGTTACACATCACCACCCAATCAAAGACCGACCGGTCCTCACTTCCGGTTACAAAGACTGACCGGTCCTCACTTCCGGTTACACGTCAAACAATCAAAGACCGACCAGTCCTCACTTCCGGTTACAAAGACTGACCGGTCCTCACTTCAGGTTACACGTCAAACAATCAAAGACCGACCGGTCCTCACTTCCGGTTACACATCAAACAATCATACTTTGACGCAAAGTAACGACACAGACACAAGATTAGGATGTCTTTCATTGGTGTTTATTGACTTGTCTTTGTTCATACTGTACATACATGATACATTGGTACCACAAGTACATTGTAAGTACATTAAATGCAATCAATGGGCTACATGCACAAAGAGAGCTCCCAAAGTTGAACATCACCGATGTTCACCGGATTTGTAGGACGACCAAAACCCCAACAAGCAAGTTGGATAAAGGTTGTAAATTGTATGCGGCGTCATACATACACAACTAGGAAGGTAAGAAAACGATTGTTAACTGACTGACTGACGCTAACGATGATGTAATGCTAACGACACTTTTTTGTTGTTTGATTCAGTGTCCAATAAAGACTGGCTGTCAGGGCAGGTGGTGAGAGCCTTGTGCTACAGGACAATGAGGAAGAGTGAGACACCACACTGTTTAAGTGGAGGCAGGAAGCTGTGTAACGTTGGTCAACGTTACTCATAACCTACTTGCTCTTTTCCATGAAGCAGAGGGTATATTTCTAATTGTTTTCTCTTTCTTCTTAGATTATGCTTTGTGATTCATCGCCAGTGGTGTTGACGCACAGCCAATGCTCCTGTGTGGCAGGCAGTGTTGTGTGCAATCACATCATGGCATTGCTGTTCCAAACAGGTGTGCAACGAATACACATGGATCCACAAGTGCAAAGATCAATTTGAGAAAAAGCTGACCATTTATTGTTCTACATATACCTGCCAAGATACCTGTCTTTGAGAAATGAACATGAGCAAAACCCAGGTTCTTCAATGAAAGATTGGAATGACAAATGTTATAAAATATTTTATAACAGTTGAACCAATGCTTTACTTTACTCATGCCTTAACTAACGCCTTGTTTTGGTAGTTTGACAACAGGCCTGCCACTGTAAACGTCTGCCAATAAGCCCTTTCATGGTGCAGTGAGATTTGTAGGTGGAGTACATCTCACTTTGCAGGAGTGGTGAGGATGGTGTCTGACACCTGAGCTCAGTGCAGTCCAAGATGACCTGGGTGTCTGGGAAATCTCTCAATTCCTCAGGGAGGTAAGCTTGCACTTCTGCAGGTGTGAGCCAGATGCATTGAGACCCCAGTGCAGTGGCTAGAAAACGTGTCCATGTTGCAATAATGCGGCTCACTGTGGACTGGTGTATGTTGAATCGATGCGCCGGGTCCCTCTCCTTCAAACCAACCGACAGGAAGACGAGGAAAAGAAAGAACTCGTCGATTGGCTGGAGCAGCTGTCTCTGGAAGGTTAACAAACAGGTTACTGCTTTAAGTTATAAACTAGTAAGGCTGTGCTCTTGTTTGGCTAAATGTTTTATAATGGTTATGTGTACCATACCATGGGGAAAACTGAGTTGCTGTAGTGCACTGGTGTATTTAAAGGGGGCTGAGTCCTTTAGTGTAGCCTTCTGTAAATGCAATGGCATCCCACCCTCTGTTACTACAGAGCAGCTCAGACCATAACCTACCGTTGATGGACGCTCTGGAGGCTCTTGGCTCTGGAGACACCAACCATTTAGTCAATTGAAGGCTCAATCAAACCCCAAAACGCCATCAGGTGGTCATAGCTTGGAAATGTATTTACAAAAAGACACATCATGTCAGTCATTAATTAAAGTAAATTCAATCATACAGGGTCACCAAAATAATGTTAGCTATAATGTTAGCTGTAACCACTAAGCCAATGTCTCATCTCGTATGCATGACACAAAATAGCACAACTTTGAATAACACAACTTTGGTCTAACTTTACCTGGTATAGAATCGGATGTCCGTGTCGGGTTCTTCTCAGGTAGGGATGGGTTGGAAAGCCATGGAAACTCTAAATACCGTTACATTTCGATGATGCCGAACAAAGCGGAACACAACAATGTTCGGAGTATTTCTTCTCCTGTTTTTGAAAACGCATTTTCTAATGGGAATTCATGGCGAAAGTACCTCAGGAGCGAAGTAAACAAATACACCGGAACAGGCTGAGCCGCATTATTTGAAGCCGGAAGTACCCGTTAAAAATCGCTGAAGCAGTGTGTCCCAAGTTCCGGTTAGTGCATTCACCTTGGCATTCACCATGGAGGACAGTTATCGCTGGACAACATCGCTGCATAACCTTCCAAAAGTCGGTCCAGACGATGTGGTTCAACTAGTGAATGAACACTCTACAGTGAAGAAGTCTAAATCCAAATCATACAATTCCCCGACATTGTGTCTTGTGGCTCTATCTGGATATATCGCCATATAACGAAGGCGATTTTGTGTAGGAGCAGAGGTATGCCTATGTATTTAATATAGGCGATTTATTTTATGGATTTTGATTATTTCAATGTACCTTTTCATTTACGTGTTAATATGTAGTGTGCAGCTGTATATTTTCTGAAAGGTCTGTTATTCTTGTGAATAGGAGTTGTCTCAAAATAAAAGTGCTTGTGACATACATGTGGCATTGAGTTAAAACTAAACGTAAAAACGAATTTGTATAAAATACCGATATATATCGTATATCTCGATGCAGCCTAAAAATACCGTACCCTTTTAATCATACACATACCCTACATTATTAGCCTATTCCGCCCACTTTTCGAGACGTATATGCTCTCCTTGACAAAGTGCAAACTGCAGACATACGCGCTACCCCTGAGAACATGAAACCAGGGACCTTCATCCTCATCAGCCTCACACAAGACTTGAGGAGTTTGTCTTTGGGTAATGGTGTAAACTGAGGTACGGCTGTCTGTGTTTAGACGTTGAGCAGCCGGTACACTACAATAACAGAGAGGAGAGGAGGAGGCGGCCATAGTTTGTCACGTATCTGGGGTAACTACCGGAAGTAAGAGTCCACTGCTTGACGATTTTTAACGTTCCGGAAGCAGGAAGTGTGACATAGGCCTATCCACAATGCACTTACTTACACCGGTTTGAACGGAAAGAACCAGGGGCAGCCGTACTACCATTGCCTCTTTTTATAGTTCCTTTTAATGTATTGTTCATATGTGACTTGTATATAGTATTACTATAGTATCATTGTAATGATGAATAGTTTAACGTACTTTTTTTATTTTTAGTTAAAATAATTTTTTCCTGTTGGACGGTGTAATGGACTGGACTAGGGGGGACTAGCTTTTGAATAGGTCTCACTCGAGCAGGTCACAGTCGAATCACTCCGCCGCGGACCGATCCGGCCCGCGAGGCACTTTAATAAGTCTGCTGCGAAACCAATAAAAAAAAAATTTTTAAAAAGTGAACGAACGAACGAGATGGAGTATGGGAACGAATGAGTCGTTCTCGTTCACTGAAAAGACCCGTTCGTTCACGAACGAGACACCACTTGCAGTCAGTAGCGTTAGTCGAGTTACGGGACGTCCGTGGACCCAGAGGGGTATAGAGGCGACCACAGGGACTTATATTTCCTGAGTTCTGACTAATGTAAATACGACAGACATATGCAGACGAAAGAGAATGAACGGATGATTATCCCATTTTTACAGAAAAGTCTGAACTGAATTCACACCTTTCTAAATCTAAATCTGGAGGATTGAATCCGCTTTATTGGTCTCCTACATGTACACCAGTGAAATGCGTTTCTCTGCATTTAACCCATCCTAGAATTAGGAGCACCTCTGCAGTGCCCAGGTGATTCGGAGACTTGAACCGGTTTGGCCACAAAGATCCACGAAACATAAGCCCCTTATCCTTTAGTTTCAAACCTCTAGTGTACAAGTCACACCTTCAGTAACCTGCAGAACGTGGGACTTTATATAGGCTCACTATAACTCACTAAGGCCTTCATTCGAACGTCAAGTAAACCTTAATCCAATGAGCAATAAGTGTTGCAAACCTACATTTTGCTTACAACCCAGAGGCTTCAACCAGTCATGGTTAGGTCCTTGAAGTTGCAAAATGGACAAGACATTACGATAGCCCAGCTTGATGGAATTGTAAACCAATGTATAACCAAGGTTATGTAGTGGGCTCACATTCGGATTACACCACACCTTAACTATTTGAATAAATTCTAATGCAAACAAACCAAGTTTATTTTTAGAATTTTCAATATAGCACAAGGATTAGGAAAATTAACTGTTATAATTGAATGATTAGTCCCAGATAGACTGAATATTTCAACAAAACCAGAACAAACAAGTTCACAAGACTGATTTTTTTTAGAACAGTAAATCACTTTAATTTAGTTCTCTCAACAGCGGGTAAGCTTTTCTTATTCTCAAACATGACAAATTGTTGAAGTGCATCGGTAGCAGAAGGCCAACAGGATTTGATACATGCTCCAGGAGTCTCATTCAAAAGGCCCTCCTGACGTCCACATAACGGAAGGAGGTGTGGGGGGGGGGCAGGGGGCAGAGGGGGGCCCCTTTACCGGTCGGACCGCTAAATTAAAACAATACCAACACAAAACCAGTTCAACGGTTCCGTTTCTCACACCAGATAAGAGGACCGACAGGACGGTTGTGTCCGTCGGAGACCTGTTGGAGGCAGCAATACACAGGATTGCTCAAGCAGTAAAAGTACACGTTCCTTTAAGAAACAGGGAGAACGCCGACAGAACACATCTGGGTTCTTAAATCCCCAATTCAAGTAGTTTTGGTTTTGATTTACCCTTCTTTATTTTAATTATTATCCTCATGTATGCATGTGTGTTCTCCAATTCGATTATTTTTCTTCCACTTAATAATTTGAGTTTGGCGTGAAAAAACCCCCACAAAAAAGTAAAAACAAAACAAAAATAAAAAAAACTGGAGAAAGTCCAGGTGATCTGAGACTTGGAGCGAGGGAGGGACATTGAACAAGGGAGGAGAGGGGAGGAACATTATCCATCTTCCTTTAGAGAGAGACTGACTGGAGAACTTCAGCAGGTGCTGGGGCATGGGTAGAGCAAGAGGCCCTCCAACCAAACCTGGGTCAAAAATACTAAAGCAGAACATCGGAACCAAAAAACTCTGGGCAGGAGAGAGAGAGAGAGAGAGAGAGAGAGAGAGAGAGCGAGAGCGAGAGCGGAGAGGGGGGGGGGGAAGAGATTGAGACTGAACAGAACCACAGACACCTCTCCTCTCTGGAGACAGAACCACAGACTGTACCGACACCTCTCCTCTCTGACCGTGCTCCACACGTTTGCACTTTGATCCGATTTTCTACCTGCTTGTACCCAGACATGTAAAAAAAACAAAAATACTACGCTTGGAAATAAACCGTAAACCCCTGGTAGTATTCTAACACAGGCTGGGGCCCCTCCTCTTCCTCCTCCATCATACACAGAGGGCCCCCTCACTGGCGGGGCCCCCCAGAGTAGCGGCCCTCACCGGGACCCGCGCCCCTGCCAGAACCGAAGCTGGGCTTCTGGGACATGCCCCCACGGGGGCCCCCGCCACCACCTATTCTCTCCCTGGGCCCACCGGGGCCTCCCGGGCCCCTGGGTCGGATGTCCCGCCGATCGCCCTCTCTGGCAGAGCGGGTCTTCTTCTCCTCCACGTTGAGACGCACGTCCCCGCGGAATTTGATTGGCTGGCAAGAGCGAGAGCGAGAGAGGGGCGGGAGAGAGAGCGAGAGAGCGGGGCGGGAGAGAGAGAGCGAGAGTGGGGCGGGAGAGAGAGCGAGAGCGAGAGCGAGAGCGAGAGCGGGGCGGGAGAGAGAGAGAGAGGATGACATTTAAACCACAGAATAAAATTAAATCCTTTCCATCTTCATCAGGGCTGTCACTAGCAATGATTTGTATTGATTCAACTTCATCCAATAAAACGAATTGAGGTCTCTTTGCCTTTGACTGAGAGCAGGAGATAAAGGAAACCCATTACTCAGAGGTCTTACCCGGTTGCTCAGGATCTTCTGGACGGGCTCAGAGTCGTCGAACACGACAAAGCCGAAGTTAGGCAGCTTCCCTCCGCTGTTGATCCTCAGCTCCAGGACGGTCCCATACTCTGCATGAGGGGGGGGGGGGGGGGGGGTTCCCGTTAGCTTAGTGTCTCAGCACTGCCCAACAGTCAATTTTCGGTGTGTGCGGTGAACTTACGTTCAAAGAACTCCTTGAGTTCTGACTTGTCCACGTCGTGGGGGACGTTCCCAACAAACAGCTGGTGGGCGTCGGGGTACCGGACCGTCCGGCGCATCTCTTGCTCCCCTGGCTCGCCCTCACGCACTGAACACACAAATACACAAGTTAACAGCCTGGGCTTAAACACATGGAGAGTGTTATGCCCCAGGTGAGACACAGCAATCCACCCCAGACATTGGATATGAGACGTGATCAGAAGACACCGTGACTGAACCGGGGGCAGAAAGTCATCCTCAAGGTGGTTGCAGAGTGAGCCTGCAGAGTGTCTGATGCAACTGTACAGTTTAGAATTGTTTACTGCGGTAGTCTAAAAGTGTAGTGTTGCAGTTTGTGGTAATAAGAGCCGAGAGAGAGGGAGAAAGTGATGAGGTGTACCTGGCCGGGGCCCTCTGTGCACCGGTGGGGGTCCTCCTGGCCTCTGTTCCCGGGGCCTTATGTCCCTCGGTGGCCGCTGTGCTGCTGTCTGGGACTCCACCTTCACCTCGACTCTGGCCTGAAAGAGAGAAAGAGGGCAAGGACAACCATTAGAGATGGAACGAAAGAGCGCAAGGACAACCATTACAAAGATAGAGCGCAAGGACAGCCATTCGAGAGAGGTGAAGACCTTGATCATGATCCCTGCTTGGTGACTTAACATAAAGGAGAGCAAGGAACCATCGACAAAACAACTCATTGGAGAAATGTCTGCATTGGTTTGTTATATTGTATACACGGTAAGACAATACTATAGGGCCTCATTGAATAGCAAAATTAAAGCCTAAATACACACGTTAAAAACTAGGGAGTATATGCTGAGCAAGCCAAATGGAAACATTCATTGCCAATAAACAGCCAGCCAGGCATGACCTTCCTAACGGGAGGCCTGCTAGATGTTGGACGTTTATACTTTGGTCGCGGAAGGTCATGCTCCTACCGGTGCTGCGGGGGTCACTTTGACGACGTGCGGCGGGATGCCCGAGACGGGGACCGAACCACTGGGAGGGAGGTTCTTACTGGTCACCGACGCCCAGGAGAAGGACTGAGGAGGGACAGGGAACATCAAAGTGTCAGAACTAGGGACGCACCAATGCCACTTCTTCACTCCTGACACGTGAACATTAGGAGAATTGGCCGATGCCAGAATTTTAGATACAATTTTTTAATTTAGATACACATACCACCCCCCCCAAAAAACTAAAAAAAAAATAATTAAAAAATGAGGCCCTGATTTTGCAACCTGGTGTAGTCATTTGAAACAATATCAAAACTTGACTAATGACATCACATGTGGACTGTACCAACTGGTAGAATGGGAGGGGTGGGGGGGCTCACCCTGTTCTCCTCGGGGGCGGCGGGGGAGGGTTCGGCGGGCGTGGGGGCGGGGTCTGAGGGGGCTGGGGCGGGCGTGGGGGTCTTCTCCTTCCGCTCCTCGGCGGCGTGGTGGGGCTCCGCCTGAGTCTCCGGCACTACTTCGTGTTTGGGGTGTTTGGGGTCGACGGGGCCCGACTCGGCCTCCTTGTCTGCCTCTGGTTCCGGCTCGGGGCTCAAGGCCACCGCCGCTTCCTCCTCGTCCCCGGGGCCCGCTGGCTCTGGACTGCAGGGGTGAAAAGATACTCTGCTGTAACGCATGTGCTGCAACGCAGCCGTGAAGGACTTTTGAGACCGTACTGGTACGTTTAACCAAAGGGCCCAGTCATACGCCGACGGCGGTGCCAGCCATGCAAGGAGACAGCCAGTTGGTCAGGAGCAGTTAGGGTTGGGGTGTCTTGCTAAGGGACACCCTTGGGGACCAAACTAGAGACGTGCTCGACATCCCGAGCTAACGCTGGGAACTACTGCCGCCAATGTTTTGATAGCACGGGGTAGGTTTGAACCCAACACAGTCTGCCTATAAGCATCTTAATCTTTACCTGCTCCATCTTCATTCATTCAATGCAACTACAATTCACCAAGTCGATTTGGATACAAAAAGTGTGCTAAATAGAATCAACAGTACAGTAGCGGTAATATTACCAGGGGTTCTGGTGGTAGAAGGCAGCCGTCTCGTCCTGGGCCACGTCGGGGGAGGGAACCCGCTCCTCTAGCTCCTCCACCTCGTCTTCAGACTCTGAAGAAAGACCACCATCATCATCGTCGTTGTTTTAGAACTCAAAACAGGAACCAAGACCGGGTTACACTAACAAATATGACCACTTGATATGGCCAACTGCTCGGGTTTGACGTTTTCGGTAAAGCCTATTTTCAACACATTACCGGTAAATGACTAAGATAACCGCTACCAGGCACCGCTAGTGACGTTCACTATCCACACATGCAGCTATGTTTTGGAATTGTTGAGCCGACACCGAGGGACGGTCCAGCAGAGGGCAGTAAGGAGACATGTTCTAGGCAGCTGGGAGGGGC
Source organism: Muraenolepis orangiensis (assembly GCA_027704905.1). Classification (NCBI taxonomy): domain Eukaryota; kingdom Metazoa; phylum Chordata; class Actinopteri; order Gadiformes; family Muraenolepididae; genus Muraenolepis; species Muraenolepis orangiensis. Next base: position 14,099,558 of record CM051001.1, read on the forward strand.
CCCTCATTTCTGAATCTCCAGCTATTCTTGAAACAAGGAGCTCTTGTGTTTGCTCACAAAATAAGTTTCATCATTATCGAATCACCCGTCAAGCATCGGCCCCTTGCGTTGCAGATTCAAATAAGTCATCGGCGGAGTCTCGCGATTGGTTTGTTTGTTCGCCAATGACGCCACACGCACCGACTTCAAACCAGCTCCATTCTAACCTGTCGGCACCAGGTGATCATCACTGTCACGCCAAGATTTCGGAGTTGAACCGGCGGGTCCCATACCTTCTGGGGGTTCTGAGTCCGAGTCGCTGAACACCTCGTCTTGGTAGCGGAACACGTCATTGTGCACGTAGAACTTGTTGGGAACAGTTCCCTGTGGGGAGAAGATTGCACCAATTACCATCCATCGCTTTGAAAACAAGATTCTAAACAAGAATTTGGATAAAGAGGCTCAGATTCTTGGTTTAGTCATGTAAACTAGAGTGAATCTGGATATATGCCGGGGAATGTTTTTTTCTAGACCAGAGCGGATCTGGATCCAGGTCAGCATTTGTTTTAGAGTGAATTTGGATCTATCTATCTATCCCTCTTGATGTACTCAAACCAGAGTGAATCTGGATCTACTCTTCCCTCTTGATGTACCAAAACCGGAGTGAATCCGGATGTGATCCGAGACAAACAAGGAGACGGAAGTGCTGTACACTGACCTCGGGCGCCAGGACGAAGGTCTGCATGAACTTCCTCATGGGCTGCATGTTGTTGGAGAGCTCGCCCATCACCTGTACCACCACGCCCTCGTTCAGGGTGGCGTGTGCGTCCACGTGGCGGATCTTGGTGTGGCAGTCGCGGAAGCTCAGTGCCATCACCTTCTTGTGGATCTCCTGGGGAAGGGAGGGACGAGAGTGAGCAAGTGAGTGACTGAGACAGAGACTAGGGCCTCAGAGAACATTTGGCTAATGTATTCCAGGGTGAACGGCATAATTTGGACTTTTTTGATGGTGTTTGAAATGTGCTAGAAGGTATTTAACAAGAACTATATTTTTCTTTATGGCTTTTCATCAACCTTGACAGACATTTCAACTTTTTTTTATAGCGGGAGGGGGGGTGGAAGTGAAAATGTGTCCAAAATTGGAGGACAGCCAGATAAACACTGCAGCTGAGGAACATAAAGATGGTTCAAACTACGGCATCATCCCAGAGATGAGTTACAGTACTGAATGTGAGCTTGTAATGTTTGGGGTTAAGGGGAGGAGCCCTCGCGCCACGGCGCATTCTAGGAAAGACTCAATATGGTGGAACATACTGGGAGGGGAGCAGTGGACTCAATATGGTGGAACATCGTAACCGAACGAGGGATGGAAATCTAGAGAAAGAAACAAAGAGGAGAGGAGAGGGGAAGGGAGGAGCTGTGGAGTGTTCCACACCCCGTCACCCAGGGCAGGTGTCGGCGTGCGATAACTGCCCACTTACCGATTGACCGTAAACGGCCTCCATGGGTTTGCCGTTGTTGTCGAGCCCACCGTGGACGTACGACGAGTTCTTTCCATAAAACCTGCACAGATAAAAACCACACAGGAGCACACCGTTAATCTCTGGCTCTTTAAGTCCGCCGTATATAACACCAACAGGCGTCTCTTGCAGGCCACCTCCTCCCAGAAAAAATAACAATGATTCAAAACTTTCTCTGGAATGTCTTTTGCGCACAATTTCAGCCTCCCCCTTATTCTTGTTTGTGTGCGTGTGTTCCAGTTTTTTCTCTGGTAATGGACAAAAGATGCACATTTTCCACTGGCCTTGAAAACGGTACACACATCAGGTTAGGAGGTTGGCGCTCTGCTACCGTGCAGTCTAGTTTTGTGTTTTTTGGAGTCAATCTTTGATCAAATAAACTGCTAAACTATGCTAAATGCATTCCCCCGCTAGAGTTGGTTTGCGCGGCGTGCCGTTCCGGGGCGGAGGTCTCACCTGTGGAGGAAGTCGGGGGCCTGGTTGAGGAGTGTGTAGTACTGTCTCACAAACTCCCGCCCCACGAGCTGGGCACTTGGCTTCTCCATCACCATGTCTTTGGTCCGCTGGAAAAGTCTGGGAGAGGAAGAGAGAGAGAGAGAGAGATTAGGAAACAGTGAGACAGTGTTCTTATAACAATATCCAAGTCAACGCCAATAGACAGAGTGCCGGGGATACATGAAATGGAGCAAACGAGACCAAGAAGTGCTAAGGAGGAAGGGTCAGGGTAGCGCTATTGAGGGACAACTAGCCGACTGTGGGGCTACCGAAGGCATCCAGTCTGAGCTCCTCATTACCAAAGAGCTTTATGTGTGTAGACATGGACATGGGGCAGGAGAGCCTAGGGGCCGCGACCAGCAGGCCTCGCCCCAGTATCCACATGAACTGCATTCATACTCAAAGACATAATCCAGTTTAATTGGAGCGCAGAGGATGCTGCTCTATTTACCATTGCACAGGACACAGTATGGGATTGGAGAATATGAGGTTGAAATGTCACCTTGGGCTCTACACCATGATTGACAACAGGACAAAAACTAGACAAGAACGCACAGAGCGCTTTAAATCACTTTCAAGCTCGAGGTTGTGGAGCCATGAGGGTGTCTTGTCTTCAGACAGGATTTATCGGTTGCTCCAACAACTCTCTGCTATAACAAAGCTTGTTTCCTTGGCATTTCAGGGGGTCACCTTTGCTTCTGAATACTGATGTACCACAATTTACCCGACAACAAAAGGGCGACATTGATATTTTAACACATTTTTCCTTAATCTTTCTGACAGCACATGATACATGCTGCATGGCTGCAAAGTGCAACAGGCTGAGGACTGCAGGCATATGACTGATAGAACTATCAGCATGGAATGCCTTGTTTCCACAACGGCACTTTTTCCATACTGTAGCGCCTGGGCTGTGGGGGCACATAGGATATGCAAGGCCCACTTTGAAAAAAAAACTAAAAACTCTGACACAAGTCAGGTCCAGGCAGAAATAGCATCTCAAGAATCTTCCATTTGCCTTCAAGAGTACCCCATCTCAGGCTGCAGGCACAGTTACCCAAAACACACGCGAGTTGGGGAGAGACTCATTTCAACTACAGCAGAATTACAGGTAGACGAACCTGGCGAATTTCCATAACAAAACAGGTTTACGGTAGCTCCGACTTCAAACAAAAAACGTTACTATGGCAAACGTTGGGATTGTGTAACAGACAACACGCCACTCAAAACGTCAAGATCCAAACAAGCCATCTCATGCGAGGACTCAAACCCACACCTGTCCACACTTGACCATCTGCTGTAGTTTCAAACAACCAAATCCAGCCCCCACCGCCCAATCAGCCTTATCCGGCCTACGCTAGACATTCCCACCGGACAAGGGATGGAAACGGCACACAATAGAAACCTTTGGATTGTTATCTTAACTGTGATCAATACACACACAGCGACTACATCATGCAACAGATACACACATGCAAGTCGGGCAGTGTGTACCAGCCTACAGTGCACGCAGCATGGCAGACAAAGGCCACCATGGTGCACTTCACACGGTCGACTCCCAAGGATAAACCCCCACCCCCCTTCTTATCATGGGCCGATCTCCACCCAACAGACATACGGAACCGAACCAGACCCGGCAGCACACATCGACTACATGCAAACCACACACGCAGTCGTCGGTGTGCATACAGTACTACACACGGTCCGAAAGAACCTGGGCCGATATACGACGTCCGTCCACCACCACCACATCCTGCACAAGTACACCCCCCACCACCCATGTAGCATGACGTTAGCCGGCCTGCTAACGTTAGGCGGAGCAGGACCAGGACCCGGCACAGGAGAACCGACCCCACTACCACCACTAGCACCAGCCCCCCACCACTACCAGCACGTGTCCAGGACGCCGGGGGGGGGGGGGACTCGACCACCCCCCCCCCCGTTGTAGCAGCAGCACGTGTATGGATGGAGCTGTAGTACTACTACTACTACTACTACACAACCGTGTGTGTGTGTGTGTGCTTTGTGATCCGAGTCACCAGCCCATCAGATCGAACCCGTATATTAATATATATATATATATAGTATAGGACATAAGACTAGTAAGTAACACTACGGGGTACGACTCGACGGATCAGGAGTAGCAGGAAAATGAAAGTGAATCCCCGATTGAGAGAGGAGGGGGGGGGGGAACACGCCATAATGCAAAAACGCGCCGATGTGTGAATAAAAACGACATTTTTGGTCGGTTTCCTTATGTCGGCCATCCATCGAGGCCATACAAATAATAAAGTCTTTACCAGGACGTACCGTGGTTTTTTTTTTTGTCGTATTAAAAAAAAAGACGTCGAGAAGCTATGCTAACAGCTAACCGCTAAGGCCACAGTGGGCCCCCCCCGACATCACCATACCGAACCCCCTCGGACGATATTCCAAACATAATCACACTCACAAACCAGAACAATATGGGTTAAATAACTACTTAACGTATCGATCCTGTGTGTTTGTAACACCGCTATGAGACGGACTTACCGTGGGTCAACGGTCAAAACTGTCGCTTTTGAAAACGAAGTGATTTCTTTTGAATCACCTCCGCAACGCAGCGGCTCGACAACGTGCTGTGCTGGAAGAGACCGGCAGTTTTTTTCGACCAATCAGAACGCCGCTTGCTCAGATACCCCCACCCAGCCAAGAAGCGGGTACGACATTGGGGCTCTACTATATTATCCGCGATCGTGATTGGCCGAGGCCAGCTACCTGCGCGCCCAGCGTGGGGGCCCAATCATGGCGTTTGCCATGGGGGGGGTGCACTTGTTCTGAAGAGCTGCACCGTCGAACAGCAGCCGCTAGGGGTCGACAACAACACAACCGTATTTAGGAGCACATTTTACTGACTTCACTTTTTTTCTTCTCCAAGAAGATGAGATCATCTTTGGCATTAAAAAAAAAGCAAGCCATACAATATAATAAAATCGAATATAGTTTAATTTAATATAATCGTATATCATATAATTTAGTATTATATAATATTGATTTATTATTTTCTTATTATTTTTATATACTTTATTTATTTATTTATTTATTTATTTATTTATTTATTTGTTGACTTGTTTATTTATTTGGTTATTTATTTATTTTTTGTTTGTTGTTTTTTAAGATAGTTTCTAAAAAGACATTACTGGAAAACATATCTTTAGGAACATGCACATTTGGGGTTGTTTGTTTGCGTGTTGTTTGTGTGTTTATGTGTGTGTGTGTGGGGGGGGGGGGGGGGGTGGGGGTTGTATAGTTGTATTAGTGTTTGTAGTGTTCCCAGCACCACCCTCCCCCTGGAGGAGGAGGAGGAGGAGGAGGAGGAGGAGAATGTTTCTCCTCCCCGAGGAGTTGGTGATGTGAACGGAGGAGGGAACCTCCCAATGCAGCACAGTTGTTCCAAATTCTTGACACTTATGTCTGGCTACACAGGGAAACATGGTGAACAGGTCCTCTCCCTCCCTCTCTCCCTCCCTCTGGCTGTCTGGCTCTCTGCTTCTCCCTCTACTTTTTCCTCCCTCTACTTTTCTCGCCCTCTCTCTGTATTTTTCCCTTTTTGTCTCTCTCTCTCTCTCTCTCTCTCTCTCTCTCTCTCTCTCTCTCTCTCTCTCTCTCTCTCTCTCTCTCTCTCTCTCTCTCTCTCTCTCTCTCTCTCTCTCTCTCCATCACTTTCCATTTCTCTCCCTTCCGCCTGTCTGTCTGTCTGTCTGTCTGTCTGTCTGTCTGTCTGTCTGTCTGTCTGTCTGTCTGTCTGTCTGTCTGTCTGTCAGTCTGTCTGTCCTATTTCCTTACCTTGGTGCCAGATCATTGAATCACCATTATAGACATGTATCAAGACTCACTCAGTATGCAACACTTCTATTTGCAACGTGCTATGTTCTCTTGGCACGTTGACTCAAGTTTTCAGTACACACGCTACGACGATAAGTACCCTTAGTATGTCCGGAAGGTTGCTGGTTCGATCCCCCGGCTCCTCCTATAGACAAGTATCTTAGAGATGTCCCTGAGCAAGACACTCTAACCCTGGCTGACCCTGAACCAGCCGGCTGTCTCCTTGCACGGCTGACACCGCCGTCGGTGCGTGGAAGTGTTTATTAATGGGTGAATGTGAGGCATAACGCAGTCTGTTTATATACTTAAAGTAGAGCATTCTATACTTATACCCACTCTATTTCAGTGGTAGGTGTGTGTGTGTGTGCTATGGTGTTTCTTTTGGTTTATACCCCTGCCTAACAAAAAGGAGCTAGCAAACTAGCGGACGGGATAGTACCCAAAGGTTGTGGGTTTGAGCCCCGACATCTGCAGTCTACCTGTAGGCATCTTTGGGTAAGAAGCACTAAGTCACTGCCCTAAGTCACTGGGAGTGACTTTGTTTAAGAGCCTCTATATTAACAGACTTTATCCACTGTCAGGATATAGCATGTGGGCAACACATATCTTCTACCTCTGTCTACCCTCTAGTGACCTCACCAATGGCAGTGTCCAAGACCAAAGACATGATGGACAAAGCAGCCTAGATACCAGCCTGCACGGTGGACCGTACCAACTAGGTAGGGGTATAGGCAGACGTCGTCTACACACACAATAGACGATCCGTCTACGTCTGTCTGCGGGGTCCAAACCAGCCGCTTGCTTGCATCTCTTTTGCGTGTCGCTGCAAAAGAGATGTGAACCCGTATCTTTTCGTCAGATGAGAAAGGGAGAGAGGAGATGGAGGGGGTGGTTTTTTAAAGGCTTTTTTATTCATAGAAAAAGATTTCTGTCGCGCCTCAGAGACGCACGGCAGATGTCAGCGGAAACATTTCAAGAGCAAAGTAAATCTCTCAGCCTGTGAGATTGTCTACTAGAAATAATAAGACGTCGGAACGATATGAAACGGCGGGGTTTATTTTGGGGGGGGGGAGTTTCGCAAAAAGTCCAAACGGTGCCCTTGTGTCGGGCCAAGGCATCGATTTCCCCTGGTTGTCTTGGAACACCCAAATGACGTCACATAATATATGATGTATTTATTGTTCCGAATACTGTACCGAAAACATTTTGGTCCTTGACTTTATGAGGGGAGACAGTGTAGTCAAAGAACAAAAAGTCCAAGGAGAGATACACAAAAACACAAATACAACGAGAACCACCAGAAGGGGACCGAACTGACCCGGGTTTAGAAAGTAAGCAGAGGGGAATTACTTATTTAGAAACTTTATTTTTCATTTTTTACAACTTTGGTCTCTCCTTTGCAGGTACGTTTTGAGTCTATTTCAGATCATAGCCCGAATGAATGTCATAAAAAAAAAAAAAAGAAACGCATTCGATGTAATACAACAAAATACATTAACCGATGACGCTGTTCATCTCACTTGAATTTCTTTGTGGAAGTTGCTTGTTGAACACTTCGGGTGTGTACAGATTGTGCACTTATTTGGTTTATTTTTTAACACATTTTTTTGTTTAGTGGTATAGGTAGGAAAGGTTGTTATAGAAAACAAACAACAAAAAAACAAGCTGCAGTTAGCACCGTTACTGGGGGTTTAATTTACTGGTGAACCAGAAGCTGTCTTTCCACCGCCAAGGCGCACTTACAGAACCATGTCCTTGTCCACGTCCTCTGTGGACAGAAAACACACAGAGAGACAAGGGTCAGGAGGACAGATCACACACACGCACACACGCACACACACACACACACACACACACACACACACACACACACACACACACACACACACACACACACACACACACACACACACACACACACACACACACACACACACACACACACACTGACAGGACAGATCACATACACACACACACAAATACACTGACTGAACGGATCACATACACACACTGACAGGACAGATGACACACACACACACACACACCGATAGAACAGATCACACCCACACACTTACTGAGGCTGACAAGCTGACTGACAGACACTGGACTGACTCACTGGCTGACTGTGTGAGTGAGGGCGGTGTGTGTGTGTGTGGGTGTTTTTGAGATGGTGTGTTTGTGTGTGTGTGTTCCCATATACTATACTACGGAGGATGTTGGCATATATACACTATCTTACTGACTCAGTAAGGATTTTTGGTGTGTGTGTGTGTGTGTGTGTGTGTGTTCCCATATACTATACTACGGAGGATATTGGCATACAGTATATACACTATCTTACTAACTTGGTTAGTAAGGGTTTTTGGTGTGTGTGTGTGGGTGTGTGTGTGCGTGCATGTTTGTGTTTGTGTGTGTGCGTGTGTATGTACTTACGCTCCTTGATGCCGAAGCATGCGGCCCACTCCTCCAGGGCGATGTACTTGTCGTTGTCGCTGTCGCACTCGTCGAAGAAGCGGGTGGTGCAGTGCTCCATGGGGATGAGAGGGGCACGCAGGGGGGACAGCTCTGTGTGGGTCAGGAACCTACACACACACACACACACGGATACACACACACACACACCGATACAGACACACACACACACACATACAGGACACACATTTACATAAAGGACACACAGACACATACACAGACAGGACACACACACACACACACACACACACACACACACACAGATACAGGACACACACACATACAGGACATACACACACCATACATACAATAAGGACACACACACAATTCGATAATTATACAATTGGACAAATAATAGTTTTTAAGCACGTCCTGTCATGTGTATGTGTGCATGTCTGTTTATAAGCATGTGTGTGTGTGTGTGTGTGCGTGTGTTAAGTAGGTGCAAACCCACCCGTCAGCGGGGTGCTGGTCCAGCTCTCCGAACTGCCAGTGCACGGGGAAGATGTACATGTTGTAGTTCTTCTCAAAGTCGTGGGCCAGCAGGTCCAGGGAGTGTTCTCCGGCATCCAGGCGCTTCACGTTCTCGAAGATCTTCTGCACCTGAAGACGTCAACACACACCTGAGTTTAGACCTCCATCAGACACCATGTACACAGAGTATGTATACATACAGTTTGTACTCCGAGTATTCAGAGCACTACAGCGTTCAGAGTACTAGAGTATTCAGAGTACTAGATTATTTTTAGTTTTCTGAAGGTACTTGCAGTAGGGTATTTAGAACAAGTGGAGAGTAGACAGAGTATTCAAAGTACACAGTGGTCAGTATTCAACAAAAACCCAGAAGTATTACGACTGTAGTACCGGAGTATACCGAGAGTATTCAGATAGGTACCCAGAAGGCCCTACGTGTGTACTACGGACGTACTCTGACTTTCTGCTTCTCGGTGAGCAGGTTGTTGTCCTCGTCGCGCTCGAACAGTGTGACCAGAACGTTCTTCAGCCAGTCCCTCATACGCAGGGGGAACTCGCTCAGCTCCAGGTCCACGCAGGTCTCCAGGACTATACAGAGAACATACAGTTTACATGTTAGAACATAGAGTTACATACACAGAACATACAGTCACACACATCCAGGACTAGAGAGAAGACAGAGTTTACATGTTAGAACATAGAGTTACATACACAGAACATGCAGTCACACACATCCAGGACTAGAGAGAAGACAGAGTTTACATGTTAGAACATAGAGTTACATACACAGAACATACAGTCACACACAGGCCTCCAGGACTACACAGAGAACATACCGTTTACATGTTAGAATATAGAATTACAAACATGGAACATGATCACACTGAACATACGGTCAAACACATCCAGGACTAGAGAAAACAGAAACAATAGTCACCTGTTTGAACATAGAGTTACATACATGGAACGTGCAGTGACATGACACATACTACAGAACATAGACAGTAGAACACATGTAGGACATACATTGCAACCATACAGTTACAGAACATGCAGTAACATACAAAGAACATGATGCAGTTACAAGCTAGAACATAGATACAGTACAGTATATCATATATATTTGTAGATCTATGACGTTGGGTTTTGAATCCAGAACCCTTCAGCTGGGAGTGGAACACTCTGATAGCACAACCAACCACGTCCCTGTCTCCCTAACCAGAATAAATAAGTGAGAGACATTCAATTGAACAACATGAAACTAAATACCCAACTATTAAATAAGCATCCAGCTGGTTTTAAAAAAAACGTAATGTTCTGGGTTTTAAATCACTTAATGTTCATTATTCATGAATATCTGCCGATATCCAGATACTTCACACAGTCTCTGTTTCTCTCTGACCATCACCCGAGGCTCCATCCCATCCCTTTGGTCCCACCACCCCCACCTCTCTAGCAGGGCGTTGGGTTTGAACTCCAGGAGCAGACCTGTGGAGGTCTGCATGTCTGGGCACATTCTCCCAGGGCTGTGTTGAGGCCTGTCAGGGTGTGCTAGTGCTAGGCGCTGGGCTGGCTCCTCCCACCCCAGCCTTCACTCACTAACCCAGCCAGCAGTGCATTCTGGGTATTGTTACTTTCCATCTCATTTTCCGTGAGGTTTGTACTTCCAACAACAACACAGCAGCAGACAGGTCAGGAAGTGATGTCAAAAGCTAGGATATGATGTAAGGCCAGAGGAAGCAACCAGACAAGCCCCATCATGGCATCAATACTTTACGAGGAAGAGGAGAATTGGGGATTGGCAAAGTGTCCTCAGGTGTCACATGACGGTTAATGAGCAAAGGGGAAAAGTGCCAGAACACAAAGGAAAAGTTCTCTCCCGGTATTTCCAGTCAACCATCTGGATGTGCTAATGAACATCATTAATACACACACACACTCATGACTGAAACCAGACAGCACTCAGTAGAGCGCAATACCTCCGCCACACCAAACTGTCCCCTGGATCCATAATCGGATCCGGATCTGCGCCTAAATCGAATCAACTGTTCCTTTGGCCCTTAAGTCATCTAACCACCAGTATTGTCCAATTACGCACATAACTTTGAGTTATCTTGCTAAAAGATAAACAGCCAAACAAACAGACAAACAGGGGGGGAGAACAGAACCTCTGTCCTTTCTTGGATGGTGGAGATGGAGCTAAAACACGTCTGGATCTTTGACTTTCTGAACCAGGACCTTTTTGCATGCCACTTACATTTGCAGGGTCCGATGTAGTCCAGGTGCAGCTTGTGTCCCTTCTTGGTTCCTTCCAGGGCACACTTGGTGGCGAAGAAGTGGCAAGAGGAGTCATAGGTCTTGTTGTCGGTTCCGCAAACCTGGACACAGATCAGTGGGGCAGATTAATAACGCACTATCTATAGTGGTATCTTAATGATACACAGTCTCACCCGAAACCCAAACATTGATCAGTTACAAGTACTGAAGATGTGAAAAGATCCATCACCCTTAACTAGTGCACTACCATCCATCAGTCACTTGATTCTCACTTTGTTGTGACTTTATTGTTCCTTTTATTGTGTATAGTATTTTTATAGAATTCTTTTAGAAATTCACACAGCAGGAGGTAATGGGGAGTAAGCATTCCATTGTACATGTTGCGAATGGCCAATAACAATCTTGTATCTTGTATCTACAGATGTATACCACACAAAGAGTATAGAAAAATGCCTTGAGGTAAACATACATAGGATGATATTCACCTTTGATTTCCTTACAAAACTAAACTAGTTAATAACTAATAAGCTTGTTATTAACTAGTTACATCGGCAACATAGTGTTTCATTGCGATCGAGGACTATGTTGGACGCCGGGGTATCAAACTCACGTGCTCGAAGTCTCCGGTGGCAGGGGTGCAGGTGGAAGGGTCCTGGCAGACACACATGGGGCTGTTGTCCTCATCGGCCTCACACACCTTGCCCTTCTTGCAGTGGTGGTTCAGGCAGGGGTCTGCAGGGAACCACCGCAACCAAGATGGTCAACGGACTGCATTTATACAGCGCTTTCACCCAAAGCGCTTTACAATTGTTGCCTCAAATTCACACGCCCATTCATACACCGACGGTGGTGTCAGCCATGCCAGGAAGGAGACAGCCGGCTGGCGAGGAGCAGTAAGGGTTAGGGTGTCCCGCTCAGGGACACCTCGACACTTGACTAGGAACAGGACCCGGGGGATCGAACCAACAACCCAAAGGTTGCCAGACCACCTGCTGTACCTCCTGAGTTACTGCTGCCCCAAGATGCGTTATTCTGGACCCTTCTGCTCTGTATTAAGCTCAGGTTGGCAGCAAACAAAGACAAATGAGAATATATTCCTACAAAATCTTTTTTGTAAATAAACAAAAGTTCATGGAAAACCGAGACTCTTCACAGCCTCTTTGCCCTTCTTCTTGGACAGCGTCTAGACCACTCCCACAACTCATTACCTGGGACCTTTAAAAAAGAAAATTGCTGTACATTTATTTTTAGTTTGACTATTTATTTCATGTTTACTTTCTCCCGCCTCGCGGGGTCGCTCCGTCTCTCTCCGCTGTGTTTCTATTATTAAATCAACCTCACAGCCAGGTTGTTGTTTTTGCCAGGACCGGCAGGGGTTGAACCAGCCAAGCGGTTCTGCAGGCCGCTAGCGTTGGCACCGCGGTGGAGGCGAACGGGGAGGAGGAGGAGGAGGAGGAGGAAGAAGGCCCGTCGTGGCTACAGAGCCGCCGGGCTGCTACTCAAACACTGAGAGTCTGGAGCATCCCCCCGAGAGGAGGAGATGATTACAGCCCTCTGCTGGGATGGCAGAGCCAGGCGGTCATTATGAGATTCCAGACCAGGTGTCTCCCATCACAGCAGCCCGGATGAAGGAGTGTGGCCACACGCTACGTGCTAAAGTTTACTACTGCTGGCGCAACGATGAATATCCGGCTAAGCTAGATGTAAGCTTATCCAGCTAAAATCTAACAAACTGGCTTCTGTGAGTTGAAAAGTGTGTGTGTGTGTGTGCATGTGTGCGTGTGTGTGTGTGTGTGTGTGTGCGTGCATGTTTGTGTGTGTGTGTGTGCGTGCATGTTTGTGTGCGTGTGTGTGTGTGTGCGTGCGTGTGCATGTGTGTGTGCATACGTATGTGTGCGTATGTGTGTGCGTGTGCATGTGTGTGTGTGTGTGTGTGTTCACATACCCTCAGCAGGGAAGTCCTCCTCAATGTCGATTGCCTCGTCAAACTCTCCGGTCTCAATCTGAACGGGGTTCACGCCAACCTCGGCTTCCTGGGGGGGGGGGGAGGCACACACAGGAATTGGAGATGATGACATCACCGTGACGTCATCATGACATCCCACACCGGTAACACAATTAGGTTAGCCGCGATTTGTTGGGCACACTTTTGAATTAGGAAAGAGATTTCCCTTCTCGGTGCAGATCTCCTCGATCGTCTCCTTCTCTCGAGAGAGTGAGAGAGAAACTTTTCCAAGGCACAAAATCATCTTAATCACCCCAGAGAGGAGCCTGAACTTGTCTGATTATAAACAGTTTGTTTAGTCAACATATTAAAGGCAGAAAGCTGAATGCTGTGTAAAAAACACTCAAGGATTTGGTCCGTGAACGCGCTGAAGGTCTGTTTCTGTTAGTCTACTGAAGTCCACTTAACCCCGACCACTGAAATAGCCCTGGTTTACTGAAGGGAAAATCAAACCTCTAAATGGGTCGAAGGAGGGAGTCCTCCCTCAAGGACAAACAGTTTAGGAGAGAGAGAGACGGATAGATAGAGAGAGAGAGAGAGAGAGAGAGAGAGAGAGAGAGAGAGAGAGAGAGAGAGAGAGAGAGAGAGAGAGAGAGAGAGAGAGAGAGAGAGAGAGAGAGAGAGAGAGAGGGGAGTGGCACAAGCCATTAAGATCTACAATAACAGGCAGCTGTGTCCACATGTGGTTCTCATGCCCACCAGGCTATATTTAATATGTAATGTCTGTGATCCTCAGGCCACAGGAAGCTGTAAAACCAGCTTCCTTCTGGACATTCACATCCGAATGGAACTATTCCTTTGCCATTTGGCGTCTGTCGTGACTCTTCAGTGGCTCTTTAGTCTATTTCGCTATTCTATTTATTTTGTAATAATCCTTATCATCATGATAATAATGGCATTTATGACATTATGATATAGTATCCATGTTATTTTACCCACATCAATTTTCTTTCAAAACACGCATCGAGAACAGTTCTCTGAACCGATCTGTGAATTTGAACCGCAGCGACGTTGCTGCGCGAGTCACAGAACAGACCCTGCCCTGAACTGACGTCACGTTTGTGTTCAGATGATGTTCACATCTGGACCCGGAATAAGTCCCATGTGTCAACACAGGAATTTGGGTCACGTTCAAGAAGAAGATGATCACATGAGCGTGATATAAGAGTGACACATGCGATAGACAGTCGGGAGTCTGAGTTCTGAAGTAGCTTTAGAGTTTTTAGCTTTAGCGTAACCGTTAGCAACCGACCTCCTCGGCGACTGCCTCCTCGACGACCATCTCCTCCGCCATGGATTCCTCCTCCATGATGGGCTCCTCCTCGGTCTGAGGGAGTCAAGCACACACACACACACACACACACACACACACACACACACACACACACACACATATATAGACACATACACACACACACACACACACACACACACACACACACACACACATAGACACACACACACACACACACACACACACACACACACACACACACACACACACACACACACACACACACACACACACACACACACACACACACACACACACACACACACACACACACACACACACACACACACACACACACAGATACACATAGACACACACACACATACACACAAGTTAAATATTTACATATTAACACGTGAACACACACCCACTTGTGAATACACAGGAATGTTCCTGAATGAAGATCCCTGACGCATTCACACACACACACACACACACACACACACACACACACACACACACACACACACACACACACACACACACACACACACACACACACACACACACACACACACACACACACACACACACACACACACACACAGTGGACTCACAGGAGCAGCCATGGCGTGGCCAGCCAGGCACAGGACGAAGACGATCCAAACCCTCATCCTTAAAATCTAACGGGAAAGAAAAGAAACAGCCAGTCAGAATCCACCGTCAGTATAGCCAATCAAAATCCACCATCATAATCCAATAAGAAATCACCGTCAAACCAAAACATAAATAAACACACACACACACACACACACACACACATAAAACACACACACATAAAATATCTTAAAGGAAAGGGGAACCTTCCTTAAGTATCGTGTTACAATGATTAAGGAGCACTTAAAGTGTCTCGTTTTAGCCTTGCATGACCAAGCTCTAGATTCCCAGTTCAACTCCCCATCCAGGCTGTCTATATTTATATGTGCTGCTGCCTCTGTTTCCACCACTCCCCAAACCAAGCGACCTGTTCTACTAAATGTGCTTTTCTGAATAACGTTGTTTGGATGTTTTGTTTTGCTGACTGAAAGGAAAGGAACACACTTGTAAACAGTTTATTTTTACAGTTCAGGAAAAAAAACCCACACCTTCATCCCTGCTGTGACAGAAAGAGTGCAGTGTTTCAGCATTACGTGTACACCAACATAAATATATATATATATATATTTATATATATTTAGATTCCATTATGTTTTGTTTGGGCTGGGTGTAGTTACAGGCTACGACTCTCTCTCTCTCTCTCTCTCTCTCTCTCTCTCTCCACCTGCCTTCTGGTAAACCTTTTTAAGGTTAACACAACCAAACAGGGACACCCTGTGTTCCTCATATGGTCAGTAACACCTGTCACTGTGAAGCTTTCTTTCTTGGCCAAACTCCACTGTGGTAATACTGATGCTGCTTTTATTGTGGCGGAATGGATGGGACTTCCTGTGCTGTTGTGTATACCGGGTGGGTTCATGGTGGAGGACCACCAGGCTCTGACACCCATTGCCGGGTGACATGACCCGGCAATGGGTGTCAGAGCCTGGACACCCTCCCCTGAGGCTGCCCCCTGGAGATACGGGAGGAAGACAGTAGAGCTCTTTGTTTGAACACATTCTTCTATGGACTCTGTCTTTCTGTCCTATCCCTTCTGGAGCTGATGGTGTGTTCCATCGAGACCTGGTTGTGTTCTGTGGATCAGAGGACTTGGGTTGTAATTAGGGGGGAGATGGGGATGCCACCAGTACAAGTCAAAGCATCCTGTGTTTTTTACATATCCCTCGTCCCCCATAAACCCTGTCATCTCTCTCACCTGTCCCTACAAACCCTGTCATCTCTCTCTCCTGTCCTGGTAAACCCTGTCATCTCTCTCTCCTGTCCCTATAAACCCTGTCATCTCTCTCCTGTCCCTATAAACCCTGTCATCTCTCTCCTGTCCCTATAAACCCTGTCATCTCTCTCTCTCCTGTCCTGGTAAACCCTGTCATCTCTCTCTCCTGTCCCTATAAACCCTGTCATCTCTCTCTCCTGTCCCTATAAACCCTGTCATCTCTCTCTCCTGTCCCTATAAACCCTGTCATCTCTCTCCTGTCCCTATAAACCCTGTCATCTCTCTCCTGTCCCTATAAACCCTGTCATCTCTCTCCTGTCCCTATAAACCCTGTCATCTCTCTACTGTCCCTATAAACCCTGTCATCTCTCTACTGTCCCTATAAACCCTGTCATCTCTCTACTGTCCCTATAAACCCTGTCATCTCTCTACTGTCCCTATAAACCCTGTCATCTCTCTACTGTCCCTATAAACCCTGTCATCTCTCTACTTTCCCGGTAAACCCTGTCATCTCTCTACTGTCCCTATAAACCCTGTCATCTCTCTACTGTCCCTATAAACCCTGTCATCTCTCTACTTTCCTGGTAAACCCTGTCATCTCTCACCTGTCCTGGTAAACCCTGTCACCTCTCTACTTTCCCGGTAAACCCTGTCATCTCTCTACTGTCCCGGTAAACCCTGTCATCTCTCTACTGTCCCGGTAATACAGTATGGCTAATTTAGTTTACTTGTTTCATTCAAGTATAACTCAAACTGTAGCTCGAACTGACGACCTATAGCTTGATCGCTAGAGCCTCTGTTTAGGCGTTGGGGGGTGAGGTGTACCACTGCACAGCACCACCTGCTGGTGGCCGTTACACAAGTATCATTCGGAATTGTTGTGATCAACACATTTTTTTTAATCATACCCGGGTCAATTAGACAAAGCTGCATCAACCGACTGTGTGAGTGTGAGCTGTAAGCCGCCCGGGGGGGAGGGGGAGGGGGGAGGGGGAGGGGGGAGGGGGAGGGGGGGGGGATCAGGAAAAGGGGGATAATCTTCTAAGAAGATTCCTGGTCCAAATTCCTGACCCTCAGGCTACGAGTTCGGAGGACTTAAAATGGCAGCAAATATCATCAGGCAGCAACCACACAAACACACCTACCATGTTGACAATTGACATGACATTTAAAGGTTTTGCAAGTATGTGAGTGTGTGTGTGTGTGTGTGTGTGTGTGTGTGTGTGTGTGTGTGTGTGTGTGTGGAGGTACCATATGTGTGTTTGTGTGTTTGTTTGTTAAGCTTGAGGTTGTCTACAGCGGCCCCCCAGACTGAAGGATGTGAGATGAGATGAATGGGAGAACACGTCTGGACAGGGGCCTTTAATGGAGCTGAACTTTTACACACCTGGGGGCCCCCTGCCGATCTACTGGGAGTTGTTGACAGTGTTTTAAAGTGTTTAACGGGCCCTCGAGCTACCGAACGCATTCTGCCTTCTGTGGGTTTTTTTTTTTTAATTCCTGGGCGCATTTCACACTAGTCGCTTAGTTCAACCTCTCCCTGAAGGGCTGAAAAAATATAGGTTTTGCATACTAGCGCTTGGCGTTTCACTACATGTACCGGCATGGCGTAGTCAGAGTGTGACTTTGAAACCCGAGTGTGCGTTTTTTGGTAGGAATCTGCGCAAGAGAGATGGCAAGAAGAAAGAGAGCTTTTGTCCTCCACCTGCCTACAAGGTGCCCTTGAGCAAAGGCTGACAGCGGATGGGGTAGTTCGACACTGAACAGCCTTTCATGGCCCACGAGGGAGCAGGTGGATCCTAAAGAGGACGGTGTGTGTCTCGGGGACCCATCTCAATGTCTAACGGTTACTAGTTCAATGCGGAGGTTGGAGGAGGGTCGTAATCATGTGATCAAGTTTCCTTCCAAAAGTACATTCCGAGACGGCAGTTCTTGACTAACCCTCCTATGTTGGCGAGGTTGAAATCCTGACTTTGTGACTAATCCAGATTTGAGTCCAGATTGGCAGGCCAAAAGCGACTTCTTCCACAACAGAGTGACCTGTGTTATTCAGAGGTCCGGAGGGCTGGTCCAGAGCCGGTCTAGACCCTGCAGGGCTGGTCAGGACCAGAAGTCTGGCCGTGGAAATGCACCGGAAGTCCTGGCGGCGAACATCTCCAAAACAAACAGCCTCTGGAACAACCTCCGAGGAGGAACGCAAACAAACGCAGACAAAGAATGAAAACAGGTGCTCTCCAGGCACCCAAATGTCGGGGAAAACTCAACTCAACGAGCAGCGACTTGTTGGGCCTTCATACCAGGATGTGCAGACATGGAAGTACAGGGACAGAATGATCCCTTCGTTTGATTTCTTCCTTTTTTTCTTCTTTCTGGCAGCTGGCCAGATGTTGGATTTGGCCTCCAAACGCGGTTCTCCTTCTTAATAATAATAATTATAATAATACATTCAATTTCATATAGCACTTTTTTTTTTTATAGGACACCCAAGGCGCTTTACAGACATGGTAAAATTGCACGTAAAGTAATAGTTATAGTTAAATATTAGAATAAATTTAAAAAATATATATTAAAATGGAAATAAAATACAAAAAGGACTATAATTAAAAATGTAAAGTCATGGGATGAAGGGGGGGGGGGGGGGTGTTTAGCAAGGGAAAGCCAGGTTGATGAGGTGGGTCTTGAGAGCCAGTTTGAAGGATGGAAGGGTTCTCGCCCTTCCATCGGCCAAGAGGAGAGTCCGGAAACAAAGTGACGTGAGAGCAGAACAAAGTGCGGCGGGGGCGGCACTGGTCAAACAGGAGGACTCATGAAGAGAGCCCTTCATGACCCCCGTCGACACATTTCATTTGGCAGATGTGTTTGGTAAGCAAGCTAAGGTCGGGTGTACATAGACACAGAACAGTAAACAACACCCCCCCCTCTCTCTCTCTCTCTCTCTCTCTCTCTCTCTCTCTCTCTCTCTCTCTCTCTCTCTCTCTCTCTCTCTCTCTCTCTCTCTCTCTCTCTCTCTCTCTCTCTCTCTCTCTCTCTCTCTCCCTCTCTCCCTCTCTCTTTCCCTCTCTCTTCAACCCTCAGCCTTGGCTGTTCTTTTGCTAAACGCTGGAAGGGGTGACCTAACAGGTGGGCTGGACAGACGTGTCCGGCTGCGTGTCTTCCTGTCCGTCCTGTAAACACGCCAAGAACACGGACAGACGGAGACTCCTGTTCGACCCTGAAACTACTGAAAGGAGCAGAAAGAGGCTTCTTCAGTGCTTCGTCATGTTTTCCACCTCTCTCTCTCTCTCTCTCTCTCTCTCTCTCTCTCTCTCTCTCTCTCTCTCTCTCTCTCTCTCTCTCTCTCTCTCTCTCTCTCTCTCTCTCTCTCTCCCGCTGTCCTTGTTGTGTAAGACTTAGGGGTTTTCCTTTAATTTCCGACTTGGATTTAGTCCATCTCTTCATTTGGACTCTTTAGGGTTTCCCCCTCTTGGTACGACTAAAACTTTGTTCAGAAAGTAAAAGCGTGGTGGTGGTGGTGGTGGAGATGGTGGTGGTGGTGGTGGTGGTGGAGGTGGTGGAGGTGGTGGTGGTGGAGGTGGTGGAGGTGGTGTGGTGGTGGTGGAGGCTCCTCCTTCAGGACTGATAAACAAAGGGCGGCGTTGAGACACCACCCTCACCCCCCCCCCCCCTTACTTATGGACGTGGAAACCCCATCACCCTCGGGTGGAGCCACCTGTTCAGCCCTCAGGTGGTTTCAGACACCCGATGCTCTCTCTTTTGTCCCCTTCTTCTTGCCGTATAGCTCGACCACTACCACCGCCCCCCTGTTCCTCCTCCAAACGCACATCCATGTCATGGTGTTTATTGAAAAATGTGCTTTGTTTCACACAAGCGTTATTCATTATTCATGGTCAGCGTGGGATTGAGGAAAAAATGTGTTATTGTGTTTCCTGTGATTTTGCCCCGGCTTGTCCCTTGTCCCTGTTATATGTACACTGTGCTGTTGTGTACGCTGTACTGTGTACATACTCTCTCTCTCTCTCTCTCTCTCTCTCTCTCTCTCTCTCTCTCTCTCTCTCTCTCTCTCTCTCTCTCTCTCTCTCTCTCTCTCTGTAGTCTGCCTGTTAGAAGACCAGACAGGTACACAATGGTCCCTTCCTGTGTGTGTACATACTCTCTCTCTCTCTCTCTCTCTCTCTCTCTCTCTCTCTCTCTCTCTCTCTCTCTCTCTCTCTCTCTCTCTCTCTCTCTCTCTCTCTCTCTGTAGTCTGCCTGTTAGAAGACCAGACAGGTACACAATGGTCCCTTCCTGTGTGTGGATTAAACCACTCCATTTCTGTCCCAGTATCCTTCACTGCCCTCTCTCTGTTTGTCTTGCCCTCTCTCTCTCTCTCTCTCTCTCTCTCTCTCTCTCTCTCTCTCTCTCTCTCTCTCTCTCTCCCCTCTCTCTCTCTCTCTCTCTCTCTCTCTCTCTCTCTCTCTCTCTCTCTCTCTCTCTCTCTCTCTCTTCTCTCTCTCTCTCTCTCTCTCTCTCTCTCTCTCTCTCTCTCTCTCTCTCTCTCTCTCTCTCTCTCTCTCTCTCTCTCCTCTCTCTGATGTCCTTTTCAACGTGTGTTTAGTTTGACAGACAGAGGGATAGACAGCTCACAGCTGGACACAAAGCCTCTGAACAGCTGGGAGCTGATCGCCACGACAACTCACATTCCTGCACACAGGAGATAAGACGGAGAAGGGTGGGGGTGGGGGGATGGGGGGTGTACGGGGGAAAGAGAGAGAGAGATGAGACGAGACGAGGAAGACCAAGTCCGCATAGAAACAGTTCCAATACCCTCTCAGGCTCTGTGGAATTTTAACCCATCCCCCCCTTTCTCTCTGCCCTACTCTCTCTCTTTCTCTCCCTCTCTCTCTTCCACCCTCCCTCTCTCTCTCCCTCCCTCCCTCTCTCTTGCTCTCCCTCCCTCCATCTCTCTCTCTCTCTCCCTCTCCCACCCTCTCTCCCTCCCTCCCTCTTTCCCTCCCTCCCTGGCGCCCTCTCTCGCTGCCTCTCTCCCTCTATCCCCTCCCCTTGCCTATGTGGCACACAATACTGCCACATTGTCTTGGGGCATTCTGCAGAACGGACCTCTCTCTCTCTCTCTCTCTCTCTCTCTCTCTCTCTCTCTCTCTCTCTCTCTCTCTCTCTCTCTCTCTCTCTCTCTCTCTCTCTCTCTCTCTCTCTCTCTCGCTCTCTCGCTCGAATGGTCCACACCGTGTTGGATATGTGTGTGTGTGTGTGTGTGTGTGTGTGTGTGTGTGTGTGTGTGTGTGCATGTACACAGTGTTTAAAGCTCAGTCTGTATGTGTATAGACATCGTTCAACTCTCTTGTCGTCGGACAGAAGTCTGTAAAAAGACAGGATGAGATGGGGTCGTACAGCAGCTGATCCTCAGCAGCCCAGGGGTCCTGTTCTAGTCCAACAAGTGTCAAGAAAAACAATAATGGTTTCCCTTCTAACTGCTATCCGAAAAACACCCAAAAGTCTTTCAGCTAAACATGATTTAATGCTACAAATATACACAAACTACCAAAACACTTACGTGCAAACAATGCAAATTTGCTGTTTCGCTGTTACTGCATTTCTACAGCACATATTCTTTGTAACAAACTGCAGTACAACCTTCTGTGAAAGTTGGGGCTCTCAAGTTTGCAGAATGAACGTCAGCTCTGCACTTTCCCAATCCGAACCCCTGATAAGTTACTGGAGAGTAACTCTAAACACAACTCCTTCGAGGAGAGAATCACAATGCTGACAAACAGAACACACACACACACACAAAGCAGAGTCGTACCCCGAGGTGGACTAGGTCTAAGAAAGGGTCTCTCGTTTCTTACCTTCAGATACACACCAGCAGACAAGAGAGAAGTGAGCTGTCGTCAGGCCAGAGGAGATCTAACTGAGAGACAAGTCAACACACAAGACATCCTCGGTGGGACGGCCCACCCCGGACCACCGGACCTCCTACTCCCCCACCACCTCCCCTACTCCTCCCCACCACCTCCCCTACTCCTCCCCACCTCCTCCCCTCTTCTCCTCCTCCTCCGGCTGGGGGGGGAGGGCCCGCTGCGTTAACCCTATGCTTCTACCACTGCTGGAGACCCAGTGGTTCTAATCCTGGTTCTCCTCCTGGTTCTCATCAGGCCCAACTGGCTTGGTCTGAAAACCGCAGTCAAGTCTCTCTCTACCGATGCTGTTCTTAGTGGAACTTAAAGATAACCTTGATGGTACGTTGCTCCGGACCCCTACAGAGAGACCACGTGACCACAGACCCCCCTGCTGGTTACCGAGGGCGACCCTGCACCTGGTACGAGACCTGCTGAGTCAACACACCCCACTTTGGTACACACACACACTTTATAAAGTCTTTAACTGCACTGGGAATTACACCGTTGCTGTGTTTTGTACAGGAAATGTACATTATAGCATTGCATAAACACTATTTGTCGTGCTTATTGTAAAATAAACTATTCAGCCAACTTAATGTACTTTAACCTGAGCACTAGTTCTGCTCTTGGAGGCTTGTTGAGGAAGGAAATGCACTTATGACTTGTACTGACTAGTAGTTATCTTGTATCCCTGTTGAATGACCTTATTGTAATGTTATGTTTGATATATGTTATGTTATTATATATGTATATATATATTATAGTAGTATGGCTTGTTAGGAAGGAAATGCACTTATGGTGACTAGTAGTTCTCTTGTCTACCTGTTGAATCACCTTATTGCAATGTAATGTATTATATATTATTATATATGTATATGAATATACAGTATATATTATATTATTATGGCTTGTTAGGAATGAAATGCACTTATGATTTCTGGTGACTAGTAGTTATCTTGTCTACCTGTTTGATAACCTTATTGTAACCTTTGTGACCTTATTGCTAAATGACTGAAATGTAATGTTATGTAATATAAACATTGGGTTGGATATTATATTATACAATAATATCAAGTCATTTGTGAGCATCAATTCCCAGCCGATTTGTAGGCCTTTTCGATGCTTCGGATGGAAGCATCTGCACTACACAATCAAACAGCACACGGCGGTACAAATATGGACATGGATAATATGTGTTTGTGTTCCTAGACGTGTGAACACGTGTTCCCCAGAGAACCCTTATGGACCGGAGCAACACAGAGCAGCAAGGAGGGAGATGCAGAGGAGGAGGAGGAGGAGGAGGAGGAGGAGGGGGAGGGGGAGGAAGAGGAGGAGTAGGGGGAGGAAGAGGAGGAGGAAGGGGAGGGAGGGAGGGGGAAGGAGGAGGAGGAGGAGGAGGAGGAGGAGGGGGAGGGGGAAGGAGGAGGAGGAGGGGAGGAGGAGGGGGAGGGGAGGGGAGGAAGAGGAGGGAGGGGGAAGGAGGAGGAGGAGGAGGAGGAGGAGGAGGAGGAGGAGGAGAGGAGGAGGAGGAGGAGGAGGAGGAGGAGGAGGAGGAGGAGGAGGAAGAGGAGGAGGGAGGGGGAAGGAGGAGGAGGAGGAGGAGGGGGAGGGGAGGGGGAGGAAGAGGAGGGAGGGGGAAGGAGGAGGAGGAGGAGGAGGAGGAGGAGGAGGAGGAGGAGGAGGAGGAGGAGGAGGAGGAGGAGGAGGAGGAGGAGGAGGAGGAAGAGGAGGGGAGGGGGAGGAAGAGGAGGGAGGGGGAAGGAGGAGGAAGAGGGAAGGAGGAGGAAGAGGGAAGGAGGAGGAAGAGGAGGAGGAGGAGGAGGAGGAGGAGGAGGAGGAGGAGGAGGAGGAGGAAGAGGAAGAGGAAGAGGAAGAGGAAGAGGAGGAGGAGGAGGAGGAGGAGGAGGAGGAGGAGGATGGGAGGAAGGAGGGGAGGAGAAGAAGGGAGAGGAGGAGTAGGGGGAGTAGAGAGGAAGAATAGGGTGAGAAGGAGGAGGACCTGATGAAGGAGGAACAGGAAAAGGAGGGGATAAGGAGTGCCTGGCATGTGGAACATACACCTCATCACGACCGTGATTCACACACCTGCTGCACCGCCAGGCTAGAGCAATCCACCCCAAATCTCAGAGCACCACAGCCATGCTATCCAGCACCGGGTCCCTCTGGGCTCCACTGCTCCTGACTGTTCCCACAGTTGTGGTTAACGGAGATGACGAACAGCTGGAGGAGAGAGAGAAGAGAGAGAGAAGAGAAGGGGGGGTGGGGGGAAATAAACGCTGTGATGCTACGTGGCGTTTTCCATACTGAGTTGTGGACAGTAGCAGACCACCAGATGATGTAAGGGAGGAGGAGAAGGAGGAGGAGGAGGAGGAGGAGGAGGAGGAGGTGTAACCACACTGTGACTCTTCCTCTGTCTGTCTGTTTGTCTCTCTGTCCGTCTGTCCCTCTCTCTTTCTGTCTCTCTCTCTCTGTCACTTTGTCTGTATCTCTGCTGTGTCTGTCTGTCTCTCTGTCCGTCTGTCTCTCTGTCTGTCTGTCCCTCTCTCTTTCTGTCTCTCTGTATCTTTGTCTGAATCTCTGCTGTGTCTGTCTGTCTGTCCGTGTCTCTGTCTGTCCGTCTGTCTCTCTCACTTTATGTTCCCAGTTTCTCTGAAAAGTCTGCCTCTACTTTTTTCCACAATATTCTACCTCTATTTCTCTGTCCGCCACCTCATCACCCGCCTCTGTCTGTCTGTCCTGTCTGTCTGTCTGTCTGTCTGTCTGTCTGTCTGTCTGTCTGTCGGCAAATATATGTGCATGCACGTGTGTGTGTGTGTATGTGTGTGTGTGTGTGTGTGTGTGTCTGGGTGTGTGTGTGTGTGTGTGTGTGTGTGTGTGTGTGTGTGTGTGTGTGTGTGTGTGTGTGTGTGTGTGGGGGGAGTATTGCACCAGCTAACTGCAGAGCATATAACAGCAATTAGAGATGATTTTAGTTCCTGTTACTCCTTCTGTCTGTCTCTCTGTGTCCCTGTCTATCTGTCTATCTGTCTTTCTGCAGGTTACCCCCCCCCCAAATTCAAAAGTGGAAGTTAGAAAACTAATGAACTATCGTATACATTTAAACAAATATATTTATTTATTTCACTTCCCACATACAACTTTCCAATTCAGTTGGTTGCTACTTTGGAAAGTTGACTTGACCCTTTCCTTCATGTCACAGTCACAGTCTGCATCACTCAATCTAACTAACTAGTAACCATACCAAACTAATTACCAATAACCAAAACTATAATTGGCAACTGTCTGCTGGCTAAACTGGCATTGTCTATTCCAGCCCTGATGCAATAGTAACCAAGTGTTACTAGAGGATAAAGAGATAGGATGGAGCCTTATTGGATATATTGGATATATTGGCATAAACGCTTGGGGATTCTTGAACAGAAAGAGAGGGAGGGATAGAGAGACATGGCGGAGGGAGCCAGGGAGGGAGGGAGGGAGGAGAGAGAGGTATAAATATAAATATAATAAGTCAAGAAAGAGTGAGACCTTATAAGGAAAAGCAAGGTGAGGGAGGAAAAAAGAAAGAGAGAGAGAGAGAGAGAGAGAGAGAGAGAGAGAGAGAGAGAGAGAGAGAGAGAGAGAGAGAGAGAGAGAGAGAGAGAGAGAGAGAGAGAGAGAGAGAGAGAGAGAGAGAGAGAGAGAGAAAATGAGAGAGCGAGAGAGCAAAAGAGAGAGGGAGTGGGAGAGATAGACAGAAAGAGAGAGAGGCAGATACAGACAGAGAGAGACAGAGAAAGTGAGACAGGCAGACAGAGAGAGAGAGAGAAAGTGAGACAGGCAGACAGAGAGAGAGAGAGAGAGAGAGAGAGAGAGAGAGAGAGAGAGAGAGAGAGAGAGAGAGAGAGAGAGAGAGAGAGAGAGAGAGAGAGAGAGAGAGAGAGAGAGAGAGAGAGAGAGAGAAAGAGGAAAGCTAGGAATTCACTGGATGACACAGCAGCAGTCCACATCATAAGTCTGTTCCTACCGTTCCTTGGAGGAGTGCGGGGGGGGGGGGGTGGTGTGGGGGGGGGGGGGGGTCTCTAGAGATGATTAGTGCTCAGGTACACACCCCAGAGAGAGAATGGGTCTGATGGGCGGTTTGCTCTCCGTCAAAATAAAAGTCCCCCTCCCCCTCTCCCATCGCTAGCTCTGTTCATCACCACAGACGAGGCTCTCGTGAAATCCCTGGAGCTGCCATAATTGACGGTTCTGTTGTGGTGTTTTTTTCTTCTTCTTTTTGCTCTTTCAGAATAAGCCGCAGGTGTAGATGACACGTTTGGATACGCCAAAACAAAAGCGCGTGCCTCCGGCTTTATTTTGAAAACAAACTTAAAGCGACGGCGTGTTAAAATGGTTCTGGTGGAGCTATTGTTGGAAGCTGTGGCGGAGGACAGACCTTCACAGCTCCTCGCTGTTCCTCAGTCTAAGTCTAGATCCAAGATGGCCACCCGTGCGCGGCTTGCCGTGAGTCTGTAATTACCGTCACAGTGGTCCGGACAGGAGACAGCAGACTGACCGACCACAGCGGTCAGAGCAGAACGCCACATCACAGCCCGTCGGCGGATTCTGATGATCTGCCCAGATTCCAAACGTCCAAACATCTCCTTAATGTTAAACGTTTATGCACTATTATCTTTCTACTATCTTTCTATCTGTCAGACACTTTTGTCCAAAGTGACTTGAAATAAGGTCATTCAACATTCTACGTGCATTTCTTTCCTAACAACATAATATATAATACATTACATTTCCTTCCTAACAAGCCTCCAACCCCCTTACAGTATTGTTATAGTATAGTGTTGTAGAGTATAAGTTTAGTACAAAGTATATGATATGGTGTTGAATTGTAAGACATTGATACTATGGGAGGACATGGGGGAGTAAGCATTCCATTGCACTGCTGCTCAGGAAGAAGTACAATACGTTGGCTCCCTATATTTTAGGACATCAAAATAGTACATCAATAGTACATCAATAGTACATCAAATACAAAACCCAATGACAATAAAACATTACAAAACACACCATTTTTACCACCATTATGCACTAACGCGTAACTATGTGTGCAAACAAAAAAAATAAAAGACATTTCCATTTGAATCTAAATCCTTCAGATTCCTGCTGTAGCGTCTCTGCATTCTGTCCAGTTGTTATCATTATTTATTTTTTTCTTCATACATCAATGCAGAACTCT
>CM051001.1:14131857-14179357 GCA_027704905.1 Muraenolepis orangiensis
GCTCTGACGGCATTTTTGCCGTCTGGAGCAACGACACCTGCTGTGGGAACCTCCCCTACAACAGGGTGGCACGGTCCGGGGCCCTGGGTCTTCTCCATGGAGCCTCCGCCCGGGGAGGGAACCAATGCAAGCAGGGGCGGGGGTGGGCGGGTCTGTTACCCCCTGATGGTTTGGCCCAACAGAGACGTGGGATACACGTGTACTCAGTTACGTTTCATTGGGAAAAATATGCAAATATGGCATATTTTACTGAAGTAGTGTAACGTATTTGCAAGTTAAATTGAATATAACCTCACAGAAGGGCTGTGATTTGGTAGCCGATAGTGGGAGAGGCTACAGGTTACCACGAGTACATCAATTAATGAAGAATTGTTGTTAAAAAGTTCCAGCACTTGTTCCATGTTTCTGTTAATAAAAGTTTGGCTACATAGTTGTACAGATGTTTCTGTAAAACAATCCAACAAAATCATCACCAGACCAAAAAAACAAAAGCACAAATTAGGAGAAATATTATATATATGTTACAAGCCCCGTTATGGCTTGTAACCTTATAGCCATGCAGGACAAATACAACTAGATCAAAATGGACGAGATCAAAATAATGACCGTGTTTAATCAAACAGCACCACCTAGCGGCAACGTTGGAATTGTTGAGTCGTATTCAAAGTACAATATAACCACCAGGGCAGGTAAAGGAGCAGCACATGACAAAATGATATATTTGATGATTACCTAAATCCAGTATCTCCAAATATTAGAATATGACATGAATATTACATAAAGATTTGTGTACTGATGAATGTATAATATATGATCGTTTTTGCTACCACAGTAATGATCAGAGCTGCTGGCATTTAATGTAACATGAACATTGTTCTTGATTCTGGTTTTGGCGAGAGGGAACGTCATTAGCAGTGGAATTTAAATGTTCACGATTCCAGATCCTTTTAGTACAACGCATCGTTTGCTCCCCATTCACTGCCGCATTATGAATAATAAACAACAACAATACAATAATAAAGAACAATGAGGTGTCTAAGTAGGGATGCGATGGATATCATCCCTAGCTACACACATAACACGCTTAAGTTGGGGGGGGGGGGGGGGAAGAGAGAGAGAGAGAGAGAGAGAGAGAGAGACCGACGGAAGGCTGTGGCAGCACTCAAATAATACAGCTTTAACCTTACGCACAGCAACGTTAATACATTGTGGTGGGTTTTTAACAAACTTAAAAACTGTAGTTCAAGAAAATCAAATGTTATAATTAACTTTTTTTCGTTAAAAAAAAAAAAAAGTTTCTTAGCACATTAAAAGCCCTGTGTTAGACATCAAAACTATCAATGTAATGTGCATGACTAAACAAAAACATAAACACAACTCTATATAATAAAATAAACCAGGAAACTGACGACAGCATTTAAGCAGCTCCAACAATGTTGTTTTATTTCCCATGTGTTTAATCATAAACATCCCCAGAGAGACACACGGAAATAAACAATATCAATAAAAACAATTGAGATGGATGATTCAGTTTTTAAGCATATTACCAACAAACCACAAATACGATTGACACTTTAAGGGGTTCACTGAAAGAACAAGTGATCAGTTTGGTTAGAATCTTGTTTCCAGAGCGAGGCGTCGTATGATTGAATTAACCTGTTGTGCATAGTTAGTAGAGTAAAGTTGCGGTCATCCTGACATAGCAGGTACAAGAGGCCCCTAGGAATGAGACACAGCTGACCAGGGGCCAAATAGGGACCGCGGTGCTTTGCAGGACTGGCCCCGGTTAACCCCAGGTATTCCTTCATGTGGATTCCCATTGTGCGTTTGCTAAGTCGCCCATACGTCAATTGGTCCCCATTGACCGTGTTCACACAAACACCTCGCCATGGCAGTCCATCCCCTCCCTATGTTTTAAGAGGCCTTCTTAAAGACACATGAATGTCACTAAACAGAGGCACGATGAGGCAAATTGAAAGTGGTTGGGAGAGGAGCGGTGTTATTTAATACAGAGGAAGCTTAAGTTTGGTCAATTTAATAGAATGTTTAATAGAAATGACCTAGAGATATACATATATCCCTAACGTATATAGCCGTCGTCGTCCAGAGCTTAGGTTTTTCGAAAGTCTTTAATAGCAAGTGTCTACTACTGTTTTGTGAAGGAGAAAATAGAGATGAAGCATGTTTTGAAAACGTGCCTTGTGATGATGGCGTGATTAGTTTTTGTTAAGATCCTACTGGACTATTAAGGACCATCGATGAATGACTCCTGGCCTTCCTGTGACAGGAAGACTGCGTGTCCGTCCACCAATCACATGAGCAGCTATCACCTGGAAAGAATGCACACACACACACACTTGAAACATCACCCAACCAGCCTAACTAGTTATGCGTCAGTGACTTGGGAGTGATCTCAATGCCCCCCCCCGTGTTTGAAGAAACCCACCTCACCTCGGGGGAAACCAAATGACTTGGAATTCATTTGGTGCCGTTGTATTTCACCTCCAGGCCGGATTTCTTCAGGGTCTCCATCAGTATGTCCATCTCCTTCTCAGACTCAATCCACACCAACCTCTTGGGAAGGTCGATCTCAAACTTCACCTCTGGACACACACACACACACACACACACACACACACACACACACACACACACACACACACACACACACACACACACACACACACACACACACACACACACACACACACACACACACACACACACACACACACACACACACACACACACACACACACACACACACACACACACACACACACACACACACACACACACACACACACACACACACACACACACACACACACACACACACACTCATTATACACAGGCTAGTAGTAGTAGCTGCTCAGTCTGTTGGGACTTGGCTTGGGAACTGGAAGGTCGCCGGTTAAACTCCCCGAAACCCCTGGGCACTGCCGAGGTGCCCTTGAGCAAGGCACCAGACTCCTACACTGCCCCTCCCCGGGCGGCACTGTACATACACAATAGCTGCCCACTGCTCCTAATACTAGGATGGGTTAAATGCAGAGAAACACATTTCACTGTTTGTGTACATGTATGAGACCAATTAAGAGAAATTCATCCTCCAGTGGTTGCGGTGACTGCGTATAGAGTGTGAACACAATTGAAATGGAATTACAAATTGGATTGCTTGAAAATAATAAAGGATAGAGTGCCTTGCTCAAAGGCCCATCAACAATGGTTTCAGTGTTTATTACTTTCTCATGGTTTGCAACAATGACCAACCAGAGGGTGTAGCCAAAACTCAGTCATTTTGCCCACATGAGTCGCACAGAATTGTTGGCCTAGTATAAAATAAAATAATACAATTTTAAAAAACAAACGCACAAAAGAGAAAAATAAGTTAAAGATAAAGTGCTATACAATCAGTAAAATTTCAGATATAGGGATGCACCAAGCAAGGAAGAAGATAAGTAGGCTACTGATGTATCACCCACGTAAATAATGAATAAAGGGTATTATGAACGAAAACATGAAATACTGTGCCGATTGTTTCATGGAATGTGTACAGAACTCACCGTCTCCCAGCTTGTTGAGGATGCGTGTGATCGCCCCGGAGCATCCCTCACAAGTCATGGCCACCTCAAACTCGTGCTTCTGCAAAACAAGGCCCTGTGTGAGCTAACATCTACCAGAGACCTCTACCAGAAACATAAACCAGAGACATATACCAGAGACATAAACCAGAGACATAAACCAGAGACATAAACCAGAGACATATACCAGAGACATAAACCAGAGACATCTACTAGGGACATCTACCAGAGACATCTACTAGGGACATCTACCAGAGACATCTACCAGGGACATCTACCAGAGACATCTACTAGGGACATCTACCAGGGACATCTACCAGGGACATCTACTAGGGACATCTACCAGAGACATCTACCAGAGACATCTACCAGGGACATCTACCAGAGACATCTACTAGGGACATCTACCAGAGACATCTACCAGAGACATATACAAGAGACATATACCGGTGACATCTACCAATAGACATCTACCATAAAAATCTACCAGGGACATATACCGGTGACATCTACCAGAGACATATACCAGAGATATAAACCAGAGACATCTACTAGGGACATCTACCAGGGACATCTACCAGGGACATCTACCAGGGACATCTACCAGAGACATCTACCAGAGACATCTACTAGGGACATCTACCAGAGACATCTACTAGGGACATCTACTAGGGACATCTACCAGAGACATCTACCAGGGACATCTACCAGAGACATCTACCAGAGACATCTACTAGGGACATCTACTAGGGACATCTACCAGGGACATCTACTAGGGACATCTACCAGAGACATCTACCAGAGACATCTACCAGGGACATCTACCAGAGACATCTACCAGAGACATCTACCAGAGACATCTACCAGAGACATATACAAGAGACATATACCGGTGACATCTACCAATAGACATCTACCATAAAAATCTACCAGGGACATATACCGGTGACATCTACCAGAGACATATACCAGAGACATAAACCAGAGATATAAACCAGAGACATCTACTAGGGACATCTACCAGGGACATCTACCAGAGACATCTACCAGGGACATCTACCAGGGACATCTACCAGGGACATCTACCAGGGACATCTACCAGGGACATCTACCAGGGACATCTACCAGAGACATCTACCAGAGACATCTACCAGAGACATCTACTAGGGACATCTACCAGGGACATCTACTAGGGACATCTACCAGAGACATCTACCAGGGACATCTACAAGAGACATCTACCGATAGACATCTACCATAAACATATACAAGGGACATATACACATATACATCTACCGATACAGGGCATTGTGCACAAAAGGGTGTCGAATAATTAAAAGTACTTAGTTTGGGACGGGTTACCCCATTCTGTATCTGTCCTAAAACAACCCCATGCCAATACAGATCGTTCATCCCACGGTGGATGAAGAGCTGCATTCGTAACGGCTCTCTGCTCAGTAAAGAACAGTAAACTAATTAAATATGTGATCAAACATTTTTTGTGATTTATGTTTGGCTTCTTGCTGAGCAAACCCCAAATCACCCTGTTCAACCACTAGCATCCTTATTATGCTCCAAACTGCACTGAAACTACTCCATAATACCCCAAATATGAGGAGTAATCATCATAATAATAATCATAGCATATATATATATGTATATAAATATATATATGTGTTTTGCACCCCGTTGCGTCATGTGATTGTACCCCTCTGTCAAATAAATCGTAACAAATAAATCGGACATGCGTTACTAAACAGAACATATGTTAGACCTGAAGCCATACATATATCTATCTAGATAATATATAGATATATATAGATAGATAGATATAATATGTATCTATGTATATATATAATATCTAAACAAAGACTCTAAAGACTCCATAAAGCACAGCTCGGGGGGGGGG
Source organism: Muraenolepis orangiensis (assembly GCA_027704905.1). Classification (NCBI taxonomy): domain Eukaryota; kingdom Metazoa; phylum Chordata; class Actinopteri; order Gadiformes; family Muraenolepididae; genus Muraenolepis; species Muraenolepis orangiensis. The sequence continues at coordinate 14,137,351 of CM051001.1, forward strand.
TAGAAGTGCTTACCGTCATGTTGTCAAGTCGGGCTCAGGAGCAATAGACGTTAAATAGAGTGTGTTTTATTAACAATTACAATTAAACGGAGAGCTCAGAGTTGACTGGTCAAATAGGAGGACTGGAGTCTGAAGTGCAGGTGGACTGACGACACGTCAACGATGACGATGATGATGATGATGATGGTGGTGTTTGTGAACGCCAACCGAACGGACTTATCTTGAACGCAACTCTCTCTTCAGTAGTGAGGGTCACTATCTGGCAGCTAGAGCCTCGACAAGGACCGCTCTCTGGCAGGTTTATTCGCATATACTAATATTGTGTCACTGAAGAGGACCACTATCTGGCAGGTAGACACTCAATAGTATATATATTATATGATATGATATATATATTAAATTCAAAAACAGTTTCAAGTCACGTGACCTCGGCAGCGGAAGTTGGGCTTCCTGTCGGCTTTTTATGTTAAGTCACGTGACCTCGGCAGCGGAAGTTGGTCTTATCGTTTTTTTTTGTTGTTTTTGTTGTTTTTTAAACACGTGACATGCATCAGCCAGCAGCGGGACGAGAATTCAATACGTCTTTTAAAAAAAGTCGCTAAAATGATTTTCATTTTCATTTGTAATAAACGAGCCAGCTCTATAGCTCTGTAGCTCTATACATCCATGGCAACCAATGGAACAACTCAACTAAACTAGTCAAGTGACCGGTGTCGCCCCGCCCCCCCCCCCCCCATAGGAGGTCACATGACCCGAACTCCACTAGTCTAGCGCTGTGTGCGGCAGAATATTGAATGTGGACACAGTGTAAGCAGGCGGGCAGACAGACTGGAATACATGAGAACACATCATCAATCTGAATCAAAGAGACACTTCTTCATCATAATCTCAACCAAATTGCCACATTTGGCAGACAACAGATTAAGGTAGGCTCTTGTTTTCTTATTTTTTTTTTTATATTTCCATATATATATATATTTATATTGAACGTGCGCTGTTGTTGTTTTTGCTTTTGCACACACACAAGGACCGTACCATTCATTCACCTGAACTATAAGGGTTGAGGATTGTGGCTATACTGTTAAATAGTGTAGTGTACCTGGGTAATAACAAGGGCATGGCGCACAGCACAGCCTGGTCCTATTGTCTGTCTGCTGATTTGGGATCAGTAGCTGCTCGGCGTTAGGGGGGCTTCTTCCATTATGGGAAAGAAACTGGGCTGATCAAAATGAATTAAGGCAGGCAAATGGGAACGATCCACACAAGGGATCCACACTCCCAACACAGAAGCTAAGGTAGACGCTGTCTGTCATCTGACGATACAGCCAACATAACAACACACCAATGTAAACCCTCACTGAACTGCATCATGCGTTCCTTAACCTTTACAGGAGCAAAGGTCAGGTGTCCCTCAACGACCTGATATGTGCTGTCGATAGCTGCTTCTGCTTCTGCTTCTGCTTAGCAGGGACCCAGTGTAATGACACGGAGGCAGACCCTTATTTGACATGTTGTTTTGAGTGCAGTCGTTACGAGTACCGCTTTTAATATGATGTACAATAGGCTACTGTCTGGTCCCAACGCTCCCCGGGTTTAATTGAATCTCTATAACATAGTTATAGATAACATAGTTATGGAGATGAACATAGGTAACTACCTGATGTTTTATCTAACCCCGTTTGCAATAGGTTCTGGTGTGTTTCATTGTACCACAGAAGGCCCTCCGTTTGCTTACATGTACACAATGGATGCCTTATGCCACGTTATGCCAGTGTGTATACTGTATGTACATATTGGTATGTATATGATATATCTGTGTGTACATAGTATAATGTATACTGTGTGTAGGCTATGGACATCTATATCATATGTATACACATGCATATGGTAGTGCTGAACAATTAAAAGTTAAATAGTGTTATTCATCTTGTTAATATGAATGCTTGTGAACGGCTCTATTTTTATGTTTGCGTACCTCAGTGTTATGCTATTGTCTACTTGGTGTACAAATGTACTCCTTGTAAGTCGCTTTGGATAAAAGCGTCTGCCAAATGCCCTAAATGTAAATGTAAATGGAACACTAGCAAAAACACAATATGGCTGAGTGCAAAATCAAAATCCCAGGAGCTAGCTACAATAATTTTCTACAGGTAAAATGTGTAAAACTGTACATTTATAACATCATTATAGATGAAGAGCATCTAGTGCACATTGTTTTCTCCAGACAAAAAAAACATGTTTGTTGGGTACAGACCTCAACAAATATCATGTATCATATATATATGTGTGTGTGAATGTATACTGTATGTATATACTGGTATGTATATCATATATTATATATCCGTGTGTCCATAGTATAATGTATACTGTGTGTAGGCTATGGACATGCATATCATGTATATGTATATCATATATTATATATATTATATATAAGCCTTACCTGTCCAAAATAATTGTAAAATCATACTATGATTTCTTGTCTGACCATATGGCCCTAGTATATGTGCCTACATTTGAATGTGTTTGCATGTTTGATACAGCATGTGTGTGTAAACATTATATGACTTGTTTGTACCTCCAAGTTGGATGGTGTTTACCGTCTGTCTAAGATAAGAACCGGGAACCCAGTCAGCACCCTCCTGACGCCGCCCTTCTCAGCAGCCACTGCCCCGTGCCGGCTCACCATGTCCCTCATGGAGACGGAACCCCAGTGTGAAGGTAGCGCACAACAAACACACCCGACACTGTGGAGAAAAAGTTCCTGTTTCTAGCGAAACAGGAGGTTACAAGGGGAGCTCTGGGATTCTCGTTTTGTAAGACACAATGGCAATATGCTTGGACTCTTTTCTCATGAGTTTAAACCTATTTTCTTCCTTCTCCTGTTTTCCCCCTGCCTCTCCTGCTCCCCCTCTGCCTCTCTTCTCTCTCTCCTCCTTCTCTGCCTCTCCTGCTCCCCCTCTGCCTCTCTTCTCTCTCCTCCTTCTCTGCCTCTCCTGCTCCCCCTCTGCCTCTCTTCTCTCTCCTCCTTCTCTGCCTCTCCTGCTCCCCCTCTGCCTCTCTTCTCTCTCCTCCTTCTCTGCCTCTCCTGCTCCCCCTCTGCCTCTCTTCTCTCTCCTCCTTCTCTGCCTCTCCTGCTCCCCCTCTGCCTCTCTTCTCTCTCCTCCTTCTCTGCCTCTCCTGCTCCCCCTCTGCCTCTCTTCTCTCTCCTCCTTCTCTCTCCTCCTTCTCTGCCTCTCCTGCTGCCCCTCTGCCTCTCTTCTCTCTCTCCTCTACCTCTCCTGCTCCCCTCTGCCTCTCTCTCTCTCCTCTACCTCTCTGCTCTCCTCTGCCTCTCTTCTCTCTCTCCTCCTTCTCTGCCTCTCCTGCTGCCCCTCTGCCTCTCTTCTCTCTCCTCCTTCTCTGCCTCTCCTGCTGCTCCTCTGCCTCTCTTCTCTCCTCCTTCTCTGCCTCTCTCTCTCCTCCTTCTCTCTCCTCCTTCTCTGCCTCTCCTGCTGCCCCTCTGCCTCTCTTCTCTCTCTCCTCTACCTCTCCTGCTCCTCCTCTGCCTCTCTTCTCTCTCTCCTCCTTCTCTGCCTCTCCTGCTGCCCCTCTGCCTCTCTTCTCTCTCCTCCTTCTCTGTCTCTCCTGCTCCTCCTCTGCCTCTCTTCTCTCTCCTCCTCTACCTCTCCTGCTCCTCCTCTGCCTCTCTTCTCTCTCCTCCTCTACCTCTCCTGCTCCTCCTCTGCCTCTCTTCTCTCTCCTCCTCTACCTCTCCTGCTCCTCCTCTGCCTCTCTTCTCTCTCCTCCTCTACCTCTCCTGCTCCTCCTCTGCCTCTCTTCTCTCTCTTCTTCACCTCTCCACTCCATTACTGTCCCTCGTCTCCTCCCTTTTTCTTATCTGCTTCACTCTCTTCGCCTCTCCTTTCCCTCTACTCCCTCTCTCTCTCTCTCTCTCTCTCTCTCTCTCTCTCTCTCTCTCTCTCTCTCTCTCTCTCTCTCTCTCTCTCTCTCTCTCTCTCTCTCTCTCTCTCTCTCTCTCTCTCTCTCTCTCTCTCTCTCTCTCGCTCACCTTCTCCTCCCCCCCATCTCTTCTTTCCTCTCCTTCCGACTTCTTCTCTCTGCCTCCTCCCCCTCCTCTAGGTCCCAGTCTGACTCCCAGCCCGTCAGACGAGGACCTGGTCCAATCTGCTCCGGTTCCCCCCGGACCCTCCAGGTCCCAGCGACAGTATGAGCGCATCGGAGAAGCCAGCGGTACCTCGTAAGAGTCCAAAGTACTTTTCTCCCCCCCTTTGCGCTCCTTCTCCTCCCCCTCGCACACTCACCCTCTCTCTCCTTTTCCCCACACTACACTCTCTGTCCATCCACACAATGACGGACACAAATTCACATTGTAATACAGGTTTCTTGCCTCGTGTAATGAAACCCCTCTTCTCAGTACAAGATGGATAGATCAAGCGCTAGAGGTAGACTGTTCACACCCAGTGGACTGTATACCACTGGTGGACTGATCCATACATATCACAAGTCTGGGTGGACGTTCGACATTAACGTCACGCCTGTAGGAAAAAATTCATTCCCTACTCCCTTGCTAGTACTTCAATGTAGAGGACTATATAGGGCAATCCTTCCCTCGTTCCCTACTCCCTCTCTAGTAGCTCAATGTAAAGGACTATATAGGGAAATCCTTCCCTTGTTCCCTACTCCCTAGTCCCTCTCTAGTAGTTCAATGTAGAGGACTATATAGTGAAATCCTTCCCTTGTTCCCTACTCCCTCTCTAGTAGCTCAATGTAGAGGACCAGTGGTGAAGCGTCAGGGCCTTCAAGGTATTCAGAGAAGACCCTGGAACTCTCAGATGAAACCAAAAAAATCGAATTCATTGTATTAATAAAATGTAATACAATTTAATCAAATTTTAATAAAATGAATAAATGAGAATGGTATCTGTGTTGTTATCTGTAATATTACAGTTACGTTGATTTGTTTGTCTTTCTCGGTCCATGCACGACGCATTTGAGTGGTTGTGTTGGAAAAACAATGCAACCAATCAGATATTTTTCTGGGTTGCTGGGAAGAATATCCTTCAACCAAAGTATTCCCGATGACTTTGGCCCTTAGACTGAATGAGAGCGTACGTTGGGTTTGGCAATTTGATCAACCAATCATATCGTGATTTGTAGCCAATGGGCGTATTCTTTCAGATTTCCCCACAGCTCAATAGGGAGCTAGAAGGTCTACTGGCTGGAGCGAGAGGGGATCTAGCGTAGTGCTACGTTGTTTCTACGTAGGATTTTACGTCAAAATGGCGAAGGCGAAGATGATGGGCTGTTACTTCACTACATGGACACTGCTTTACCAACTATAGTACACTTGGAAATTGACTGCGACAATCTTATCTGCCTAAATTAGATAAGAAATAAAGTGACACTGTTGGTCTACAGCAGGGGTTCCCATCCCAAAGTGGGGGTCGCGGGACCCCGAGGGGGGGTTCGCGAAATGATTTCAGAATCCTCTTGATGTGACCCATGAGGTTTATTTATTTTTTATTTTATTATTATAATTTTTTATTTATTTATTATCATTTGTTTATTTATTAGGGTCTGAGACCGAGGTCGTCGAAGAAATCGTATGAAAAAATCGTATTAGTATTTCGCGCGCACTTTTGACCCCCGCAACATATGTGAAAACTCACCAAATTGTGCACGCGCGTCAGAAGTGTCGCAACTTAGATGTGTAATTGCTTCCCGAACTTTGCGTCCAAAAATTGCGTAGGCCACGCCCACTTCCGTTTTTAACGTTAAGTCCACAACACTTAAACTTTCCCGTAAACGAACGAAACTCGCGACGCATATCTAGGGTGCGGAGACAAACAAAAAACGCTCTTGGAGGGATTTCAAATTACGTACAGGAAGTCGGCCATTTTGAATTTGGCGTCGGAAAAACGCGATTTATTGCGTTTTTATGTGAAAACGCAACAAAATGTGCACGCGCGTCAGAAGTGTCGCAACTTAGATGTGTAATTGCTTCCGGAACTTTGCGTCCAAAATTGCGTAGGCCACGCCCACTTCCGTTTTTAACGTTAACTCCACAACACTTTAACTTTCACGTAAACGAACGAAACTCGCTACGCATATCTAGGGTGTGGAGACAAACAAAAAACGCTCTTGGAGCGTACAGGGAGCGTACAGGAAGTCGGCCATTTTGAATTTGGCGTCGGAAAAACGCGATTTATCGCGTTTTTATGTGAAAACTCACCAAATTTTGCACGCGCCTCAGAAGTGTTGCAACTTAGATGTGTAATTGCTTCCGGAACTTTGCGTCCAAAATTGCGTAGGCCACGATTTGGCGGCAAATTTCGCGTTCGCTCCATGCCAGGCGATCCCTCGCCATGGAACACGATGATGTCATAACTCAAACTGACATGCTCAGAACGCCACCAAACTTCACACGATGGTTAACACTGACGCCCTGAACAGCTCTACATCAAATCCGATGTTACTTAATGTGGCGTTACCATGGCAACGCCCACTTCCGTTTTTAACGTTAACTCCCCAACACTTTAACTTTCACGTAAATGAACGAAACTCGCTACGCATATCTAGGGTGTGGAGACAAACAAAAAACGCTCGGAGGGATATAAAATTACGTACAGGAAGTCGGCCATTTTGAATTTGGCGTCGGAAAAAACGCGATTTATCGCGTTTTTATGTGAAAACTCACCAAATTTTGCACGCGCGTCAGAAGTGTCGCAACTTAGATGTGTAATTGCTTCCGGAACTTTGCGTCCAAAATTGCGTAGGCCACGCCCACTTCCGTTTTTAACGTTAACTCCACTTTAACTCCACTTTAACTTTCACGTAAACGAACGAAACTCGGTACGCATATCTAGGGTGCGGAGACAAACGAAAAACGCTCTTGGTAATATAAAATTACGTACAGGAAGTCGGCCATTTTGAATTTGGCGTCGGAAAAACGCGATTTATCGCGTTTTTATGTGAAAACTCACCAAATTTTGCACGCGCGTCAGAAGTGTCGCAACTTAGATGTGTAATTGCTTCCGGAACTTTGCGTCCAAAATTGCGTAGGCCACGCCCACTTCCGTTTTTAACGTTAACTCCCCAACACTTTAACTTTCACGTAAACAAACAAAACTCGCTACGCATATCTAGGGTGTGGAGACAAACAAAAAATCCTGTTGGAGGGGTATAAAATAACGGACAGGAAGTCGGCTATTTAGCATTTGGCGTCGGAAAAACGCGATTTATCGCAACATATGTGAAAACTCACCAAACGTGCGTCAGAAGTGTCGCAACTTAGATGTGTAATTGCTTCCGGAACTTTGCGTCCAAAATTGCGTAGGCCACGCCCACTTCCGTTTTTAACGTTAACTCCACTTTAACTCCACTTTAACTTTCACGTAAACGAACGAAACTCGGTACGCATATCTAGGGTGCGGAGACAAACAAAAAACGCTCTTGGTAATATAAAATTACGTACAGGAAGTCGGCCATTTTGAATTTGGCGTCGGAAAAACGCGATTTATCGCGTTTTTATGTGAAAACTCACCAAATTTTGCACGCGCGTCAGAAGTGTCGCAACTTCGATGTGTAATTGCTTCCGGAACTTTGCGTCCAAAATTGCGTAGGCCACGCCCACTTCCGTTTTTAACGTTAACTATATATATATAATAATAACGTGAGTGACAAATAAAGGAATTCTGATTCTGACAGATTCACGACAGTATCATCATTGAAAAAAAGCCACACACAATCGCGATTACCCCTGGTAATTGTCTGTTATGTTGGGGGTCGCGGGCTGAAAAGTTGGGGAACCCCTGGTCTACAGAAGGTCCAGTTGTGATAGACACGCTTCGCCACTGTAGAGGACTATATAGTGAAATCCTTCCCTCATTCCCTACTTCCTCTAAATTAATTCCTCTTAATGAAGTTAACTGTATACTGTAGTTAAAACAGTTTGACACTACTGGAGTTTCCGCTAATGACGTAATTTCTGTCTCATGGTGGATGTCGCTTCTTGTCCGTCTGCCGTTTTTCTTTCAGCTCAATGCATTGTGGGATACGATGAGTGCACTAGAAATAAAGGGGTTTCAAATTCTCACCATACATTCGGACAGCACTAGAAAATGGCAAACTCACTACATAGTGCACTATATAGAGAGTAGGAAGTGATTTGGGACCCAGCCGGGGTCTTCCGGTAAATGTGTGATGCTGTCTGTCTCCGGTAACCCCATGGCCTCCCTGTGCTCTCCAGGTTCGTCCAGACCCTCATTCACTTGCTGAAGGGGAACATTGGCACCGGCCTGCTGAGTCTGCCTCTGGCCGTCAAGTACGCCGGCCTGGTGGTAAGCAGCAAATACTGGTCCTTATACTGGAGAATCTACCTGCCAGATAGTGGTCCTCAGTGCAAGTCAACCTGTCAGATACAATAAGTGTCCTTTTTGAGAATCTACCTGCCAGATAGTGGTCCTCAGTGCAAGTCAACCTGTCAGATACAATAAGTGTCCTTATTGAGAATCTACCTGCCAGATAGTGGTCCTTATTGTAGGTCAAAGAGTTTTGTCACGGATTAAGTTAGGACCCAAATGCAGCACATGCAGGACACCTTTGTGATATTTAATGTCAATATCCGCACAGACGGGGGCAGGCAGAGGCATAGTCAGGGACAGGCAGAAGATGGGGGAGACGGGTGAGGCGGGCAGGTCCGGGGCAGGCAGGGTCCGTAACCGGAGTCAGTCCGGGAAGTAAACGCTGGAGAGTGTATCATCAGGAACAATCTGGCCCTGAGTGAGTGTGTGGGGGTAGGCTTAAATATAGGGGTTAATTGTGATGCGCAGCAGCTGCGGGTGAGACTTAACAAGGGGGGGGAGTGGCGAGGAGACTGGAATGCGGAATGCGATTAGGGGGCGGCGTGGCTGTCCGGGCGGGTGCTGTGGAAGCCAGGAGGCAGGGATGCAAACTGACAGGTTTGGTTCAAAACTCACACGTTTGAATTGCTGAATTGTCCTTTTGCGGTTGTGCTTAGGGTCGTGTCTGTTTGTTTTTTGTGTTTTTGTGCGTCAAGTGTACAGTATGTCAAATATTGTCCGAGGCTGTGTGTCACCTTATAAAACATGCCTGGAGGCAAGTGTTCTTTTAAATAGGATTTGAAAAACAAACAGTGTCTTTTGCATCTCTCACACTCTCTTACCCTTCTCTCATGCTCTCTCTCTCTCTCTCTCTCTCTCTCTCTCTCTCTCTCTCTCTCTCTCTCTCTCTCTCTCTCTCTCTCTCTCTCTCTCTCTCTCATCTCTCCCCTCTCTCTCTCTAGCTGGGTCCGATCAGCCTAGTGTGTATGGGCATCGTAGCGATCCACTGTATGAGGCTGCTGGTTAAGTGTGCCCACCACCTGAGTGAGAGGTAAGCTTTCAGCTGCTCGTCTACACCTGAGATGGAGCCCCTTCTTTTTATTGTGGTAGTTGTGTGGTAGTAGTCACATGCTGTGACCCTTAAAGATGCAGCACCTACACCTAAACTAACCATCTCTCACCTAACACCTAAACCTAACCATCACTAACCTAACACCTACACTAACCATCTCTCACCTGACACCTAAACCTAACCATCTCTAACCTAATGTCTACACTTAACCATCTCTCACCTGACACCTAAACTAACCATCTCTAACCTAACACCTACACTAACCATCTCTACTAACCTACACTACCATCTCTACCTACACCTACACTAACCATCTCTAACCTAATGCCTACACTTAACCACCTGTAACCTAATACCTAGCCTAACCATCTCTTACCTAACACCAAAGCTAATCATCTCTAACCTAACACCAAAGCTAACCATCTCTAACCTAACACCTCAAACCTCAAACCTAAACTAACCAACTAACACCTAAAAGTAACCAGCTGTTTAACATTTAGTAGTTTGGTGTCGTGTCTTATGTAAACATATCCTATGTTCCGCCTCCACAGGGTAAACAAACCGTTCCTGAGCTATGGCCAAGCAATGCATATTGGGATGGAGAATGTTTCCTGCCTGAGAAGATTTGCACCGTGGGGGAGGTATAGAGATCTATCTCTTTCTCTCTCCTCGTCTGTCTGGCACTGTCTCTGTCTGTGTCTCTGTCTCTGTCTCTCTCTGTGTCTTTCTCTGTCTGTGTGTGTGTGTGTGTGTGTGTGTGTGTCTCTCTCTCTCTCTCTCTCTCTCTCTGTCTGTGTCTGTCTGTCTGTCTCTCTGTCTGTCTGTCTGTCTGTCTGTCTGTCTGTCTGTCTGTCTGTCTGTCTGTCTCTTTCTATGTCTGTCTCTCTTTCTCTTTCCCTGCCTCATGGGTTTTTCCTGCAGCTAAATGTGTACATGGTCATTGATGGACTCCTAGTCCTTGACTCACCTTTGTTAATGGTGCTGGCATTGAGCTTGTGGATGGATACAGATATCTGGGCAGTGTTCTGGATAACTAATTGTGCATTGATACGCACGCTGATGTCCAAAAGGGCCCAGCAACAGATTGTTTTCATCTTGATAAAAATGTGCTGTCAGCGTCTCCACTGAAATGGAGAAGTGACTCTTCTTTCTCTCTCTCAAAGCTCTTCTGATGACTCTCTCTCTCTCTCTCTCTCTCTCTCTCTCTCTCTCTCTCTCTCTCTCTCTCTCTCTCTCTCTCTCTCTCTCTCTCTCTCTCTCTCTCTCTCTCTCTCTCTCTCTCTCTCTCTCTCTCTCTCTCTCTCTCTCTCTCTCTCTCTCTCAGATGGACGGTGAATCTGTTCCTCATCATAACCCAGTTAGGTTTCTGCTGTGTGTACTTTGTCTTCCTCAGTGACAACATCAAGCAGGTCAGTAACACACACACACACACACACACACACACACACACACACACACACACACACACACACACACACACACACACACACACACACACACACACACACACACACACACAGTTGGTCTGGAAAGGTTTAATTAGATTTACAGTTTGTATAATAGTCCTTTATCCCTTAGGGTCAGTGGATGTTGTACTGCAGCAATGACACAATTGTACTTCTCAGTAACGCAATCATTCCCTCTGTTCTCTGGTGTTGAGCTGAGGTTTGTGTGGCTTGATTATTATTTTCTATAGCTTATGAAGGATATTTCAACTCTTGCAAGAGGAACTTATGGCGTTAAGAGGATCTGGGTGACAAGGATTGGGTACCCATCCTTAAGAAGCATAAGGATGAGAATCATGTCCTGGGGTGTACCGGTTGTCACCACTAGGTGGTGGTATCTGGCCAGTTACAGCGAGCATTTCTCCCCCTTTCTTCTCCTCACTTCTCTCCTCTTCCGGTCATTTCTCCTCTGTTCCTCTCCTCTCTCTCCTCTTGCCTCCTTTCTCCTGCTCATTGCTTGTTTTCAAACTGTCTTTTCGACGTGTAACCTTAATCTCCCCCTGGTTTGGAGTGTGCTCGGCTTATCCTTCTGCCTGTGAATGAACTTAATGAAAGTACATTTGTTTATGTTAATGTTTTTAATCTGTTGATTTTAAGCTGTATTTTTGTATCAGTTTATTTTAATTGTGTCATGAAAGTGTCACGCAAAGCACTCTCTAAAATAAATGTATTATTCTTTTTATTATTAATGAGGTGGAACCAAACGCAAAGGGGAAACCTCATGTTTGTTCACTATACCTTACACTGGCCTGAACTGTGTGTGTGTGTGTGATTGGTGGCTGGTGTAAGCAGCCTAACCTGGCCCCAGTCAGGCTGATTTAACAGAGACTGTGAGGCTGCACACATGTAGTGCGTTGATTAATAAAGGTGATGAATGAGCACCTTCTGAGTAATCTCCATCACCTTCCTCCCCTCATCTCCCCCTCCCTCCTATTTCTCTTCTCCCTTCTCCCCATCCTCCTCTCTCCCCCTTCCTCCCTCCTCCTCTTTTCTCCTCCTCCCCACCCCCTCCCCTCACTCCTCCCTGCTCCTCCTTCTCTTTCCCCTCCCTTCCCTCCCTCCATCCCATCCTACTCCCTTCTTCTCCTCCCCTCCCTCCTTCCCCTCCGTGCTCCTCTTCCTCTCTCCTCCTTCCCTTATTTTCCCTCCTCCTCCTCTGTCCCCCTCCCTCCTCCTCTCCCTCATCTCTTCCCATATCCTCTGCCTCCTCCTCCCTCCTCTCCCCATCCTCCTCTTCTCCTCTCCCCCTACCCTCCCTCCTCTCCCCCTCCTCCTCTTCTCTCCCCCTCCCCTCCCTTTCCTCCTCCTCCTCTCTGGTGACAGGTGGTGGAGGCGGCCAACTCCACCACGTGGGACTGCCAGGTGAATCGCAGCGGCCAGGCGGAGGTGGGCGTGCAGAGCTTTGACTCCCGCATCTACATGCTGTTCTTCCTGCCCGCCTTCATCCTGCTCGTCTTCACGCCCAACCTCAAGTACCTGGCTCCCCTCTCGCTCCTCGCCAACCTGGTGATGAGCTTCAGCCTGGTGCTCATCTACTACTACTCCATCACGGTACGACACACCGCAACGACACAGTACTACACAACACAAAACTACACAACACATCCACCACTCACCCCAGCCACTCATCTGCTTCCACTGTTCCCTCACGGTAACAGAACGACACAACACAAAACATCCACATCTGATACCACAACTGCTCCCTCACGGTAACACACAACTACGACCATATCTACAAGCATATAAAGATGGTTGATGATGTTTTCCTTCGGGATAACCCTTAAACCTAACCTCCTGATCCGAATCCGTGGCCATGCGCCCTACTGAGGGCCCTCTAGTTTACTCACTGTTCAGCTCTGGATTGGGGACTGATGATGCTCCGGCTATGGATGCTATAAATATTTTCTCTATACCCTGTGATACATGGAAGCTACCGGTGTCCACTAGGGGCAACGTGACTAATAGCATGTACATCAATAAGAAACTGGCTCTTACAACACAACTACAAAATAACTACACAACTACACACACACACACACAACCTACAACTACAGGACAACTCGACATGCAGGATAACCGCACCAAATACACACAACTTGACACGTTGATGCCTAAAATGTTTGTTCACTGGGACGCCAGGCTAATACCTATGAAGAGATTGGCAGGCACTGTGCTAGGTTAGGCTAATGCTAATAAAGAGGCCAGCAGTCGCTATGCTAGGCTATTGCTAATGATGACTGTGGTAGACACTGGGCTAGGCTAATACAAATCGATTGTTGGTAGGGTACAAGTTTACAGGTCAAAGGGCAAAGGTTATTTGTGTCTTGCCCTCACTTCTGACTCCCTTTTCCAGGACCAAAGCTATTTCAAATATGTCAGGATGCTGTGTTGATCATGGATTCCATGGTGGTAACGGCAATGAAAGTACAAGATGGAATTGCTTCTTCTAAAAAGTGAATGCAGTAATCAAACCATTTATTGATTATTTTCCGTAGACACACACAATCTCTGACTGGCTGATGTGCTTTGTGTGTGTTGATCCTGGTCTCCCTGCTGATCAGGTTCCTCTGTGTTATGGATGAGAGGAGAACTCTTCCCGACAGAGACTTTAGACTGACTCTGTTTTCTACCCAGAGAAATAATCTGTCACAGTACAATGATATAAAGAGAGAGAGAGAGAGAGAGAGAGAGAGAGAGAGAGAGAGAGAGAGAGAGAGAGAGAGAGAGAGAGAGAGAGAGAGAGAGAGAGAGAGAGAGAGAGAGAGAGAGAGAGAGAGAGAGAGAGAGAGAGAGAGAGAGAGAGAGAGAGAGAGAGAGAGAGAGAGAGAGAGAGAGAGAGAGAGAGAGAAGGGGAGGAGAGGGAGAGGGGGTGGAAGAGAGAGGTAGAGAGGGAGGAGAAAGAGAGAGAGGTAGAGGGTGAGAGAGAGTGAGGGTGAGAGAGAGAGAGTGAGGGTGAGGAATAAAGAATAGCAAAAGCGAAAGCAATATTATAGCCGTAGGCAGGAAGAGATAAAGAGATAACGTTCTGAGCTCCTCTGATGGGACAGGGCAGGAAGGAAGGAGGGTGTTGGTCCTCGCTGGGGGAATGGCAGGGATTCCCCCGTATGGACCTGGTGTTCGTCCTCCGTACATCCAGCACTGCGTGTCTCTTTGGTTACGTTAACAGTAGACTTACGTTAACAGTAGTAACTTTCCCCCCCGCCCCAACTATATCATATAAGGGTTATTGCTGTATTGTTCGCTCTATTGCTCTATAGAACTCTATTGCTTGCCAACTTATTGTACTTTTACCTTATTGTACTTTTACCTGAACTTATTGTACTTTGTAGTTGGCTCAGTTCTTTGTGAGACGTGTTAGGAATGAAATGCACTTTTGACTTCTGGTGACGAGTTGTTCTCTTACCTTACCTTTGTTGAAACACACTATTGTAATTTGCTTTGAATAAAAGCATCTGCTAAATGACTGTAATGTAATGTAATGTAATGTAATGTAATGTACTGTACTTTGGATTCCTGGGGTGGGAGAGTCTCAGTTTCCCCTCTCTCGGCTTAGCAGGGAGACGGAGGCTACATCTAGGGTACGGGACACCTCCAGGACTAACCCAACGTGTTCTGATCTCCCTTCGGCTTTCTGTTTCCCGTTTTCCTCTTCCCAGAACATCGTACTGCCCATCGACCTGCCCTCGGTCGGCGAGGCCAAGAACTACCCGCTCTTCTTCGGCATGGCCGTCTTCGCCTTCGAGGGCATCGGAGTGGTAAACGGCACCGCTTACTGACTGACGTTCATGCAAATGAGAGGATTAGATGATGAGATGATGAATTACGGTGGCTGCATTTATACAGGGCTTTTACCCAAAGTGCTTCACAATTGTAGCCATGCCAGGAGACAGCCAGCCAGGAGCAGTTAGGGTTAGGGTGTCTCGCTCAGGGACACCACGGCACTTTGTTAGGAGGTGGAGCCTAGGTAGCTAGCTTACAAGGACATTTTCTGAAATGTTTATTAAACGGGTTATTCGTCAGTGTTTGTTCCCCTGTGGGAACTAATACTAATAAGGGTAACACAGGAACACACTGGGTTTGATTCCCCCCCTTAACATCAGCAGGCGCCCTTCAGTAATACGGCTAACCCCTATACATACCAAACTTCCCCTTCTGGTCGTTTTGATACCAATCTACCAGTTGAATCATTGGTAGGGTTCACAGGTCACAGGTCACAAAGGTTATTTGCATCTTGCCCTCACTTCTGGCACTTGGCCAGGACCAAAGCTATTTCAAATATGTCAGGATGCTTATCTTTCCATTGTGGTCACAGCAATGAGAGGACAAGATGGAATCGCTTCTTTTGGAAAAAGTAGACATTTTCCAAAAAGTGAAGGCAATAATCAAATAATTTATTATTATTATTATTATTATTATTATTATATACCAATAAAGCACATGTTGTGGTGGCAGGTCCTTCCTCTGGAGAACAAGATGCAGAAGCCCGAGCGCTTCGGCCTGGTGCTGGGCTGTGGCATGGCGGCGGTCACCTTCCTCTACATCAGCCTGGGCACCGTGGGCTACATGTGCTTCGGAGACACCATCAACGGCAGCATCACCCTCAACCTGCCCAACTGCTGGTGAGCTACCCACCCGCCTTCCCGCTAGCGTAGCACCATGCTAACGTCAGGCTAGCATCATGCTAACACCACACTAACGCCGGGCTCCTCCCCCCCCCATGCTCCCCAACTGCTGGTGAGCTACCTACCTGCCTTCCGCTAGCGTAGCGCTCCCTTACGTCAGGCTAGCATCGTGCTAACACAACGGTAACGTCGGAGTCTCCCCCCATGCTCCCTCCATTAGCATCTTGCTAATGTTGCATGGCAAACAAAGCATAACTGCATTTATATAGCGCTTTTCAAGACCCAAAGCACTTTACATCGTGTGACTGTGTGTGTGCATGTGTGTGTGCAATGGTAATGGTAGTGGATGCTTTTTTATATAACGCTTTTATCCAAATCGCTTCCCAAGTCAAGCCAATATATATATTATAGTCGAGGAAGTACAGTAGACACAAGCCTGTTCATGTAGACTCTGTTCATGTAGACTCTTAATGCCTCACTTCCCTCAAACAACCTTACTGTGACATCTTTATGGTGTACACACACACACACACCCAGTAGGTGGAGATAAAAAATATGTGTGTGCGTGCATATCACGAACACTTTCCCAAACATCATAGAAATAAGCAAATATGCACACATTAACACACTGCCTGTGTACACACACACACACACACACACACACACACACACACACACACACACACACACACACACACACACACACACACACACACACACACACACACACACACACACACAACAAGAGACTGTTATTGAGTGGCATGTGAGTCTGCAAAGGCCATTTATCAGGCTCTTTTATCCAAAGTCACTTAACTTTGTTTAGAGTTCAGATGCCCAGTTAGGGCCTACGGGGGAGGCTGTGGGCATTGGAGATGAAACCCAGGACCTGTCAGCTTGGAGCAGAACACCCTCACCGACTATCCTTAAAGTAACCTCTCTGCCTGTCTGTTTGTCTCTCCCTCTCCCTCTCTCCCTCCCTCTCTCCCTCTCTCCCTCTCTCCCTCTCCCATCTCCCTCTCTCCTCTCCCTCTCCTCCCTCCCTCCCCCCCTCAGGATGTACCAGATTGTGAAGCTGCTCTACAGCTTTGGTATCTTCATCACCTTCGCCCTCCAGTTCTACGTGCCGGCGGAGATTCTTATCCCGCCGCTGGTCGACCGCGTCTCCGGCGAGCGCCGCAAGATCGCCGTGGACCTGCTCATGCGTGCCGTTCTCGTCATATTTACCTGTAAGTCATATTTACCTGTAAGTCATATTCACCTGTAAGTCATATTCATCTGTAAGTCATATTCACCTGTAAGTCATATTTCACCTGTAAGTCATATTTCACAGTCATATTTATCTTTATCTTTGTCTTATTAACCTGTAATGCATAGTCACCTGAAAGTAATATGTCATATTTTACCTGTAAATCATATTTACCTGTAACGCATAGTCACCTGAAAGTAATATAAGTCATATTTGACCTGTAAATCATATTTACCTGTGAATCATCCACCTGTCAGTCGGCCTACTCGCTGAACTGCACACCTTTTTATGTACAAACTACGCACTTATGGGTCAACGTACGCAGGTATGAGTTGAGTTAGAACTATTATTATTATTATTATTATTATTATTATTATTATTATTATTATATCGTACCGTATCTCCTAAGGTAGCCTAACTAAACAAGGCCTTTCCTTTTGTTGGACCTTAAACAGAAAACAGGACAGTGGTTCTGTCTAGGGCATATTATCTGCTAAACTTGGTGGACCTAATAGACTCCATCACATGACTTATAGTTATTGATCATACTATCTACTGAACCTGGTGGACCTAATAGACTACAGCACATGACTTGTAGTTACTGATCATACTATCTACTGAACCTGGTGGACCTAATAGACTACAGCACATGACTTGTAGTTACTGATCATACTATCTACTGAACCTGGTGGACCTAATAGACTACAGCACATGACTTGTAGTTACTGATCATACTATCTACTGAACTTTGTAGACCTAATAGACTACAGCACATGACTTGTAGTTACTGATCATACTATCTACTGAACCTGGTGGACCTAATAGACTACAGCACATGACTTGTAGTTACTGATCATACTATCTACTGAACCTGGTGGACCTAATAGACTACAGCACATGACTTGTAGTTACTGATCATACTATCTACTGAACTTTGTAGACCTAATAGACTACAGCACATGACTTGTAGTTACTGATCATACTATCTACTGAACCTGGTGGACCTAATAGACTACAGCACATGACTTGTAGTTATTGATCATACTATCTACTGAACCTGGTGGACCTAATAGACTACAGCACATGACTTGTAGTTACTGATCATACTATCTACTGAACCTGGTGGACCTAATAGACTACAGCACATGACTTGTAGTTACTGATCATACTATCTACTGAACTTTGTAGACCTAATAGACCACATCAGTTGTAGTATAGTTATGATCGTAACCAATATGTGAATTGATAAAAAAAACATGCATGATGTACAGAGAGAATTTATATAATTCTTTAATTCTCTTGATTAAAGACTATATCAAGATAATTAATATCCTACAGCTTTCAGGCTGTCACTCTCTGGAAGCCATTCACTCAGTACGAATATCATTTAAAACCCCAGCTTGTGGTGTGTGTGTGTGTGTGTGTGTGTGTGTGTGTGTGTGTGTGTGTGTGTGTGTGTGTGTGTGTGTGTGTGTGTGTGTGTGTGTGTGTGTGTGTGTGTGTGTGTGTGTGTGTGTGTGTGTGTGTGTGTGTGTGGTTTCTATTCCACTTCCAGGCAAATGTGTTCTTCCTCTAATGGTTTTGCACACGTTGTCTTTCCTTGCGTTTGTTGTTTGTGGAGAGAGAGAGAGAGAGAGAGAGAGAGAGAGAGAGAGAGAGAGAGAGAGAGAGAGAGAGAGAGAGAGAGAGAGAGAGAGAGAGAGAGAGAGAGAGAGAGAGAGAGAGAGAGAGAGAGAGAGAGAGAGAGAGAGAGAGAGAGAGAGTCTCTCTATCATCGTATCAACAGTACTCTCCCGTATAGACCTGCCTTCAATGTGTCTCCAGCAGCAGTCCTGTGTGGTGATATGAAATGTTTACGATCCCTTGCTGTAGAGACTATGTTGTGATCCTCAATCCTCTTTCCCCCCGTCAGCGCCCCCTCAGGGTGAACTTTGATACATCCCATTTCATTCATTTAGCTTGAGACACTTTTGTCTAAAGCGACTGACAATAAGGTCATTCAATAGGTAGACAAGAGAACTACTAGTCGCCAGGAATCGTAAGTGCATTTCCTTCCTAACAAGCCATCATAATATAATATACATACATAATATATATAATATATACATAATATACATCAAAATATACATAATATATACATACATAATATATAATACATTACATTACAATAAGGTAATTCAACAGGTAGACAGGAGAACTACTAGTCGCCAGAAGTCACAAGTGCATTTCCTTCCTAACAAGCCATAATAATATAATATATACATACGTATTCACATATCAAATAACCTAATATATAATACATTATATCTTTCATTCCTAACGAGCCTCCCACGAGAGCCGAACCAGCGCTCATGTAAAAGTGCAATAAGTGGGCTCCCTGGACTCTTCCCAATAAGCACATCAAACAGGGACGTAGTGAAGCCCGGCGGTACGCCGACCAAGGAAGTGAAGCTGAGAACCGACTGCTGTCTGACACTACAGAGAGAGAACCGACTCTCTCCGGAGAGAAGAGAGAAGCCCTTCAACGGCGATACTCTTATGCTCTCTGTGTGAAGGTTATCTGGCGGTGCTGGAGCCGGGGGGAAGGGGGGGGGGGGGGGATTACAAACCACAAGCAACAGGGGGTAGAAGCACACAGCGTAGCGTAGCGCAGCGACCGTCTCTAGCGTTAGATCTTTGGTCGCTGCCAGTACCGTCGGGGGGGGGGGGGGGGGGACGTCGGGGGGGGGGGGTGAAAGGAACAGGATGGAGGACAACCGGTTGCCAGTTTGATACTCGGGACAGACTTGAGATCTGGGAGTCCTCTGAAGCAGACTTGCTGCTGCAGATCTCATAGAGCTGAACCCAACACTATAGAATATAATGTAGAAAACGTCTGTCTTGTTTAGATTAGATTAGATTAGATTGTTTAGATTGGATTAGATGAGATTACCCTCTGGTATCTTCACAAAGGTTTAACAAAAGGACGAATCACAGCAGGTTTACAATGCCAAATGCTAAACATTGGAGCAGAAGATATGTATTCTGGGGATATGGTAGAACTGCTCTCTCTCTCTCTCTCTCTCTCTCTCTCTCTCTCTCTCTCTCTCTCTCTCTCTCTCTCTCTCTCTCTCTCTCTCTCTCTCTCTCTCTCTCTCTCTCTCTCTCTCTCTCTCTCTCTCTCTCTCTCGTGTCATCGGCCCACACAACACACACCCATCGTACCCTGTGTGTGTCAGTCTGTCTATGTGTGTGTGTGACCCGGGTGAGTCCAGCTTGTGGGGTCGGTCTGTGTTGTAGTGGAGATGAGGGGTTTTCCTGTTTTCCCGCAGGCCGAATCCATCCACCGATTTATGGAGAGTAATTTTTAAATGAGAGCAGCTGTGAATTGCAATGAAATATTGAAAAAACGTCAAAAAGCAGCTCAGAGCCCGACCATAGATGGCTGCTCAGTTTGTAAATATAAATGAAAAAGGTGATGCATTGAATTTAATTACTTCTACATCTTAATTATGAAGGAACCAAACCAAACTGCATTTTGAGAAATGTAATGCATACTTACTGTATGCATTACATTTCAATAGTGAGTATTGAAATGAAAAGTAGTGAGTAAATATTAAGTCATGGTCGATAACTTCTAGCTTCTATGTCCATCGGAGCGCTTGACTTTATATGAAAGTGTGTTGTGGAAAGCTGTGAATAAATCGGCCTGTCGGACTGTACATTTAAAACACTAAAATGATTTTGGTTCGACTCGTCTGCTAACTCATGACACAGCAGAGCATTGGCTCCAGGAGCCCTCTGCTGGTCAGACCAGGTAATGACGTTTACCAAGTAGACCAGACTTAAAATAACGATACGGATACAAAGTAGCCTCCGGTATTTTGGTCGGCCTCAAGAGCAGATTAGAGTAAGGAGAATCAAGCAGGGCCAAATAACTCACACCCTCTCTCTCTGTGCCTCCATTACCCAGGTTGCCTTGCGGTGCTGATCCCAGAGCTGGACCTGGTGATCTCATTGGTCGGTTCCATCAGCAGTAGCTTCCTGGCGCTCATTTTCCCGCCACTGCTGGAGATTGTGACCTTTCACACGGAGGGGCTTTCCCCGCTGGTGATCGTGAAGAACGTGGTGATCAGCACCATCGGCCTGGTCGGGTTCGTCACGGGAACCTACATCGCCATCGTGGAGATCGCCAATCGCCACCACACCCCGCCTAGCCACAACGTCAGCGCCTCCTTCATGCTCCAGTGAAACCATGGAGTCAAAGAGGGGGCGGGACTTTACAAACTCAAGCCAATCGGTAATCGACACTTTTATTTTGTGTGTCGACACTCATTTTATCGGTCGTTTTATCGTTCCGTTTTTTTATTCTGTACCAAGCTTCTGGAAGTTTTATTGTTCATTTGTTTCATGAAACGTGCACATTTTTATCGCTTGAATGCTGTAAAGGGGTTTAGATTAGATGAGATTCAAGTTTGCGAGCTGATCCCAGTGTACTGTAGTGCAATGCTCAGATATATTATTATTATAACTGGGAACGCCTCGGGATCCCCCAGTCAGAGCTAGTCGATGTTGCCAGGGAGAGGGAAGTTTGGAGTCCCCTGCTGGAGCTGCTACCTCCGCGACCCGATTTCGGATAAGCGGGAGAAGATGGATGGATGGATTATTATTATTTTAAGTATTTTAATAATCAAACATTACACATTTTTTGGGGGAAGTTGTTTCGTGCCAAATATATTCTGTGTTTTATTTATTCTTCAGGGGTATGATTCGACTTCCGTTGCTTATAAACTTTACACTGTAACTCTTTTCAAAAATGTATTTGATCTGCCTCACGGAGGATTTCATCATGAGCACATGGTCGTTTTTAACGTTTTGTTTTAAATGTTTTGTTTACTGCAAATAACTTTTGGTTCTTGTTTGCACTTTGAATCGGGTCCATTCTGTATATAGAGTCCTCTCTTCTCATGTAGGACACCAAGTGTCCAAACCAGACTGCAGTGAAAATCGTGCTTTTCAAATGATGAGAGGTGATGATGGTGAAGATGAAAGATGTTATGGAGACACTTAATGGCCAAGACGTATGCTGTCCAATGAATTAGCTTTTGTAAATTACAACCTGTCTTTTCTTGTTTCATGTTTACATGTATTTAGTTTCATTTCAGATATATTTTAAAGAATTTCCACATGTTATGTAATCGTTATCAATCGTCAGTTTGGGCTACGTTTGGACACCTTTTTGGGTATCTTTGATGATTTTGTGTTGCGAGGCCCAAATGGAAAAGCTTTAGAGCCTTCTTAGAGAAAGTGCCTCCAGTCAAACATACACATCAGTAGAAAATGGCATACATTTACTACAGTTAGAAGGGTATTATTTATATTATTATTTTATTACTATATTAGTATCTGTATTAAGATTATGGTAGGCCTTTAGATTCTAAAAACTTGAATCGACTCTTCTAAACTTGAACGGAAACTAAAACTATTTTAAACAATTCAATCAAAGCCAATTGTTGTTCTAGTACATGTGATAGAAGCTGGCAGGTCAAGGGTGTGATTGTTAAATGAAAAGTGGGTACTATCAGTACCCACAGTTTCAACTCTTTTAAAAAGTTAAGTGATTTATTTTGCACACATTGAAAGTAAAACGCTTCGCTCGTCGAATTGCGATAGTTGCGTTCGGTCAACTTGACCCTCCATTGATCGTCTGAGTCACATGACCGAGGGGCCGAGGGTCCAACATGGCCACCCCACCGCATCCTAATCTCAAGGAACAGACACGGCGCTCTCCCAGCTGAATGAACTGATTCAGCTCGTAGCTCCTCGGTGATGGTTCCTCCGTCGACACCATCTGTTTCACGGGGGAACGGGTTTCTTGTATAAAAAAAACAAACATGCTGTGTCTCAATTTATATGTATATTGAAAAACAAACTGACATCTACAAACGCTGTATATAAAAATGTATATTACTTTTAACGACACAGCTGTGCCATAGTTGGGAATCTAAGCTTTAAATGTGCCATGAAGGAGTTTTTAAATAAAATTCACAAGGTTAGGATTATTATGAAGTGTTTCTGTAATAAATATACCAAACTAAGATAAGAATAAACTAATGTGCTACTAGACTTCGTGTATGTGCGTGAGTAAGCAGCCTTTGTATTGTGTATCCACACATCGGCTGAATGTGATGATACTGTATAATCAAATAAAGAACCTCGGAAAATACATGAAGCAAAAAAATAATCATTTTTCAAAGCACACACATGTTTCTGTGTCCCTTGAGTGTGTCACAAAGGTGTGTGGTGAGGTTGGACCCAGAACGCAGGCGGAGACCAGAACAGGGAGAACAGGGGTTTTATTACGGCACAGAACACAATCGACAGTTATCTCCAGGACAGACGAGGAATCTGGGACCGGGAGGTCGAGGTGCGTCAAGCCGACAGGTAGCAGACGTTGGGGCAGGCGATGGGTCGGGTTGCCGGGAAGTCCAGGTGCGTCAATCGTCTGGACCGACGAGGGGCTGGAACAGCAGACGAGCGGGCTATCTCTCTGATAGTCCGTAGCAGGGGGGTCAGAACCAGGGATGAAGGTCACCTGGGGACTGGTAGCGTACCGGTTACACACAGTACGAACGAGCGGCGTCTCTCACTGACGCCGCGGTATAAGTAGCCCCCAGGTGAGCGCACCTCTAGCGCACGCGGCCTGGCAGCGCCCCCTGTCAACCACCGTAACCGTGACAGAGTGTGTGTGTGCTGCTGTTCCAATCATCATCATCCAGCTCCCTTCCTAATTGACACAAATTAGATATTGGTACGTGAAGCCAATAGGGGGTCTAATACAATATTCAAGAGGTTTTAATTCGCCAAGTACAATGCAATGCTTACCCCCACCCCCCATTCCCTCCCACAGTATGAATTTCAAACAATACTATGCTATACGAAACTATGCAATACTAAACTATACAATACTATAAGCAACACAATATACTACCTACTATATACTATAAACAACATGTATACTACCTATTATATACTACTAGTATATACAACACTATACTATACAATTGCTATACACAATAAAAATTCTATACACAATAAAAAGAAGAATACAGTGAAGGTGACTGATGGATGATAGAGAGAGAGACATATATACGTGTATGGTATACATGGTGTATGGTATACATGGTGTATGGTATACATGGTGAATGGTATACATGGTGTATGGTATACATGGTGTATGGTATACATGGTGTATGGTATACATGGTGAATGGTATACATGGTGAATGGTATACATGGTGTATGGTATACATGGTGTATGGTATACATGGTGAATGGTATACATGGTGAATGGTATACATGGTGTATGGTATACATGGTGAATGGTATACATGGTGAAAGGTATACATGGTGTATGGTATACATGGTGTATGGTATACATGGTGAATGGTATACATGGTGAATGGTATACATGGTGAATGGTATACATGGTGTATGGTATACATGGTGAATGGTATACATGGTGTATGGTATACATGGTGTATGGTATACATGGTGAATGGTATACATGGTGTATGGTATACATGGTGTATGGTATACATGGTGAATGGTATAAGTGTATGGTATACATGGTGTATGGTATACATGGTGAATGGTATACATGGTGAATGGTATACATGGTGAATGGTATACATGGTGTATGGTATACATGGTGTATGGTATACATGGTGAATGGTATACATGGTGAATGGTATACATGGTGTATGGTATACATGGTGTATGGTATACATGGTGAATGGTATACATGGTGAATGGTATACATGGTGAATGGTATACATGGTGTATGGTATACATGGTGTATGGTATACATGGTGAATGGTATAAGTGTATGGTATACATGGTGTATGGTATACATGGTGAATGGTATACATGGTGTATGGTATACATGGTGTATGGTATACATGGTGAATGGTATACATGGTGTATGGTATACGTGGTGTATGGTATACATGGTGAATGGTATACGTGGTGTATGGTATATATGGTGTATGGTATACATGGTATACATGGTGAATGGTATACATGGTGAATGGTATACATGGTGTATGGTATACATGGTGAATGGTATACATGGTGTATGGTATACATGGTGTATGGTATACATGGTGAATGGTATACATGGTGAATGGTATACATGGTGAATGGTATACATGGTGTATGGTATACATGGTGTATGGTATACATGGTGAATGGTATACATGGTGAATGGTATACATGGTGAATGGTATACATGGTGTATGGTATACATGGTGAATGGTATACATGGTGAATGGTATACATGGTGAATGGTATACATGGTGTATGGTATACATGGTGAATGGTATACATGGTGAATGGTATACATGGTGAATGGTATACATGGTGTATGGTATACATGGTGAATGGTATACATGGTGTATGGTATACATGGTGTATGGTATACATGGTGTATGGTATACATGGTGAATGGTATACATGGTGAATGGTATACATGGTGTATGGTATACATGGTGTATGGTATACATGGTGAATGGTATACATGGTGTATGGTATACATGGTGTATGGTATACATGGTGTATGGTATACATGGTGTATGGTATACATGGTGAATGGTATACATGGTGTATGGTATACATGGTGAATGGTATACATGGTGTATGGTATACATGGTGAATGGTATACATGGTGAATGGTATACATGGTGAATGGTATACATGGTGAATGGTATACATGGTGTATGGTATACATGGTGAATGGTATAAGTGTAGGGTATACATGGTGTATGGTATACATGGTGTATGGTATACATGGTGAATGGTATACATGGTGTATGGTATACATGGTGTATGGTATACATGGTGAATGGTATACATGGTGTATGGTATACATGGTGAATGGTATACATGGTGTATGGTATACATGGTGAATGGTATACATGGTGAATGGTATACATGGTGTATGGTATACATGGTGTATGGTATACATGGTGAATGGTATACATGGTGAATGGTATACATGGTGAATGGTATACATGGTGAATGGTGCAAGAAGCATTTTAAAGTGACAGTAGTGCAGCAGCAGCAGCAGCACAGTGCAACCCAGTGTAATGTATAATAAACGGTAATGAGTAAGAAGTATGACGGTGTAATGTCATATGGGTGACCAATGTTATGATAATAGTCGATTACATTCACTATAAATCACCAGCATTTGCTGTGAGGCGTTTGAAGCGGGTGAAGGCTGAGGGTTCACACTTCACACACTTCACACAGCGGTGGTGGTCGATGGACCTCAGTGACCAGCGGTCTGTAATGGAGCGAGTCTGTGGCCAAAAAAACACCCAATTAACCCAAGAGCAACGCTCTTCAGTGTACGGTTGACCTGAACTTTGACCCCTGTGTCTGTTGAGTTCCTAATCCTGATTTATAGGCAGCCGTATTTAAGGGCTTTGACATGGATATGGGATTTCAACCCAGCATCATTGATTGCATAATAAAATAAATATATAAAATATATAAATGTTTATGCTCGGTTAGTGACCATCTTTAACTCATACCTCTATATGTTATGTTTTACCTGTTTTTAGATGTCGTTTTTTTAGACTGTTTTGACATCGTATTCAACAACTGTACATTATACATTACCATGCACTTTACTGCAACATTTACATTCTGGTTAGATGCCAAATTATTTTCACTGTACTGTACTTGTGCTGTACAATGACAATACATTTGAATCTAATCTAATCTAATCTAATCTAATCTAATCTAATCTAATCTAATCTAATCTAATCACACACTCCTCTCTCCCATCTCCCCATGTATGAAATGCAATATATTAGCACAAAAAAAGAGCAATATGTATATATAAATCAATGTAATAAAATATACATTGTTATATGCTATACGCCCTTGTTCAGCAGCCTGATGGCCTGACTGTGGAAGCTGTCTCTCAGTCTATTTGATACCACTTGATGCTGAGGTATCGCCTGGCTGACGGTAACAGTGAGTACAGTTGGTGGCTGGGGTGGGCAATGTCTTTATGATGCGTTTGGTCTTGGCCACGCACCGCTGGTTGTATATATCCAGGAGGGAGGGGAGCTCACCTCCAACGATATACTGGGCCGTCCCACCACCCTTTAAAGCGCTCTGCGCTCCCGTACCATATCTTCCATATCTTACCAGTTCCCGTTCCCGTAGGTGGATGAGTAAGCTGGTTTATTTTAAAGTTTGAGAATTGTTTGACAAGTAGAGCAGATGGTACCTGCTAGCGCCCCTCCTGAGTGTGTGTGTGTGTGTGTGTGTGTGTGTGTGTGTGTGTGTGTGTGTGTGTGTGTGTGTGTGTGTGTGTGTGTGTGTGTGTGTGTGTGTGTGTGTGTGTGTGTGTGTGGCGGGGGCTTGTTTGTGCAGTTTCCCCAGCCCCAGACTCTATTCAGTCTGACTGGGGCCAGGTGAGGCTGCTTCAACCTGCCTCTAATCTGTCTGTCTGGGGCCAGGTAAGGCTGCTTCAACCTGACTCTAATCAGTCTGACTGGGGGCCAGGTGAGGCTGCTTCAACCTGACTTTAATCAATCTGACTGGGGCCAGGTGAGGCTGCTTCAACCTGACTCTAATCAGTCTGACTGGGGCCAGGTGAGGCTGCTTCAACCTGACTCTAATCAGTCTGACTGGGGCCAGCCTCAACCAGCCACCAACACACACACTCCACAGCCAGCTTATGCCAGCACCACACAAATGTACATTAATAAATACAATTATTGGGAATGGATTCAGTCTTGCTACCAAATTTACGGTTTATGGAAATACATCATTTTTTACCCACATTTAATTGGCTTCTTGTCTGACCATTCAGTCTTTCAGTCTGAGTGTGTGTGTGTGTGTGTGTGTGTGTGTGTGTGTGTAGAACAATCAATCACTCAATACAAGTTTTCCAGCCTCGATAGATTTCTGTTTACCCCCAACCTGCTGCTCACACGGACCAGCATGAACCAGATATGGATTATGTCTCTCACACACACACACACACACACACACACACACACACATACATACACACACACACACACACACACACACACACACACACACACACACACACACACACACACACACACACACCACACACACACACACACACACACACACACACACACACACACACACACACACACACACACACACACACACACACAGCCATGCTGTGTTACAGCTATATTATATAGCTGTAACACTATAGCTGTTGTGGCTTATACATCCAGGAATCCTGATTCAAACTTTATTAAAATCAGTGAAAGAGAAGTATGCGAGAGAGAGAGAGAGAGAGAGAGAGAGAGAGAGAGAGAGAGAGAGAGAGAGAGAGAGGAGAGAGAGAGAGAGAGAGAGAGAGAATCTAATAGATTATAGAATAAATACACAGATCAATAGAGCAGTCCAGACACAGCTCACAGTGTACGTTCTTTATTGACATGTTAGACCTGAAAGACAAACATTAATAATATACCACATTCTCTACCTCCACGGCAAAAACATCAAACAAACCCAAAAAATGACATTCAGTTTATTTATATATTTTGACATTTTCAAATGTCTTAAATGTACACCTTTATTATTAATAGAAGGTTAATAAGAGGTTCTACCTGAATGTTGCGGAATCACAATTTTGACTTTGAGGCTCAAGGCAGCACAGCTTCTTCCCTCTATGGGAGTCGTACTCGAGTTTAACAGACACACACCCCCCCCCCCCCCCCTACACACACACACACACCCTACACACACACCCCCCCCCCCCCCCCCCCACCCCCACCACCCCAAGGAGGGAACAGCGATGAGGTCACAACCGCCCTCAGGACCGGAAGCAGCAGCCCAGGCGGAAGACGATGAGGACGATGCGCTTGTACTCCTTCCGGAAGTTGTTGTTGAGCGCGCCGTACACCATGGCGTTCAGGCAGCTGTTGAAGTAGGCCAGGAAGTAGCTGGCGGTGAACAGCCAGCCGGGCACGGCCGCGGCCAGCCGGGTGTCCAGGGCCACCGCCAGGCCGATGAGGTTGATGGGCGCCCAGCACACGGCGAACAGCACGAACACCGCGAACATGGTGAGGAAGCCGCGGAGGTCCTTGGGCCGCCCGCCGCCGGTTCCCGGCTTGGGCCGCCCGCCGCCGGGCTTGACCCGCCGCCGGGCGCGCAGCACCAGCACCCAGATGCGCAGGTAGCAGAAGCTGACCACGGCCATGGGCAGCACGAAGTGCACCGCCACCACCGCCACGGTGTACGACGAGCTCACCGACTGGGCGAAGGTGCAGGAGTAGACGCGCGGGTCATAGCGCAGCGACTCCATGAACCAGTTGGGGGCGATGGCGAGCACGGTGAGCGCCCACACCAGCAGCACGTAGCACAGCGTGCGGCCGCCGGAGAACAGCCGGTCGTAGGCCAGGCTGTGGCACACGTAGCAGTAGCGGTTGACGGCGATGCCGGTGATGTTGAAGATGGAGCCGATGAAGCTCAGGCCCATCAGAAAGCCGCTGACCTGGCAGTGGAGGACGCCTGCCACCCAGCCGCCGTTGAAGATGGCCGACAGCACCAGGGGGTACGGGTACACGGCCACCAGCAGGTCGGCCAGCGCCAGGCTCACCACAAAGGCATTCCCTGAGGGCACAAAGGGGGGGGGGGGGGGCAGACGTCAGGGGGCTTGGTAGCGTAGCGTCTTGTGGATATGGTGTAACGCAACAACATACAATAGATCTGAATAGAATAGAGTATGGAACACAACAGAATAGAACACAACACAACCAAGAGAGAGCGAGAGAGAGAGAGAGAGGGAGAGAGAGAGAGTGTGTGTGTGTGTGTGTGCGTGCGTGCGTGCGTGTGTGCGTGCGTGCGTGCGTGCGTGCGTGCGTGCGTGCGTGCGTGCGTGCGTGCGTGCGTGCGTGTGTGAGAAAGAGAAAAAATGATCTCCACCCCCCTCCCCCACCTCCTCCCCCCCTCCCTCCTCCCAGTAGGACTTTAATCAGAGCTGAAGGTTCATTAGGACAGATGTTGGGCTTAGTGCCGAGGCCTGGATGCTGATTGGACGGAGCGTTTCCAGATGACAGCGCTGCTCCTCTGGAAACGCTAATGATAGGTTAATGATAAACATCATTGTCTCCTGAGGTCCCGTGAGAGAGATCCCATCCCATGGAGATGGGCTCCATTCAATAACCTATGGAGTTAAGACCCACCCAAGGGGGAGAAGACCCATCCATCCCATGGAGATGGGCTCCATTCAATAACCTATGGAGTTAAGACCCACCCAAGGGGGAGGCGGGGGAGGAGGTTATTTCCCACAATGCAGTGCTTCCTCTGGTGAGCATAGTGGGCCTCGGGAGAGGTGTTTAGATTAGATTAGATTAGATTAGATTAGATTAGATTAGATTAGATTCAAATGTATTGTCATTGCACAGCCCAAGTACAGTACAGCGAAAAAAAGAAGTTGGCATCAAACCAGTGAGAGTGCAAATGTTACATTAAAGTGCATGGTAATAATACAATGCAATGTACAGAGGGTAAATAGGATGTCAAAACAGTCTGCTAGGTACACAAACAGGTAACAATATTATTATTATGAGTTATTAAATAACTCATAAAGTAGGTATGAGATATGTGCATATTAAATTAGTAATGGTTGCCAGGCGCCGATAGCGTTCCCACTCCCCTGCCAACGAACGCCTCGCCACATCCAGGGGCTGAGGAACCGGCGGTGGTACCTCCCGCCGGCGGTGGTACCTCCCGCCGGCGGTGGTACCTCCCGCCGGCGGTGGTACCTCCCGCCGGCGGTGGTACCTCCCGCCTTTAGAGCTCAGTTTACCGCCGCGTAAAGAGACCACTGTCTGGGTTCAGCCGCCGCCCCTCACCAGGCCGTGACAGAGGAGCTTCACACACACACACACACACACACACACAATTTTGGTCACATGGTTCCAGTCCCCTGGGAGCACCTAATTAAATGTGGATCAAGTGCTCTCAACAGGTAATAGCACCCAGTGACAGAGGTTCAATTCCCTATTTGACAGAGCAAGGCAAACACAGATGACGTATTTACACAGTAAGAGCCTTTGTAAGTGTTTAATTGATGAAAGTAATCGCGTTACAATAAATATTATAATTGACATTGGTTTAACAGATAAACATGTTTCTTTATTTATGTGTGTGTGTGTGTGCGTGCATGTGTGCGTGCGTGCGTGCGTGTGTGTGTGTGCAAGCATTGCTGCATGTACTGTACTTAGTATGCAACTGTGCTCAGTCGCTGTGCATACTGAGTGTCAAAGTAAGAGCGTCCAGAGCTCTTGTTAAACCCTGCAGACAGAGGGGCTGGTAGAGACCAGAGCTCTTGTTAAACCCTGCAGACAGAGGGGCTGATAGAGACCAGAGCTCTTGTTAAACCCTGCAGACAGAGGGGCTGATAGAGACCAGAGCTCTTGTTAAACCCTGCAGACAGAGAGGCTGATAGAGACCAGAGCTCTTGTTAAACCCTGCAGACAGAGGGGCTGATAGAGACCAGAGCTCTTGTTAAACCCTGCAGACAGAGGGGCTGATAGAGACCAGAGCTCTTGTTAAACCCTGCAGACAGAGGGGCTGATAGAGACCAGAGCTCTTGTTAAACCCTGCAGACAGAGGGGCTGATAGAGACCAGAGCTCTTGTTAAACCCTGCAGACAGAGGGGCTGGTAGAGACCAGAGCTCTTGTTAAACCCTGCAGACAGAGGGGCTGATAGAGACCAGAGCTCTTGTTAAACCCTAGAGGGGCTGATAGAGACCAGAGCTCTTGTTAAACCCTGCAGACAGAGGGGCTGGTAGAGACCTGAGCTCTTGTTAAACCCTGCAGACAGAGGGGCTGATAGAGACCAGAGCTCTTGTTAAACCCTAGAGGAGCTGATAGATACCAGAGCTCTTGTTAAACCCTGCAGACAGAGGGGCTGATAGAGACCAGCCTCAGCTGGGGGCAGCAAATGGATTTGTTTTACTGACTGCAGATTGGGCTTTTGTTAGCGCACTGGTCTGAGTCTGAGTCTGTGTACTGGTCTGGTCTGGTCTGGTCTGGTCTGGTCTGTGTTTGTGTGAGCTCTTAAATCAAAGCCACAAAGGTCTTTTATTATAATTGACATTGGTTTAACAGATAAACATGTTTCTTTATTTATGTGTGTGTGTGTGTGCGTGCATGTGTGCGTGCGTGCGTGCGTGTGTGTGTGTGCAAGCATTGCTGCATGTACTGTACTTAGTATGCAACTGTGCTCAGTCGCTGTGCATACTGAGTGTCAAAGTAAGAGCGTCCAGAGCTCTTGTTAAACCCTGCAGACAGAGGGGCTGGTAGAGACCAGAGCTCTTGTTAAACCCTGCAGACAGAGGGGCTGATAGAGACCAGAGCTCTTGTTAAACCCTGCAGACAGAGGGGCTGATAGAGACCAGAGCTCTTGTTAAACCCTGCAGACAGAGAGGCTGATAGAGACCAGAGCTCTTGTTAAACCCTGCAGACAGAGGGGCTGATAGAGACCAGAGCTCTTGTTAAACCCTGCAGACAGAGGGGCTGATAGAGACCAGAGCTCTTGTTAAACCCTGCAGACAGAGGGGCTGATAGAGACCAGAGCTCTTGTTAAACCCTGCAGACAGAGGGGCTGATAGAGACCAGAGCTCTTGTTAAACCCTGCAGACAGAGGGGCTGGTAGAGACCAGAGCTCTTGTTAAACCCTGCAGACAGAGGGGCTGATAGAGACCAGAGCTCTTGTTAAACCCTAGAGGGGCTGATAGAGACCAGAGCTCTTGTTAAACCCTGCAGACAGAGGGGCTGGTAGAGACCAGAGCTCTTGTTAAACCCTAGAGGAGCTGATAGATACCAGAGCTCTTGTTAAACCCTGCAGACAGAGGGGCTGATAGAGACCAGCCTCAGCTGGGGGCAGCAAATGGATTTGTTTTACTGACTGCAGATTGGGCTTTTGTTAGCGCACTGGTCTGAGTCTGAGTCTGTGTACTGGTCTGGTCTGGTCTGGTCTGGTCTGGTCTGTGTTTGTGTGAGCTCTTAAATCAAAGCCACAAAGGTCTTCACGGCCATATTATTTGATTGGGTAAGGGCTACGGGTTAGTTAGTTAGGGTGAGGGGTTGGGCTATGGGTTAGTTAGTTAGTTAGGGTGAGGGGTTGGGCTATGGGTTAGTTAGTTAGTCAGGGTGAGGGGTTGGGCTATGGGTTAGTTAGTTAGGGTGAGGGGTTGGGCTATGGGTTAGTTAGTTAGTTAGGGTGAGGGGTTGGGCTACAGGTTAGTTAGTTAGTTAGGGTGAGGGGTTGGGCTACGGGTTAGTTAGTTAGGGTGAGGGGTTGGGCTACGGGTTAGTTAGTTAGGGTGAGGGGTTGGGCTATGGGTTAGTTAGTCAGGGCCAGAGGTTAGTTAGTTAGGGTGAGGGGTTGAGCTACGGGTTAGTTAGTTAGGGTGAGGGGTTGGGGCTACAGGGTTAGTTAGTCAGGGCCAGAGGTTAGTTAGTTAGGGTGAGGGGTTGGGCTACGGGTTAGTTAGTTAGGGTGAGGGGTTTGGCTACGGGTTAGTTAGTTAGGGTGAGGGGTTGGGGCTACGGGGTTAGTTAGTCAAGGCTACGGGTTAGTTAGTTAGGGTGAGGGGTTGGGCTACGGGTTAGTTAGTTAGGGTGAGGGGTTGGGGCTACGGGGTTAGTTAGTCAGAGCCACAGGTTAGTTATTAAGGGTGAGGGGTTGGGCTACGGGTTAGTTAGTCAGGGCCAGAGGTTAGTTAGTTAGGGTGAGGGGTTGGGCTACGGGTTAGTTAGTTAGGGTTAGGGGTTGGGGCTACGGGTTAGTTAGTCAGAGCCACAGGTTTATTAGTTAGGGTGAGGGGTTGGGGTTATGGGTTAGTTAGTTAGGGTGAGGGGTTGGGGCTACGGATTAGTTAATAAGGGTGAGGGGTTGGGGCTACAGGGTTAGTTAGTCAGGGCTCTGGGTGAGTTAGTTGGGTCTATGGGTTAGTTAGTCAGGGCTATGGGTTACTTGGTTCGAGTTGTGGGTTAGTTAGGGCTATGGGTTAGATAGTAAGGGCTAGGGGTTAGTTAGTTAGGGATGTGGGTTAGTTAGTTAGGGCTAGGGGTTGGCTACAGGGTTAGTAAGTCAGGGCTATGGGTTTGTTAGTCAGGGCTACAAATTGGTCAGATAGGGCTAGGGGTAAGTTAGTCAGGGTAGTTAGTAGTTAGTTAGGGCAACAGGTTATTTGTTAGGGCTATGGGTTGAGTTAGGGACAAGGTCTTCCTTGAGTTTTATGTGTGAAGGGTAAGGGACAGGCTTCCATTAATAATCTGATCATCCATCAGTGATGATGAGGGAGAGGAGGGGGAGGAGGAGAGAGGAGGAGAGAGGAGGAAGGGAGGAGGAGGAGAGATGAGGAGAGAGGAGAAAGGGAGGAGGAGGAGAGATGAGGAGAGATGAGGAGAGAGGAGGAAGGGAGGAGGAGGAGAGAGGAGGAGAGAGGAGGAAGGGAGGAGGAGGAGAGATGAGTAGAGAGGAGAAAGGGACCATATATATAGACCACCCTCGGAAGCCAGCCTCTTCGACCTAGGACCAGAGATGCGGGCATGGCTACACGACACCAAGTTGGACCTCTGACGTTACACGAAAGAAGAAGAAGAGAAAGGGAGGAGGAGGAGAGATGAGGAGAGATGAGGAGAGAGGAGAAAGGGAGGAGGAGGAGAGATGAGGAGAGAGGAGGAAGGGAGGAGGAGGAGAGATGAGGAGAGATGAGGAGAGAGGAGAAAGGGAGGAGGAGAGATGAGGAGAGAGGAGGAAGGGAGGAGGAGGAGAGATGAGGAGAGATGAGGAGAGAGGAGGAAGGGAGGAGGAGGAGAGAGGAGGAGAGATGAGGAGAGATAAGGAGAGAGGAGGAAGGGAGGAGGAGGAGAGATGAGGAGATAGGAGAAAGGGAGGAGGAGAGAGGAGGAGAGAGGAGGAAGGGAGGAGGAGGAGAGATGAGGAGAGAGGAGAAAGGGAGGAGGAGGAGAGATGAGGAGAGAGGAGGAAGGGAGGAGGAGGAGAGATGAGAAGAGATGAGGAGAGAGGAGGAAGGGAGGAGGAAGAGAGATGAGGAGGAGGAGGAGGAGGAGGAGGAGGAGGAGGGAGGAGGAGGAGAGAGGAGGAAGGGAGGTGGAGGAGGAGAAGGAAGAAGAGGAGAAGGAGGAGGAGATGGAAGCGGGGAAAGGAGGAGAGAGGAGAAGAAACTCAAGACAGACTCCTACCAGACATGAATGATGTCCATTGACCGGATAGAGGATATAGGATGTAGGATAGCCCTTTATCCTATAAGATATGTCTGCCCAGTTGCTCTGTGGCTCAATAATGATCATGAATTTGGATAAACAGATAAACAGATAAACAGATAAACGATAATGGCTGAACACCCTGTGAACTAGTGGTTTATACAATCAAGCATTGTATTTATTGAATTACATAACAAAACCAAAGAGCTTCTCTCCATCGATGTGGGAAAATCATCAATGTGCACACACACACACACACACACACACACACACACACACACACACACACACACATGTGTCAAAGAGCTGCTGGTGTAACGAGTGTTTTCCTCTCTCTTTCCACTATTCCATTCATACAACATACAATGTTCGACTCGGTTCACAACACACAGTGGCGCTCCATCTCTCTCCTGATTGGCTGAAGACCAGGAGACCACCGGCACCACACGTCACCAAACACTCTCTCTCTCTCTCTCTCTCTCTCTGGCTCTCTCTCTCTCTCTCTCTCTCTCTCTCTCTCTCTCTCTCTCTGGCTCTCACTCGTTTGTAAATTGATTACTCGGACACACTGTGTGAGTCAGCGGACGGACGCTTAAAGGGTTTGCTCATACCCCAAATTGGCTTAACAGCCACTCTGTGATATATATATATATTATTTTTTCAATATTTTATTATTTTTTTTATATTTTATTATATTATATCACTCTGTGTGATATATATATATATATATATATATATATATATATATTCAGTGGCGAAGCGTGTCTATCACAACTGGACCTTCTGTAGACCAGGGGTTCCCCAACATTTCAGCCCGCGATCCCCAACATAACAGACCCCCCCCCCCCCCCCCCCCACTGGGGGGGGGTAATCGTGATCGCGAAAATTGTGTGTGTTTTTTTTCCAGCTGCAAATGATAGTCGTGAATCTGTCAGAATCAGAATTCCTTTATTCGTCACCCTTACATATTAAACAGACTTACATAATACCCCCACTTTGGGAACCCCTGCTGTAGACCACCCCCCCCCATTCGAAAATTCAGTTGTTCTAGTCAGACGGACGTCACGGAGGAGTCACTTTATGCCTTATCTCATTTAGGAAGATCAGATTGTCGCAGCCAATTTCCAAGTGTACCGTAGTTGTAAAGCTGTGTCCATGTAGTGAAGTAACAGACCACCACAGACCACCACAAAGGCTGTCGGTTAAAGGGCCGGTCTAACATGCTTCACGTGAAAAGGCTTAATGTGTAGTGCCGAAAGACGGGAGTCGGAGGCGGTGTGTCAAAAGAGATACTTGTGGTTTTATTAGCCATACAAAACACACACAGTAGCAACAAGCAAGCTAACCGGAAGAAGAACAAGTCCGGTGCTCAAACAGTCCGTGCGGGAACACGCCCCCCCAACCATAGTTCCCCAGGTGAATTATGTAATTCACCACACAAGCCCCCCAGAATTCACCCATAGTCAAAATCCCCGCGCCGGGGAGGGACCACTACCCAACCCCGGTGAGTAAGGACGACGGGTGTCGAGGAGGGCGGGGCAGCCAGTGCGTCCGCGCCCTCGACAAAATCGGAGGGTAAGGGTGCCAACGAGGCGGGAACTCCAACAGGGTTTAGGGGGCGGGGACGGGGAGGACGGCCCCGACGTGGGGGTTGGGCCAACTCCAATGGCCTGGAAACGTCCACATGAGCCGGCTTAATCCTGTCCACGGAGACAGTCTCCGCTTTGCCGGCAACGTCCACCACCAAGGTCTTATCCCCGTGTCTTATGACCCTGAACGGGCCGTCGTAAGGGGGACGTAGGGGACCGCGGTGGGCGTCGTGACGAATGAAAACAAATCCTGCCGAGCGCAGACCGGGGGACACCTGGAACGCAGGAGTGCCGTGCAGCGACGTGGGGACGGGAACGAATGCCCCGGCGGTCTCCAGTAGGGAGGAGCGCTGCCTGGCCGCAGACCAGGGCATGTTGGCCTCCGGAATAAAATCCCCGGGGACCCGTAGAGCCTGGCCGTACACCAGCTCCGCCGACGAGGACTGCAGATCCTCTTTAGGGGCGCACCTGAGGCCAAGCATCACCCACGGAAGCTTATCCACCCAGTTGCCGTCCGTCAAGCTAGCGCGCAGGCTTGCCTTCATGGATCGGTGGAACCGCTCACACAAACCGTTAGCCTGGGGGTGATAGGCGGTGGTGCGATGTAGCTTGACCCCCAGAATTTCAGCAACCGCACTCCATAAACTGGGAACCGTGGTCAGAGGAGAGGTCGGACGGTGTCCCGAAATGCGCGACCCACGTGCTGATGAATGCGCGGGCCACGTCGGAAGCTGCCGTTGAGGTGAGGGGAACGGCCTCGGGCCAGCGGGTCGTCCTGTCCACCATAGTGAAGAGGTAGGTGAACCCATGAGATGTGGGAAGTGGACCCACGAGGTCCACATTAACATGGTCGAACCTCCTCTCGGGAACCGTAAAAGGCTCGAAAGGGGTTCTAGTGTGTCGGTGCACCTTAGCCCGTTGACAGGCCACGCATGTGTCAACCCAGGTCTTCACGTCCTTCTTGAGTCCCTGCCACACAAACTTTTGCGACACTAGCCTCACGGAAGGCTTCCTGCCGGGGTGGGAAAGGTTGTGTATCGCCTCAAACACGGGTCGGCGCCAGTTCACAGGGACTAGCGGACGGGGTTGGCCCGTGG
Source organism: Muraenolepis orangiensis (assembly GCA_027704905.1). Taxonomy (NCBI): domain Eukaryota; kingdom Metazoa; phylum Chordata; class Actinopteri; order Gadiformes; family Muraenolepididae; genus Muraenolepis; species Muraenolepis orangiensis. The sequence goes on from CM051001.1 coordinate 14,175,117, forward strand.
AGACATCGCACCACAACATTGCGCCTGAGTCGCCGACCGCGACCTCCTCCAGGCGCAACCCTGTGTCTGAAGCTCTGAGGGTCTGGATCCCGTGGTCCAAGGCTTGGTCCGTGCCGATGCTGGCGTAGTCGAGGCCCAGCTGCACGGCTCCGATGACCGCTCTGGAGAGGCAGTCCACGTTGGCTTTCCCAGCGATGTGTCGGATGTCTGTCGTATACTCCGATATATACGACAGCTGGCGCTGTTGGCGGGCGGACCACGGCTCTGCCACCTTGGACATGCAGAATGTGAGCGGTTTGTGGTCCACAAACACCGCAAAGTCCCGGCCTTCCAGCAGGAACCGGAAGTGGCGAATCGCCAACCAGAGGCCAAGTAGTTCTCTGTCGAACGTGCTGTACTTGCGCTCCCTGGAGGTCAACTAACGGCTGAAAAAGGCGAGCGGTTGCCAGGCGCCGTCGACCCATTGCTCGTGTACCGCTCTGACGGCATAGTCGGACGCATCGGTGGTGATAGCGATGGGGGCCTTGTGCGACGGGTGCCATCCCGAGGAACTCCTGGAGCGCCCGAGCTGGGTTTGGTCGGGGAAAAGCGGATACGGCTTCCACTTTCGCCGGGAGGGGGGCGGCCCCCTCTTTGGTGATGAGATGTCCGAGGAAGTGGATGGAGGACAACCCGAACAGACACTTTGCCGGGTTGACAATAAGGCCGTGTTGGTTAAGCCTTTCGAAAAGGACCCGCAGATGTGCCTGGTGCTCTTCCTCAGAGGAGCTGGTGACGAGGATGTCGTCTAAATAGACAAAAAGGAATGGCATGTCCCTTAGTGCCGCATCCATTAGCCGCTGAAAGGACTGCGCTGCGTTTTTAAGTTTTTAAGCATACGCAAGAACTCAAAAAGTCCGAACGGCGTGACCACCGCCGTTTTGGGGACATCTGAGGGGTGTACCGGAACCTGGTGGTAGCCACGCACCAGGTCCACCTTGGAGAACACCAGCTTGCCCGCCAGGTGTGCAGAGAAGTCCTGGATGTGAGGGACCGGGTAGCGGTCTGGTGTAGTAGCGTCGTTAAGGCGGTAGTCTCCACACGGCCGCCACCCGCCGTCTGGCTTGGGGACGATGTGGAGCGGTGAACCGCTGTCCCCCGAAACACAGGTTTACTGTCCTCGTGCCATAGGTGCGGATAGGGGTGTCATTAGCGGACATCAAACGCGGGCCGTGGTCTCCTCCTGCGGTGTCGCCCACAGAAGCTGGCAGGACGCTCCTCTGAGCCCCGGTGTCGCAAAGGAATTTGCGCCCGGAGCAAGAGTCTCTGATGAACAGGAGCCGGTTTGTTATGCCCACGCTCGCGGCCACTACTGAGCGCAGGCCCTGTCGTTTCCCGTCGGCTTGTAGTTACAGGGGGGAACGCACTTCTTGGCTTTTGGTCCGAAACGAGCGTGGAAATAACACATGCCAGTGTTAGCACGGCTGTTGGCGGTCCCGGTGCTCCCGCCGGCTAGCACATCCCTGCCAGGCGGGGTGTAGCTACGTGTCGGGGCCAGTACTTCTGGGGCGAAACACTGGGTAGCCAGGAAGTAACGGTCAGCCTCTTCAGCCAACTCGCGGGGCTCCGTTATATGGGTGTTAGCGAGCGCTGTCTGGACGTGTGGCGGCATGTGTTGAAGAAACATCTCCATGAATAAAAAATGTGGCTCCTCCGCACCTAGCAGCTTTAGCATGATGTCCATGTGTACGGAGGGCTTGTTGTCTCCGAGGCCACGCATCGCCAAAAGACGTCGGGCTCGTTCCCGTCGAGACAACTCGAAAGTCTTAAGCAGATAGCTCTTGAACGCCTCATATTTACCCAGGGCGGGGGGATTGGTAATAAAGCTCACCGACTGAGACGCCGTGGAGCTACCCAGTGCCGTGACAACGTGTAGATAGCGTGTCTCGTCATCCACTATCCCGCGGAGGGCGAGTTGAGCGTCCGTCTGTGCGAACCATGCCGCGGCTGCACTTTCCCAGAATTCCGGCAATTTTACGAAAACGGGGCTAATTGCCATGTTCTGTTCTGTCTCGGATACTTCGACGAGACTTATGTCGGGGTCACCAATGTAGTGCCGAAAGACGGGAGTCGGAGGCGGTGTCAAAAGAGATACTTGTGGTTTTATTAGCCATACAAAACACACACAGTAGCAACAAGCAAGCTAACCGGAAGAAGAACAAGTCCGGTGCTCAACAGTCCCCCCCAACCATAGTTCCCCAGGTGAATTATGTAACTCACCACAAACGTAACTTAAAGTTCCAAAATAGCGATCAATAATCACCAAATGTCTCTGGCATATGTCTTGTCATTAGCACTTTCACCTGTCAAAATGAAAGTGAAAAGGTGAAAGTGCTAATGACAAGACAAGGTGATTATTGATCGCGGGTTTGTAACTCTTAGTTACGTTAAGTCTTTTCACGTTAAGCGATGCAAAGAAAGATCAAGTCAAAACACTCATTTCAAATGCACAATAATGCTTAACAAACTCATGACAGCCATTAACTAATCAGTCAACAAGTGTGTGGAAACAAAATGCAACAACCAGCTCAACGAGACGCAACACTGAGACAAAACCAGCAAAGACAAATGAGTGTCACTCACCAATGATGTTCACTCAAAGACCAAATCCATTCTCCTGTCCATCTGGATGGTTCGACCATCAGGTCATAAAGATGATCGCTTTTCAGATCCAAAATAAGTTGCCTTTCCAATTCCCTGCCCTCTGGTCGGTCCCAAACAGCAACACTCCCAGCAGTAGAGCCTCTCGTGGCTACTAGAGCCCGTTAGAAACGGGTATCTTTCCCAGTTGCTAGCCTGAAAATGGCGAACATAGCCTGCTTTAACAACTTGATTCAGCTCAAGATTGTCAGGCGTTGGACGGCCTTTTTTAATAATGTCCATCTTAACATTGAATTGTCGTCTTGAAAATGGTTCCGACAATAAATCCGCAACGACATCATCTTCGTCTGTTGCCATTTTGATGTAAAATCCTACGTAGAAACAACGTAGCACTACGCTAGATCCACTCTCGCTCCAGCCAGTATACCTTCTAGCTCCCTATTGAGCTGTGGGGACATCTGAAAGAATACGCCCATTGGCTACAAATCACGATATGATTGGTTGATCAAATTGTCAATCCAAACGTACGCTCTCATTCAGTCTGAGGGCCAAAGTCATCGGGAATACTTTGGTTGAAGGATATTCTTCCCAGCAACCCAGAAAAATATCTGATTGGTTGAATTGTTTTTCCAACACAAAACCACTCAAATGCGTAGTGCATGGACCGAGAAAGACAAACAAATCAACGTAACACTGTAATAAAACAGATACCATTCTCATTTAGTCATTTTATTAAATTGTATTACATTTTATTAAATTGTATTACTTTATTAATACAATTAATTCGATTGTTTTGGTTTCATCTGAGAGTTCCAGGGTCTTCTCTGAATACCTTGAAGGCCCTGACGCTTCACCACTGATATATATATATATATATATATATATATATATATATATAGAGAGAGAGAGAGAGAGAGAGAGAGAGATTTTTAATATTTATATTTATATATATATTTTCCCAAGTAGAGTAATCTGTTTTCTTTCATTCATTCATTCATCCATGCACTTTTAGGGTGACATCAATTTCATCGGATATTCTTATTATTAAAAGCCGGGGATACACGTGGTGCTGCAGGCCGCCTACGTCACGGCTCTATACGTGTGAGATGGGATGGGATTACAATACGTTCGCCTCTCGAAATTCTTACTTTCTACTCTTTTACTGCCCCTTACGGGCATCTGAACTGACACGTTAAAACATCTACAACAAATTGCAGATTATTGACATTCAGATCTTATCATTTGTATTAGTACTCTATTTCAATATGCGTTTATTTTTGTCTATACATTCACAATTCTAAATCCTCTAGTTAGAAGATGTCTAGGGACGAGTGCACCTCATCAATGATTTATACATATTAACAACAATGGACTACAAGCCATGTAGTTCCTTACATATCATCCATTAGTCACTTTAATGTTCTTTTTATGTTCATTTGTATTGTATATTGTATTTTTTTATAGTATTAGTTTTGGGAATGGGGGAGGAAGCATTCCATTGTACTTGTTGCAAATGGCCAATAAAAAAATATTGTGTCTTGTATCAAGCTGATTCTTATTTGAGGAGAAGTTAAAAGCAGGCATGTCCATAGTCCATATAC
>CM051001.1:14184357-14204357 GCA_027704905.1 Muraenolepis orangiensis
AACCATACAAACAACCACTAAGTACATTCAGTTGACCTGATGCCACGCACTAAACACAGCTAGCAACACACACACACACACACACACACACACACACACACACACACACACACACACACACACACACACACACACACACACACAGCAAATACAGTGAGCATACATTCCACAAAGGACATTTCCGTTTGATTCCCAAAAAATAAAGTGTGTGTGTGTGTTGTATGTTTTGAACTACATGAAATAACATCAAGGGACATTGTGCTCACAGGGGGGTTCTGCGCACCCTTAGTGGTACCTGATGAGTACCTGAATCTCTAGATGTTTCCTCGTCATGCTGTACCTACAAAACGACTGACATGTGAAATGTTCTACTCTATCAGTGTAATAATAGGAACTAACGGCGCCGATGTTAGCTGAAAGGGAGAGAGGAGAGAAGGCTCCCGGGTCCAGTGTGGCTCAGCCACCCCCCTGACCGGGGCGCTTGTGTGTACGTGGGACTAAAGAGACACTGGACGCTACGGCATCGTCTTCTTCTTCTTTTTTTTTTAAGTACAATGGAATGCTTGCTCCCAATTCCCAGCTCTCCCTCGTCTGATCGTCTATCGCTTTGGGAATTTTTACTGCTGATTCGACTTACTACGTTTTTTTTGTGGTGCTATTCAGTGTATCTCTTCCCCCCCCACCCCCCCCACCCAAACCCCAAACGTGTAATTTCTTCAGATGGACGAAACGTGTCCGGAAGCCACACAGGGAGTACACAGGACATTTGTCATTTGGCTGTACCGACACTTCTGCGAGACGCTCTCTTCTGCTGCTGCTTCCATCCCCCCATCGTGAAGTCAAGCCGGCATGTCCGATACTGCGCGGGGGAAGGGGGGACACACAGTCCTCCATCGAACACCAATAAGATAGAGGAGAAAGATAGAGGAGAGAGGGGGGGTGGGGGGGGGGGGAGAAATGCTAACAGTTGCAAAATAAATGCCACGCGGCCCGAGAGACCAACACACCGTCTTATTCCAGTCGTTAGTTAGTCGCAGCTGTGTGTCCTCTCTTCTCTGGAGGTACCCACGAGGATCCAGCCCCAGAGTGTTCTTCTATCAACCTCAAGCAGGGCAGTGGCATTACCGGCACAAAGGACCGGAGCAGGTCGATGAAATGTTTCAGCGTGAAATGTACTTCACTTAAGTCCAGGTGCGCTATAGAAACGTATAGAAGCTATTGATACATTACCCCAGCCCTCTTTTAGCTCCATCATTTGCATTTCCATTTTTCTCCATTTGTTTCTCCTTTTTTTAATTTTTATTTATTTTTTTACAAAAAATAAGAATCTATACAAACGCAAACACATGGCAATGTTCATCCTTTTTTGAAATGCACGCATTCCTCGACGACGACAACGACAGATGACAGTCAGAAGTCCGTACAAGGATGGTTCTATAAGTGCCGTTAGCAGCCGCCGCCATAGCAACAACATCCAAATCCACATCAGCTTTTCATTTTTTTTCCATTTGGGTCATTTTGACCGGTCCCGAGTGGTTAGTAACTAACTACTGTAACTACGCAACTACCAAACTCTAACTAATCTCTCCCACTTGGTGGGGGTGGTTGAGCAGGACATGATGGGCTGTGATGACAGGCTGCCAGTTGTTCTGAGCTGAAAACAGTTAGAACTGGGCTGGTCTGTGACGCTCCACTCCCTCCTCTCCTCTCCCCTCTCCCCTCCTCTCTTCTTCTCCTCACTTCTCCTCCATTCCTGGAGAATCCTGGAGGAGGTTCGAGGTCAAGTGTGTGAGCATCCGGCGAAACCGACTCAAAAAGGACAAATGAAGGTCTTTACACAGTTCTTTCATCTTTATGGCGGTGGTGGTGGTTGGTGGTGGGTGGGGGTGGTTGGGGGTGGGGGTGGGGGTGGTGGTGGTGGTGGTAGTGTTGGTGGTGGTGGGTGGGTGGTGGGTGGGTGGTGGTGGTGGTGGTGTGGTGGTGGTGGTGGTGTTGGTGGTGGTGGGGTGGGGGTGGTGGTGGTGGTGGGTGGGGGTGGGGGTGGCCGTGGAGTCGACAGACAGACGGGAAGTGCATTTTTTTTTCTCCAAAATCCTCAATCCATCAAACAAACGGAATGAAATGAATGTGAAGCAGCGGAGGAAGGGCAAGCTCCGCTTGTTGAAAAGTGTGTGGGGCCTTCAGGATTCAAAACATGACCTCCTCTGAGCTGCCGTAGTCACTCTCCGCCGTGTCCGAGCCAACGAAGTGGCGGGGGGTCTGCGCGGCGGGCCGCGTCCCGGCCCGGGTGTCCTTGTAAGTGGGCGGCGGGGGTGGGGGGGGCGGCGGGGGCGGGGGCAGCGGCGGGGGGGGTACCGGCAGCGGCGGTCCCAGCGGTCCCGGCGTCAGCGGCACCGGCGGGCCGCCGTGCTCGGGGTACGACGGCATGGCCATGCTCAGCCGCATGCTGAGTCTCTTGTAGCCGCCCGACACGTTGTCCAGGCTGCGGGTGTGCGACCCGGGGGAGTAGTAGCTAGCGGCCCTGTAGGCGTCAGGACACTGGGCGCTGGGCAGCGGCAGCCCGTCGGGCCCCAGGAAGTCGTCCAGGTTCTGGTTGCTGTAGCAGGGCGGGAGGGGTGCCCGGCGGTCGGCACGCTCCAGCGGGAAGGGGAAGCCCCCGAAGCGGGAGTTGCGGCGGGAGTCGGTGGTGCCGGTGGAGTACGTGTCCTCCACGATGTCAAACTGGGGGAACTCCCGGGCGCTGGGCCGGCCGAAGTAGTCGGGGTCGGCCGGGTACACTGAGGGGGGAAGACACAGAGGAGACCGGTCAGTACGTCGTCCCGGAAGAGACGGACAGAGAGAGAGAGAGAGAGAGAGAGAGAGAGAGAGAGAGAGAGAGAGAGAGAGAGAGAGAGAGAGAGAGAGAGAGAGAGAGAGAGAGAGAGAGAGAGAGAGAGAGAGAGAGAGAGAGAGAGAGTGTTTGTAATGATGTTAATAGAACGGTCAGGGAGCGTCTGGAGATGACTCCAGAAGGTAGACAGGGAATTTGGTTGGTGAAGAAATTAATTTAGGATCGTTCTTATTGCTTTATTATGTGGCAAAGGTATATATATATATAAAAACATTACATTCAATTGTACATTTGGTGTGGGGAATTCGAACGTTATAAGACACGTTGGCCGGCAAAACGGAAACACTTCACCCCACCGTGTGATGAGAGTGATTCTTAAGAGCGGCTCTCCATGTAGACGAGAGGCGAGATCATCAAACCCTCCTCCAGAAAGGAGGGTTTGATGAGGTGTGAAAGCACACCTCCCACACACACACACAGCCACACACACACACACACACACACACACACACACACACACACCCTCCCGTACCTTCGTAGTCCATGTCCCACTGGTGCTTCCTGATGGAGTCGTTGTCGGAGCTGGACGGGGGCCTGGCCGGCAGGTTGGGGGCCACGCTGCACACCACGGGCCCCTGAGGCCGGGGGCCGGAGGAGGGCACGCAGGGCCCCGAGGAGACGATCTGGCTGCGGGGCCGCAGGGACCTGAAGGGGGTGCTGTCCAGGTCGTTGATGGTGCAGTGCGCCATGGAGCTCATCTCCATGGTGAGCCCCCCCTGATGGTCCCTCATCATGCTCTTGGTTAGGCTGGGCTGGAAGTAGCTGGGAGGAACAACAACAGCACAGGGTTCATGTCAACCAGCTTGGGATGGACCTCCGTTGGTCAATTTAGTTCTCTGGAGCCGGTTATCGTACATCAGATATATCAATATTGTGATACATCATCTTAGATTTTGGATATCGTGAAGTCGTGATGGCACAGATCCGGATCCAAATCCAAATCCAGGGGACATTCTGGTGTTGGGGAGCTCGACTGAGGGCCCTCGATATAGGCTTACAGTAAAGTGCTGTCATGTCCTGAATATACCAGTTTAGTCTATTATATAGATATAATATATATATACCAGTTTAGTCTATTATATAGATATAATATATATATACCAGTTTAGTCTATTATATAGATATAATATATGATATACCAGTTTAGTCTATTATATAGATATAATATATATATACCAGTTTAGTCTATTATATAGATATAATATATATATATACCAGTTTAGTCTATTATATAGATATAATATATATATATACTAGTTAGTCTATTATTTGTCTTTAGCCTCTAAGTCAGCATATCCACACTACTGATGATCATTTATCAAAAATGACATATATATATTATATGTATATATTATATATTTATATAACCTCCAATAATCAGCCCTACTATTAATATATATGCAAGAAGATCCTGAAATGTCTCCACATTTTCTCCTTAATGCCCGGCCCTCACAGGGAGATGGTTGGTTTGTAAGCTATAGTTTTCTGATAGATACATTATAGATAAACACGTTGGATTAAAACACGTTGAAGGGTAAAGGTCAGGCGTTAACAAAACGTGTCTATAATCTGTGATCATTCAGTGTGACCAGACCCACGGTTTGAAGACCACTGCTCGTCCAGAGGATATAAAATATCTGTCTCTGTGTGTGTGCGTGCGTGTGTGTGTGTGTGTGTGCGTATGTGTGCGTACGTGTGTGTGCGTGTGTGTGTGCGTATGTGTGCGTGCGTGTGTGCGTGTGTGTGTGTGTGCGTGTGTGCCCTACCCGTTGGAGTCCTGCACACACTCTGGCTTCTTCTTCTTCTTCTTCTGCTGCGCAACATAGCGCTTCCTCAAGCACACAAAGAAAGCCACCAAGAAGAGGAGGCCCAGGACGCAGGCACAGATCTCCATGATTTCCACCATGCCGACCATGGAAGACACCTGGACAGGTGGACAGGTGGACGGTTGGTGGATGGGTTTAACTGGATGACCAATTAGACTGACTGAGACTGAATGACAGCAGAATATAAGAAGGAGGGGAGGGATGACTGTGTCTAGGGAAGGAGACATGACAGTGTAGTGGCTAGGGAAGGAGATATGACAGTGTAGTGGCTAGGGAAGGAGACATGACCGGGTTGCGGCTAGGGAAGGAGACATCACAGTGTAGCGGCTAGGGAAGGAGACATCACAGTGTAACGCTAGGAAGGAGACATGACAGTGTAGCAGCTAGGGAAGGAGACATGACAGTCTGGCGGCTAGGGAAGGAGTCATGACAGTGTAGGCTAGGAGGGCATGACGGTAGCTAGGAAGGAGACATGACAGTGTAGCGGCTAGGGAAGGAGACATGACAGTGTAGCGGCTAGGGAAGGAGTCATGATGGTGTAGCAGCTAGGGAAGGAGACATGACAGTCTAGCGGCTAGGGAAGGAGTCATGACAGTGTAGCGGCTAGGGAAGGAGACATGACAGCGTAGCGGCTAGGGAAGGAGACATGACGGTGTAGCGGCTAGGGAAGGAGACATGACGGTGTAGCGGCTAGGGAAGGAGTCATGACGGTGTAGCGGCTAGGGAAGGAGACATGACGGTGTAGCGGCTAGGGAAGGAGACATGACGGTGTAGCGGCTAGGGAAGGAGACATGACGGTGTAGCGGCTAGGGAAGGAGACATGACGGTGTAGCGGCTAGGGAAGGAGACATGACGGTGTAGCGGCTAGGGAAGGAGGCATGACGGTGTAGTGGCTAGGGAAGGAGACATGACGGTGTAGCGGCTAGGGAAGGAGACATGACGGTGTAGCGGCTAGGGAAGGAGACATGACAGTGTAGCGGCTAGGGAAGGAGACATGACAGTGTAGCGGCTAGGGAAGGAGACATGACAGTGTAGCGGCTAGGGAAGGAGACATGACAGTGTAGCGGCTAGGGAAGGAGTCATGATGGTGTAGGGGCTAGGGAAGGAGGCATGACAGTGTAGCGGCTAGGGAAGGAGTCATGAGGTGAGGCTGATGGTGTAGCGGCTAGGGAAGGAGTCATGATGGTGTAGCGGCTAGGGAAGGAGTCATGATGGCGTAGGGGCAGGAGTTTCATCCTGCAAGGCGGACTTCCCTGTAAATTGTTCTGCGTACAAACATCTGCTGAATAGCTAAATGTAACGTCACGTAAATTAATTATGAATCATGAATGAATAGTTTAATACATGGATATATGGGATCAGAGGAGAGGTGGAACATACCAGGGGCAGAGGGTCACAGTGTATGGAGCCCTCAGAGAACTTGCAGTCATACCCTCCTGGGCAGGAGGTGGGCAAACAGCCCTCCTCCAGGTTGTGGCACCTGTCAGGATGGATGGAGAGGATAAGGGGTTAGACTCCCGTTTCCCTCGGCCTACACCTGTGATTGGAGTAGTTTAAACCCTTGTTTTAAACCCTGTTAAACCGTCTGGCACACAGGGTGTGGACGTGAGTTATGCATGGTGTTTGTTAAACTTAACTTAAGTATTGGGATATACTCAAACGTAAGTACATTTTACGACAGTACTACATTTAACATCATAAGAATATGCAAAACATATTTTTACATTTCACAAAAGCCACATATTTTGTTGAGAAATGCCTGCTACAAATGTCCCCGTTCTTCTGGTCACCATGTTTTTAAGTGCCAGTGAACCTGAAATCTTGTTTTTTTCTTCTTCTATGATAGAAATCATAGATTCCTATGATTTCTATAATATAAATCATAGGAATCTATGATTTATATGATAGAAAAATTGGTGCTAAAATACTACTGCAATTGAGGAAAAAAACGTGTGTTAAATCCAAAATAAAACAATCCAAAGTGTGTCTCTGTGTGATGTGTGTGTGTGTGTGTGTGTGTTTGTGTGCGTGTGTTTGTGTGTGTTTACAGTGTCTATGTGTGTTTTGTGCATGTGTGTGTGTTTAGTGTCTGTGTCTGTGTGGGTATGTGTGCTTGTTTTATGTTTTCAATCAAGCATGTGTCCCTGTGTATATGCTCAGCGTGTGTGCTTAGCGTGCGTGTGTGTGGGTGTGTGTGTCTCACCGTGCTCCAGCCGTCTCCAGGGAGCAGTTACAGATGTATCCCTGAGCCTTGGGTGTGCACGCGGCCCCATGGGCGCAGGGCTGGGAGGAGCAGGGGTTGTGTGTGAGTGTGCAGTGTGGCCCGTGGTAGTGCCCCGGACAGCGGCACAGCGGCTCTGGAGAGGAAATCAAACACATACACACACAATGTGTTAAAGAGGGGGGTCTGCCTCAGCCCCAGGGGGTGATGGATAAACAGTTTCACTCTCCAGTGAACGCACACACACACACACACATACACACACACACAAACAGAGTCGATGTGGGGCGTTTGTGGTTCACATGCAGGTTTGTTATAATAATATAGATGGTTTCTTAATAATAAGAAACCATACATAATAAAATCCATTGGTACATAAATTCATTATTTGGAGTGCTCATTTATTGATCTTGGTGTATTGATATTGGTGTCCACTCAATATAAATATTGATACATAGTATGGGAATGGAATGTATACTCAATTAATTAACATATATATATATGGTTATTTTTTATATTATATTATGACATCAAAAAAGACCCACATCTCTAATCATATTGATCGGAATAGCGCATCATGAATTCCCATCTCGCTAATAAAATAACACTGGGAAGAAATCTAAATCTATATCTATATCTATATCTATATCTATATCTATATCTATATATATTCTATGAAGTTAGCGCCTACAGAGGAAACCATGTGACCTCTGGTGGTCAAAGCACAAGACGCCTCTAGGGGGGGGGAGGGGGGGGGGGGGGAGTTTTAATCCATAATGCTAAAGACTGGGCCTCTGAGTGAGGCTTCCCAGCCCAGAGGGGATGGAACAACCACCTGTGGGTCCTAGTGTTGTCTTGTGCTTCTAATTGGCGAGACATTAAGTTCTCCTTGAACGTTTTCCCTCTGCTTTGTTTCCATGGCAACAATAACATCTCATGAATAATGTGGAATGAATCAAGTCAAATCTAATCTCATGAACGGTGTCATCCTGATTATTGTAAACCTCTATTTGACTTGTTTCCAGGTACCGGAAACACAACGGATAAAGAAAAGAAGAAAAAGAAAAAAAAAAGAAGAGAAGACCCACCTCCCTCGGCCGTCTCCTCGCAGACTCCCCCGTTCCGGCACTGGTCAGGTGAGCACCCCCCCAGCCGGTCGCAACATTGGTACACCCCGAACGTCCTCCTGAGCCCGGGCCCCGCCCACTGGCCCGCGTTTCCCACCTCGATCGGCTGCCCGTTGAACTCCAGGCCCTCCAGGCAGCCGGCGAATGCGGGCGGGAGTGCCCGGGCGTGGGGTAGGGTGTCTTCGGGGCCGGTGGAGGCCAGCAGCAGGGCGCCGTGGGACCGCATCATGTGGCACGGCCCGGCGGGGGCGGAGGAGGCGGCGTGCTTGTGGTCCAGGGTCAGCCGCAGGAGGGTGGAGTTAACCTCCAGCAGCAGGTGGTGCCAGCGGCCGTCATGCACTGGCCCCGCCCTCGGGACCAGAGAGCCCGGCGGGCCGTTGCCACAGCGATATCGGAACTGCAGCTCCCCATTGGTCAACTGAGGAGGAAAACGACAGTTGGAAACCGTCAGAGAGAGAGAGCCTATTGGTCGATCGGTTTACACACTGCTTTAAGGAGGCGGAGCACAGAGAACTGCTCTCTAATCAAATGAACTGTTTATTTGGCCCAGAAGTAATCTAAGCACCAAGTGTGTCCAATTCCATACAAAACATTTGGAGATATCTTGCTAGCAGACAAACAGACCGACAAACAAACAGGGGCGAAAACATTACCTCCGGCCCATCTTCAATGGTGGAGGTAATGAAAAAGGGCAAAATAATTGTGCGTGTGTGTGTGTGTGTGCATCAGTTGGCGTGCACGTCAAGAGGGCCTCAAGACTAGCTGGGTTTGCGTCATCAAACGTATGATTCCTCCACATCTGAGTTGTCACTTCCTGTAAGGAAGGACGCGGGGAAGTCCACCTCATGCTGCTCACGATGCAACCCTTGTGTTCCTCCCCTCTTATTTCCATTTCAAAAAGGGGCCGACGCACTGAGCACGACATGAAAGGCAATTAGCTGGAAGCAGAACAGGTCTCGGGTGAATTTATATATCGAGTTCTCCTGGAGGATGTGAAGGGATGTGTGATCAGACGGGGGGGGAAGTCGAGTGTAGGGGGGGGGGGGGGGGGGGAGGAGGATCCTCTAAGATGTCAAGAACAGAAGAGAAGAGTCGTTCGGCTGACCGCTACTCCTGAAACTAAATGTTACTCCTCACTTGGAAAACAGGCAGCGCTGACGTCGCTCAAAGGGTGAAGCAGGAGGAGAAACAGGAGGAGAAACAGCAGCCGGATCGGTTTAAAGAATTACTCATGATGATGACGCCGGGAAAAGAACAATGTTTCTTTATTCTGTTGGAGGGGTTGGTTCTAATGCGTTTACAGTAGACAGTAGGGATTAGATCAACGCTCTCCTGCCTTCCGGGACTGTTGAAACCCAGTAGAGAAGCAGGGACACCCCTAAGGGAGAAATTCAGCCCATATATTTCACTCCCCCCACATTAAGTATTAGCAGACTGACAGTAAGTTTGCATTTAGACCAAAACTGAGCTCACTGATTATTGAGATAAAAGATAAAAACGTCAAAATTAGGACATTTCGAAGATATGTTTTATCCTCTCTCAACGAGACCCATCAGATTAGCCCATCTGTGGCAGCTTCACTTTTACAAGAAGAAGGAAAACCCACGTTTACATGCTAGTCAACAAAGGCACACGGTGAACCTAATCTAAATGCGTTCTCATTTATGAATAAATGACTTGGTGGTGGAACCACCAAGACTGTTGAAGTAGACATCCGGTTGCCCTATGATTTGTCCTTGTTTGGAAATTGCGCAACCTTTTCAAACAAACGGTCCACATCCTCCTTTTCTATCTGTTTTGCAGCATTCTTCTGCAATGTGCAATTTCCGGTTCAGAATATTATCATCATCATCATGAGGATTCTACTGGACACTCTGGTTAGTATGAATGTATGCGTTCGTATTTGTTATGTATGGATATCACATGGGGGGCTTGTTGACCTCGATTTCTTTTCATTCTAAAATAAATGTTGAACTTTTGAAAGGTCTCATAAAGTATAAATGACCACACCTCATAATAATTCCGAGCCTCGGGCAAAGCAGTAGTGAACCCTTAGTGTGGTTCGATACCCACACACATGGACATGGATGCTCCTGGCAGATGTAAACAGACATAAACAGATGGATAGCTGGATGAAGCCTCATGAGGGCATCACAAGATCACAACCGGTATCTTTAAATGCTCGGACGAATCAGCACAGAGTTTTCCATAGGCCATAGTCCTCGGCTAACAGGCTAAACATAAATCTAATGATATTCCAGGTGGCTTCTGTTCGGGGAGAACAAGAATTCTCATTCTCGGGGAGAATGAGAATTATTGTACATGCCTTGCAGATGCTCTTGTTCTTTCGTTCTGCAGAATAAATATTTTTATATGTGTATTTAAAGTTTTAGACTCAAAGCAGTGTTTTTCCCAGAGCGGTCGAGGTCCCACTAATTAGCATGGAGCGGACATTTAAATTGCATACCTGTAAGGCACCCCAGTCGCTGGCGTTGGTGGCCATGAGGAGCCCCTGTTTCTGGAAGGTCCTGAACCTCAGCGAGAGCCGGAAGCCCTGGCTGTCCTCGTCCAGGTGGTGGAGGTACCTGAGGTAGCCATCCCCGGTGAACCTCAGGGCGGAGTCTGGAAACGAAAAGGATGGACGCTCAGTCTTGGGGAACACTTATCCCCCATCCACGTTGGCTCCTCCTTGGCATTTTACATGAAGATGATATAGGCATAGTTAAATGAAAGTAGTAAAGTTCTATCAAAAATCTCTGGAGGTTTTTCTTCCATCCGAACCTAATCGGCAGTAGAACGTATGGATGAATACATTCATTGTATTTAATTACGTCAAGTTTCAACTGGCAAACACTGGTCTCCACCAATAGCGAATGCAGGAAAACACAGTGTCCCAGAGGGCAGTGTTTCACTGAGCCGTCCCAGACGTTTTAATTATATTTAATGCCAGCAATCAGAGGAAATGCAGCTTGAAGGTGTGCCACTCTGAATGAAGAAGACATTACCACCAGCTGGCCTTTGGCTTAAGATATTTAATGAGTATTAATTAACTCATGAGGATGAATCTCTCTCTCTCTCTCTCTCTCTCTCTCTCTCTCTCTCTCTCTCTCTCTCTCTCTCTCTCTCTCTCTCTCTCTCTCTCTCTCTCTCTCTCTCTCTCTCTCTCTCTCTCTCTCTCTCTCTCTCTCTCTCTCTCTCTCTCTCTCGGTCCGCCCTGACCACAGAGGTGTCTCAGATAGTCACCAGGGGGGAGAGGTAACCTCCATGAAACCTGCATCTCCTTCACCCTCTCTGCTGGGGGAGAGAATGTGGAGGGAAGATATTGAAGGGTGAATGAGGGTGAGGGTCCCCCCTATTCCAGTTAATTCTGTATGCATATTCAAATGCATAAGTACTTTTATTTTTAGGTGCATACAGTACCCAATAAGTTTGGTTTCCAGTTTGGTTTCTGAATTACCATACCGTGTATTTTAAGTCAGCTGCGAGCCGTGAACCCTTTTGAGAACCCTGGTTCTATTTGGGCCTTGCACCTCCTCAAACAGCGTGCAGAAACACCACCTCTAATAGGCGGAGAGGATGCTACAATGCGCCTGGGGGAGACCCGGGGCCTCAGGTTCAGTGAACCACAGGATAATTGGTGTCCACCATCCTCTCTGTGGAGAAGTGGTGGGCGATTTGCTGAATGCTAATCATGCTCTCTCTCTCTCTCTCTCTCTCTCTCTCTCTCTCTCTCTCTCTCTCTCTCTCTCTCTCTCTCTCTCTCTCTCTCTCTCTCTCTCTCTCTCTCTCCTCACCGTTACAGGGGCACACACTCTCCCAGGCGTGGTGCGGGGTGATGAAGCCGGCCCTGGCCGTGGTGTAGTGGTTGAGTCGGTCCCCCGCCAGACGCACAGCGTTCCTGCAGCCCCGCGACGGGCACCCTGTTCCCAGGCACCCGTTGTGACTCACCCTCTGGATGCTGAGGCCCAGGTTGTCTTCCAGGTCTGAAATAATACCTGAGACACACAGCATAATCCTTTAAGAAAAATTGATATACTCTCATATATACTAAATTGGAACTCAAGCTATATATATTATAACCTTTCGGCTTGAGGCTCAATGTGGGAGGCACAGCAGAAGTACAGGGCAGTATTACAAATAAAAAGGTAAAATTAAAGATGTGGAATAGAATACTATTGGCTGTCTTTGAACTTGGATTTTCCAGTTTTTCTTTTGATCTGTGTGGATGTTGTATGTTCTGTTCTGTACATTATTCTGTCATTCTGTGTGTATTCTGTTCGACCTGGATAAAGAGAACGGATATTTAAAGATAGACGGCTTACCTGCTAGTCGGGTGGTGGGGAGAGACTGAACCGTCCCATCAAGGGGCCTCCAGATCAGCAGGGCCTCCAGGACCTGGGAGTGAGGTAGCTGCTGCAGGCTGGCCAGGTGCAGCTCCTGCCGGGGCACTCCCAGGGCGAGCCCCAGGCTTCGCTGGAGGCCTCTCCAGTGGTCCCCCAGGAACTCTCCGGGGGACATCCCCAGCAGCTGGAGGGTCAACCCGGTGTCAAGCACCCGCTGGTCCGCCGCCCACACGTGAACCTTGACCCCGGTCCAGACGCTGAACTTCCCATCGCTCACACTGACGTTGAGGGCGTACGAGCCGGCCTCCAGGGCCTCGTCCGCCCAGATCTTGCCGTCGGCCCGGTCCACGGAGAAGCGGCTCCCCTCGGGGCTCTCCGACACCAGGCTGTAGGCCAGCGCGTCCTGGGGGTCCTGGTCGCTGGCGTGCAGCCGGCCCACCACCCGGTTGGCGAAGAGCTCCCCGGGGGTGGTGACCACGAACACCTCCAGCGGGACCACGGAGGGCGGGTAGCGGCTCTGCTCCGTCACGTTGACGTTCACCACGCAGATGGAGGAGAGGGGCGGGTGGCCGCTGTCCGTCACCTGCAGAAGACACGCGGGAGAGACAGACGCACAGCGTGTCAGATACACACACCACGGATACACAGCGCTTAAGAAGTATCAAATAGACGTATCAAACACACATCTTGCGTATATATACTGTACTTGTCGAATAAATGTACCAAACACACATTGTTATCTAATACACAGTAGCGTGGCGTGGGGAAAATTTTAGGGGAAGCCAGTTTTTTTGGGTCAATAACGTAACCAGATGAGTGATTACAGCGCCCGGTATCATTTTACACAGTTGTATCATACAGATGCAGGACTTGCACACGCCTGTTATCTAACCGACAGGTCCGCACGCACTCTCCAGCCAAAACTCTCTCGTCTTATTAATTTAAGCATCCCCCCCCCCCCCCAAATGCATAACCAGCCGCTCAATGCGCAGTGCAGATTCGGTAATGAATAAAAAAGCTTCAATTTCACAGCACAATCTATGTGATTTTTTGATTTACCGTGCCTCTCAATTGCCCGTGACAGGTTGGCAAGGTCGATGAATCCTGAAGTTGCCCAAGGATTGTTCAGGGAGCACGAATCCTTGTCAAAAAGAAGACATGGCCAGCAAAATAGACGCTGAAGTTCAGCGCTTCCAGTTAGCCACTCCGTGCGGACATAATTGTCCTCATTGAACGTCCGATTCGCTCCCTTTTTCCTCTGTGCACACAGCTCGAGTGTGGGCATGGGCCTGTCATCAGATTAAATTTTTAGTTGCTGCTGTAGCGGAAGTTTAGTAAAGTTGTTTTTTATTAAGTACGCCAAATCTCCACCCTCCATAATGCTTAATACTATCAAACGGCGAGGATGACAGTTACAGTACTACGTACTGATGTTGATTGGATTTGTGAGTCAAGGGATTCCCTTCAAATCGATCCAATGGGATCAAGGGATCCCATTCCCTTGAGGGGGGATGCCAGCCGTCTCTGGCCTCCCTTGGCATGGGCCCTGACCAATCACAGGTTGGCAGGGGGACATGACGTGGCCTCATCTGATTGGTCAATCCGGGACAATCCCTCCATTTTTTTTTTCACCAAGGGAAGCTCATTCGGCTGGCCTCCTCAATTTCACCATAATATCTAGGGGGCGCTGTTGTTTCACTCTTTGTAAAATACTCAATGAGAATGGGGGAGAGACGGTCCGGCAGCAACACACAGGCTGTGTGTTGCTGCCGGTGATACTGTGATAATTTTAATACATTTTTTAAATTAAAATAAAAAAAAATCGGTAATTCTCCTTTGCTGTGTCACACAGCAAATGAGAATTACCGATTTTTTTTTATTTTAATTTAAAAAATGTATTAAAATTATAACTACAATCCGAAAAAACAGGGGAAGCCTGGCTTCCCTTGGCCTCCGGGAGAAAACGCCACTGCTAATACACCTATCAAATATACACATTAGATATGCATCTTACATACAGGATATGTATCAAATGCACCTAACCAAATATACTTATCAGATCCTACATATATGTATTAAATACATCTATCAAATATACCAGATATGCATCTTACATAAACTGTATGCATCAAATACATCTATCAAATGTGCATCTTAAATGCGTGTATCAAATGGGCCAAAACGAAATATATCAATCGAGATAATTACCATACAGCCCTGTGACTTGTGAGCTACACCATAGATAAATAAATGTGTGAATAAATTAAGTGAGAATCAATGTGATAATAAGAGTTAAGAAATAAATAAATACAATTAAGCATCAAATTATATTATTATATATTTATTTATTTATTTATTTTAGCATTTTATGATATAATTAGATATTTATACATTTATTTAAGCATTATATTATATAATGATATATTCATTGATATACTGAGTTTTGGCCCTTATAATCCTCCATATATTACTTCCCCAGTGGTTGAGATCCTACAGTATTGATGAATACGATTAATTGGTTTGTGGAATCTCTAAGGTACAACTACGGAAACACAAATATAATCAATATCTAAAAATGATAAAAAACGATGTAGGATACTACCACCTAGGTCACTAGGATACTCTGGATCCGAGGCTGGAGGGTTTTTCAGTCTCGACTGAACTAAAAATACACCTTTTTAGCACGGCTTTTACCTTCTAGGTTCTTATCCCACCTGGGCTGGTCTGTCTACCTGGTGGCCTCCAGCATTTGTCTCCTTTGAATTTAAGCACTTTAAAAGAAAATACTTAGTCTTTTGTTTTATTTTATGTTTTTTAATTGTTTAAACCAGTATGAACCCGTTTACACCAGTATGAACACATTTAAACCCAAGCAAGAGTGTCTGAAACTGGCATGAAGGGCGTAAACCAGGGGACTCTATTTTAACCAATATTTTATCAATCATTGAATTAATTAAAAATATATATGTTTTAATTGGATTGTATTTTACTGATCATTTTGTTGTATGTTTATTTAATTGTATGTTTTATGTCAATCTAAATCTTAATCTGGAGGATTGAATCCCTTTATTAGTCACATAGATGTGTACACACACAGTGAAATGTGTTTCTCTCATTTTACCCATCCTAGTATTAGGAGCAGTGGGCACCTATTGTATATACAGCGCCCGGGGAGCAGTGTATTAGGGGTCTGGTGCCTTGCTCAAGGGGAACCTCGGCAGTGCCCCAGGAGGGCGACCTGGCACCTTTTTTCAAGTACCAGTTCTCACTCCGTACTTGGTCCGTTTCGGGGACTCGAACCGGTGACCCTCCTTTCGGTTCCCAAATCTCAAGTCCCAACAGACTGAGCTACTGCCGCCCTACTCGCCCTCGAGCAACATCATTTCTGTACGTAATGCGCAATATAAATAAAGTTGAGTTGAACCGGATGGGGGACAGACCTGTATCTTCAGCTGGTGGCGAGCGCGCACTTTCTTCCTGAGCGCAGCGGCGAGGGACAGCAGGCCGCCCTGGTCCACCTGGAACAGGCGGTCCTCGTTGCCGCTGACGATGTGGAAGGAGAAGGGGGGGCCGTTCTTGGGCTCATCCCGGTCCGTCACCCGGAGCTGTAGGACCCCGCTGCCCACCGCCTCTCCCTCCTAGAGGATACACACACACACCGAACACACACACACACACACACACCGAACACACACACACACAACACCCGTTTAAACCAGAATCAACCTGTTTACACCAGTATGAACCATGTTTAAACCAGTACAAACCTGTTTACAACCAGTATGTATGAACCCTGTTTGAACCAGAGCGAACCAGAGTTTTTCCAACTGACGTATAACCTGTGTAAACCAGTGGGACCCTTTTTAAACCAGTATTTACCTGTTTGTACAAGTATGTACTGTACCTGTGTACACCAGTGGTAACCTATTTAAACCAGTAGTACCAACAGTTTTAACCAGCGTGAACCTGTTATTACAATATAACTGTCAAGCAGTCAAAACAAGTGTGTGTGTGTGTGTGGGGTGAGGCTGCACACCTGTGGATCTTTGGTAATCAAGGCCCACAGGTGAAACCAGCCGCCAACCACACACACACACACACACACACACACACACACACACACACACACACACACACACACACACACACACACACACACACACACACACACACTCAGGAGGAGCAGTTTTATCTAACCTTTATTTAACCGGGATAAAAACCCACATTGAGATACAATCTCTCCTACCAGGAAGACCTGGCCAAGAAAGTTGATAACACGTCGATTCCATCACAATTATATCCAATAACCACATGATACAACGTAATACACATAAGTAAAAGCTTCTATCCAAGCATCAACAGAAGAGGTTGTTCATTCACAAAATACCACATCATAAATGTTCTGCATCGTAGCAGGACCAGCTTGTGGTTAAGACTCTTGTTAACGTTAGTTTACAACTGGTGAGGGAGATAGAGAGGAGTCTAGAATGAGTCTGATGATAAAATAGTCTCCTTCGTGCTCTGTGTCTGTGCCACCACCTGCTCTGCCTGTTAAACCGTTTTCCATCTCGTAACCGGTTTTCATAACAACTACCCGTTTCCTGGTGTTGGAGGAGCAGCTGGCTTCACCCTGACCTACACCCTACTTCTCCTCTCTCTCCTCTGTCACTCTGTCGTCTGGCTTCTCTTCCAGCCTCATAGGTCACAGGTAGCCTGATATCAGACAGAATTGCCAACTCGTCACACTCACATTTCCATCTTCAGGCTGACATTGTCATTTAATTTAGCCTTTGCCAATCGCTAGAGACCAACGTTTCCAACCCGCCGCACTGATTGGATAGTCACTTTTCAACCGAGAAATCGCAGTTTTATGTCGTGATGCCAGACCTTCAGGATTCAAAAGTCTGGACCCTTTGAATCAACACATGTAGTACCACTAGTGGCCACCAGTCTCTACTTTCACAGTGCCTCAACAGAGCCGACACGAAACTCAACTGATGTTCTCGCTCGGAGGGAGGGAGGGAGGAAGTGAGAGAGGGAGGGAGGTAGAAAGGAAGAGAGCAAGGGAGGGAAAGAGGGAAGAAGGTATGGAAGGAGAGGGAGGAACGGTGGTAGGGAGGGAGGTATGGCAGGAGAGGGAGGTATGGAGGGAGGGAGGGTGAGAGGGAGGGAGGGATGGAAGGAGAGGGAGGTATGGAGGGAGGGAGGAAGGGAAGGAGGAAGGGAGGGTGAGAGGGAGGGAGGAAGGGAGTGAGGAAGGGAGGGTGAGAGGGATGGAGAGATGAGCCAACAGGCACGTCTACCAGAACCAACTCAACCACCAGGAGGAAAAACCACCAGCTTGTAAATCACAGGGAACAGCATGTAGGAACACAACGGCCACTTCCTGGCTCTCAAATCAAAGGTGTGTGAGTGTGTGAGTGTGAGTGTGAGAGTGTGTGTGTGTGTGTGTGTGTGAGAGTGTGTGTATGTGTGTGTGTGTGTGTGTGTGTGTGTGTGTGTGTGTGTACGTGTGCGTGTGTGCGTGAGTCATGGCTGCATACTAACCTCACGTTCATACACAGGAACACACACACACACACACACACACAAACACACACACGATCAGGCACGATGTGTGTGTTGTGTGTGTGTGTGTGTGTGTGTGTGTGTGTGTCTGTGTGTGTGTGTGTGTGTGTGAGTGTGTATGTGTGTGTGTGCGTGAGTCATGGCTACATACACTAACCTCACAATCATACACAGGAACACACACACACACACACACACACACACACACACACACGATCAGGCACGATAACTAATACAACAAATGGATTGTTTTATATCCAGGGTGAAGAGTGAGCAGAAGGTTGGGCATCGTCACTCCAGGATTGAGTACCTCCCAGGGAGGGGGGAGGTACTTGGCACACACACACACACACACACACACACGGATATATACACACAAAACCCACACACACATATACTACTACTACAACATTGTACACACACACTAAAATGGTAAATGGACTGCATTAACAGAGCACTTTTCAGACCCGTGGCCACTCAGGTGTTGTTCCACAAAGAGAAGGGATGGACCATTCTTATTCTTTAATTCTATACAGTTCTCTTTTGTCTCTGTATGTGATGGACGTGTGTGTATGTGTGTGTGTGTATATGTTAATGTGTGTTTGTGTGTGTGTGTGTCTGTTAGTGTGTATATATGTCTTTTAGTGTGTGTGTGTGTGTGTGTGTGTGTGTCTCTGAGTGTGTGTGTGCGTGTGTCTGTTAGTGTGTATATATGTATGTTAGTGTGTGTGTGTGTGTGTGTGTGTGTGTGTGTGTGTGTGTGTGTGTGTGTGTGTGTGTGTGTGTCTGAGTGTGTGTGTGTGTGTGTGTCTGAGTGTGTACCTGCAGCAGCAGACTGTGGGTGACTTGGGAGAAGACGGGAGCGTTGTCATTGACGTCGCCGACGGTAATGGTCACCTGCACCGCCGCGGAGAGAGGAGGACGGCCCTCATCTGCTGCCTGCACCGTCAGGGAGTAGTGAGGAGTCTGAGGAGGAGGAGGAGGAGAGATGAGGAGGAGGAGGAAGAGGAGGAATGAGGAGGAATGAGGAGGCGAAGGAACAGGAAAAAGATAAAGAGAAAGGAGGGGAGAGGAAGCATTGCAGGTGAATGAAATCAAATATGTTAACTGTTCCCTCTCTATGTCTCCCTCTCTACCTGTTCTCGCTTGATGTCTCTATCTCCCTCTCCATGTTCTCTCTTTATGTCTCTATCTCTTTCCCACTCTACCTCTTCTCTGTCTATGTCGCTCTCTTCCTGTTCTCCCTCTGTGTCTTTCTATGTCTCTCTATGTCTTTCTCTCCATCTCTCTACCTGTTCTCTCTCTATGTCTCTATCTCTCTCCCTCCCTACCTGTTCTCTCTCTATGTCTCTATCTCTCTCCCTCTCTACCTGTTCTCTCTCTATGTCTCTATCTCTCTCCCTCTCTACCTGTTCTCTCTCTATGTCTCTATCTCTCTCCCTCTCTACCTGTTCTCTCTCTATGTCTCTATCTCTCTCCCTCTCTACCTGTTCTCTCTCTATGTCGCTATCTCTCTCCCTCTCTTCCTGTTCTCTCTCTATGTCTCTCTATGTCTCTCTATGTCTTTCTCTCCCCCTCTATACCTGTTCTCTCTCTATGGCTCTATCTCTCCCCCTCTCTACCTGTCCTCTCTCTATGTCTCTATCTTTCCTCCCCTCTACCTGTTCTCTCTGTGTGTCTCTCTATGTCTTTCTCTCCTCCTCTCTACCTGTTCTCTCTCTATGTCTCTCTATGTCTCTCCATGTCTTTCTCCCCCCTCTCTCTCCCTGTTCTCTCTCTATGTCTCTATCTTTCCTCCTCTCTACCTGTTCTCTCTCTGTGTCTCTCTATGTCTCTATCGCTCTCCCTCTCTCCCTGTTCTCTCTCTATGTCTCCCTATGTCTCTCTTTGTCTCTCTCCCCCTCTCTACCTGTTCTCTGTCCAGGCCGGTGCGGGTGGAGACCTCCCCGGTGCGGGGGTGGATGGAAAACTGTTGCCGGGCGTCTCCGTCCACGATGGAGTAGCGCAGGAGGCTGTGGAGTGGGC
>CM051001.1:14206857-14234357 GCA_027704905.1 Muraenolepis orangiensis
GACCTTGAGGGGGTCCATCCCATAAACAATACTAAGGGTTCCTGTTGCAGACACTTTAACGAGCTCTGCCACCACCGTGTGCCAGTGTGTCTTAGCATGTCTTCTACCATCCTAAACATAGTAATCTATGCTAAAATAAAAAAAGAACAGGTGTAGTAGTATCCATTTTGTGTGCCAGTCTCAGCTTACCAGTTATTCCGAAACCGGACCCCCAACTGACGGTACCACAAAGGCACCACCCCCACCAAAACGGGAAACAAGGAAGTGGCCGTACCCGTGTGCTGGTCCAGCAGGAAGCGTCTGTCGTCGTTCCCGGACACGATGCTGTAGAGGATCCGGTCGGGCCCTCCTCCTCCTCCTCCTTCTCCGTCGCTGCTGAGGGAGGCCACGCTCAGCACCTCCGACCCCACGGCCAGGGACTCTGGGAGCTGGGCGGTGTACTCGGCGCTCAGGAAGACGGGCCGGTAGTCGTCCAGGGAGACCACGTCCAGCGTCACGGTGGCCACCGAGTAGAGGTGGCGCGGCAGGCCCCGGTCCGACGCCTTGGCCTTCAGCTGGAAGGTGGGCGGCGCCTCGGGCCCCAGGGGCCGCTCCAGACGCAGGATGCCCGAGAACTCGTCCAGCGAGAAGTAGCCGCCGGCGTCGCCGCTCAGCAGCGAGTAGCGGACCTCCTGGTTTATACCTGAGGATGAGAACACACACACACACACACACACACACAGGCGCCATTTATGACCGCTGGACTGGCTCACGTTGAACACCAAACACACACACACACATAGGAGTTAGCAGAGATTAATGGTTCAATGGCCCTCGTCATACTGTACTCGTACAAAGTGGAGGAGAGTAGAGGAGGGAGAGAGAGAGAGAGAGAGAGAGAGAGAGAGAGAGAGAGAGAGAGAGAGAGAGAGAGAGAGAGAGAGAGAGAGAGAGAGAGAGAGAGAGAGAGAGAGAGAGAGAGAGAGAGAGAGAGAGAGAGAGAGAGAGAGATAAAGAAGAAGAAGAAGAAGAAGAAGAAGAAGAAGAAGAAGAAGAAGAAGAAGAAGAAGAAGAAGAAGAAGAAGAAGAAGAAGAAGAAGAAGAAGAAGAAGAAGAAGAAGAAGAAGAAGAAGAAGAAGAAGAAGAAGAAGAAGAAGAAGAAGAAGAAGAAGAAGAAGAAGAAGAAGAAGAAGAAGAAGAAGAAGAAGAAGAAGAAGAAGGCAGACACAGCGGGAATAAACCATCACAACAGAATAATCTGACAGACGCTAGATGGCTGAATAGGAGACAAGAGAGAACAGAAACAAAGAAGGTTTGAAAGAGAAATATATCCAAGGCTGAGTAGAGCTAAAGTTCTCTCTATTCATATTCCAAACAATACGCCATACAGGAAGCAGCCAGGCAGGGGGAGGGGGAGGGGCGGAAGCATGACTCCCATTAACCGCTCGTTCAATACTGTATTCACCAGGCAGATGTTGAGGGGGAGGTCTCCTGGGATGGTCATCAACAACACCATTTATTACATGGAAACAACACCAAACACACACATTAGCGAAGATTAACGGTTTACTCCTTCCACAGAGAGGTGAGGAGGAAATGGAGGGAGAGGGAGGAGGAGGGAGGAGGAATCATTAGAAGAGTGGTGTCGAAAGGTTGGATCAGGTGAAGAGCGGGCGGATGAGGAAGAAGAGGGAGGTAGAGAGGGAAAGGTAAACACAGAGTCAAACAGATGTGAGGACGGAAAGAGGTACCGAGAAAGGCGGGGGGTGTGTGTGTGTGTGTGTCTGTCTGTGTGTTTCAGTTTGTTGCGTTGAGCAAGCATTCAGGTGAAGGTGAGAGGACCCCCCCCCCCCAGGTGAACGACAACAGACAGACAGACAGACAGAGGAAGCGTGAGAGAGAGAGAGAGAGAGAGAGAGAGAGAGAGAGAGAGAGAGAGAGAGAGAGAGAGAGAGAGAGAGAGAGAGAGAGAGAGAGAGAGAGAGAGAGAGAGAGGAAGCATGAGAGAGGGAGAGGGAGAGAGACAGACAAGAGACAAGCAGAGCGACAGAAAGGCAGAGAGAGAGACAGAGGAAGCATGAGAGAGAGATTCAAGATTCAAGATGTTTAATTGCCATATGCAACAAGTACAACGAAATGCTTACTCCTCATTCCCTCCAGCAGTATGAGTTTCCTTTTACTATACTATGTACTATACTTATACTATACAACACTAAAGAGGGAGAGGAAGTATGAGAGAGAGAGAGGAAAAGAGAGAGAGAGAGAGAGAGAGAGAGAGAGAGAGAGAGAGAGAGAGAGAGAGAGAGAGAGAGAGAGAGAGAGAGAGAGAGAGAGAGAGAGAGAGAGAGAGAGAGAGAGAGAGAGAGAGACTGTACATCTTGGCAGCACACACCTGCCCCCGAGAACATTCTTCAGAGGTATTAGACTATCATTAAAGCCAAAAAACGATTTGGACTGTGATGTATGGGCATTGGTTTTGCCTCTTAAATAAACAAGCGGTCGAAATAACATCCTTAACCGCTGCAGAAAAGGAATAGGCAGAGGAGATGGTTTAGAGGATACACTTCATTCCTTGTTATGTAACCTGGAGCAAATCCTGGAATCTATTTTACTGAATTTGGAGGCGTTGTGCCTCCAACGCAGAACACCAATAATAAGAATATTAATAATATCTAGAGGCAGACAGCATGAATAAACCATTCAAAGCTCACAACAAAATGGCTAGAAACGCAAGATGGTTGAATTGGAGACAGAAGAGAGCAGAAAGAAAGAAGGCTCGAAAGAGAAAGATATCCAGGGCTGAGTTAAGCCGGCAGGCAGATAGCTCCCATTAACCGCCCGTCAAAACGGCATTCACCAGGCAGACATTCAGATAGTGACGGGGACCTTTCGATGTATAGGACAGCGGCTGTCAAACTCATTTTGAGGCGGTGGGAGGGGGGGCATAATAGACCAAACGCTACTTTATCGGAGGAACACGGATGCTAATACTGATGGAAAACATAACATTACTCACACAGTTGACCGGCGTTTTTGTCGTAACTTTCACCCCGTTGCTATCGTAATGGAGCCCGAATATTGTAGGTGGCAGGTTGACGTTAGCAGTTAGCAGTTTGTTTTCTTAACCTTTGGAATTATTTGCGGCCTAGTGGCCTAGTGTGGAATGACAGCGAACATTCTCAGCCTTTGATAAAAGTTTTCTGTTTCTTTACTGGTTTTTTTCGTACGACTACTCTGATGACGTTGTATGTGCTTGTGTAACGGACACCAGCCGGTACACTCACGGTTAAACTTAAAAAAGGGTTATAGCTTTTCCACTCAAATTGTTAGCTATGGTTATTCAATGTGTAGGGCTGGCCTTTACAGAACAGCCATCTTGACTGGGCAAATGGTTTTAAGTATACATAGTATTAAGGGTATTGGGTGTGTATTAACTGTGATGGTATTAAGGATATTAGGTGTGTATTAACCGGGTGTTCAGAGTCAAACTCCCTGCTGGGACATGCCTCTGAAATATATTATGTTCAGAGACACTGGTACTACACACACGCCTGCACACCCCCGTACACACATAGACACACGTCTGTACATGCACACGGATATACACACACACAGACACACACACGCCGATACAAACACGTTCACATACATGGACACACACACACACAGGCACACAGACACACAGACACACACACGATAAACACATAGACACACGTCTGACACACACACACACACACACACAGACACACACAGATACAAAAACACATTCACATACATGGACACACACTGATACACACACTGACGCACATCTGTACACACAGACACACCGATACCAACACACAAAGTCAAATTCATAGACACACACACACACACACACACACACACTTAGAGAGACACACAAAAACACACACAGCGAGGATTGAGAGCTGAGGGAGAGCTGTCACAACTTGTTCCAGAATGTTATGATTCATCCGTTGAACATCCATCATTCCTCTCATTATTACTCATTATTACACTTAAATGTCACAAGATACCGCGCTTCAGTGCATAACCATACAGTGGCGCCGTTTGAAGCAGGGCTAAAAGCCTTGCATACGTCAAGACACATATACAAGATCCATTGGATCGCTGCATTCAATTGAGTTACCAGAATATAATATGAGTGAATCAAAGGAATCTCATAAATCCTTTGTAGTCTATCGACATAATTGATTGAAAACAGGGGTGTCCATAAGTTATTGTATCGATACATGGGATTCCCGTCCAATAATAACAGAATTATTACTTAGGTAATTATTATTATTATTATTATTATTATTATTATTATTATTATTATGTTTTCTCCCCTGTTTGTCTGTTAGCAAGACAACTCAAAAAGTTATGTACAGAATTGGACACAACTTGGTGGTTAGATTACTTTGGGCTAAGGAACAGATTAGATTTTGGCCTGGATTCGAATCCAGGGAACTTTTTGGTGTGGCGCTCTACTGAGTGCCTTCTAGTTAAACATGAATTAATACATTTTTGTGAAAATTCTGTTGACTAGTGTTAATTCAGCTACGCTAGTGACACATCATCGAGGCTAGCTACCATTCCGTTAGACTGGTACTAATTCCGTCAGGCTGTATTGAACCTGCATCATGTGACATGTAAGCACGCCAGTGGTCTCACCGGTGTCCGGGTCCTTGGCGTAGAGGACGGCGAGCGGCGTCCGGACCGTGGTGTTGTCGAATACGGTCACCTCGTAGCGGTTGGAGGAGAAACGCGGTGGGTTGTCGTTCATGTCCTGGATCATCAGCAGGATGTCCGCCTGGCACGAGCTCCCACCGCCGTCCGTCGCCTTGACGACCAGGTGATGCTCCGGCTCCTGCTCACGGTCCAGCACGGCCAAGGTGAAGAGCTCCCCTTGAGATGGGAGATTAGTGAAAGATTAGCAGGGTCACCTCTGAATCCCAAACTTTCTCAAATTAGTTATTCTAATTTAGAGTTATTCCTGGTGAGGAGGGCGCTCTCCTCATGTGTTTTTCCATTTCTCTGGAGACAAAGCTTACATATAAATACCAAGAATTTTTCTCTCCTCTTGCATTGTAAGTGCTGCCTGACTTAGGGCATTACGGCAGTCATAGCTGGGATAGTCATGTTAATATTCATTTTAGTAAAAAAATTAAATGGGTCTTAGCCTGAAACACATGCCTACCGTCCGACCACTGAAGACAACATTGCATAGAAATACTAGTCACCTCAGTGGACTCTCTCAGTGTCAGCTGAAAGTATGGACACTATCTCTGATTGAGTTACCTGTCCGCTGGTCCAGGTGGAAGTTGTCTGCGTCGGGGCCGTGCAGTGTGTAGGAGACCAGGCCGTGGGCGCCCGTGTCGCGGTCCGTCGCCGACACTCTGAGGACGAACACGTTGGACGGAGAGTTCTCCATCACCACCTCCGTGTACGCCAGCTAGCCGAGGGAGACACGAGAGTTAGCACCACGGCGTCAACGGCGACTCCGTCTAACTATTAGCCCCCATGCAACATTGGGAGAAGCGGTTCCACTGAGAGTGTCCCCGGCTTAATTTAATATAAAGTCTAAGACTGGAACCTGGTTCTGAGAGATCATATGTCACATAAGTGACCTTTGAAGTGAAATATATTGAATACACCGAACATGGCTCTCCAGGAGGCATTTAATAATATGAGGTTTGTTCTAATTCTGTTCTTATTCTATTCCCGTCGAGAATCGTCGAGAATTTGTTTCTTTTGTCAAAACACTACTTTCTACATGACACTATTAAGACATTTTAACTGTAAAACATATTTAAATGGACCTGCTGACACTGATAAAAACATATCTACATTGTAGAACATACCTTAACTGACCTGGTAAAACTGTAAAAAATGAATCTACACAGTAGTCATATCTCAACTGACCTGCTGACACTCTGGGCTGTTGTCGTTGACATCCAGCACGTGGATCTCTGCGGTGGCGAGGGCCTGGAACTTTCCGTCGGTGGCGGTGATCTGGAGGGTGTAGCGGTCCTTGGCCTCCCGATCCAGGGGCTCCTTCAGGATCAGACCCCACTGCCCTTCCTCCTCCTGGATGATGGCGAACTGCCCCAGGGGGTCCCCGTCTGCACAACACACATGGGTCAACAAGGAACCAATCACTGCAAGGCTTGTGGTTACAGTGTTGGGGTGACTACCAAGCAAAAAAGGGGTACGGGTTCGAACCCCTGTGGACCTGCAGTCTACCTATCTCATATTTCATTGAGCCGATGATTTCATCCACAGCGACACTATCCGACACTTAGTGAATTCAGATATATGTCGTTAAGGAGCAGTTTGGGGGTTAGGTGGCATCTTGCTCAAGGGTAACTACAGGTAAACTATGGAAATCAGAGTTTGAAGCCAGAACCGTTAGGGCTGGCAGTCATACACTCTTACCACTAGAGACTTCACTGCTCCTTACCTAGGAGGCATGCTTGGGCAAGACGCCTCACCCCTTCTCAACCAGTACCCTAACAACGAAAATAAATAAATAAATAAATAAAAGCAATCACAAAAAGTGACTAAACAGTGAATAATATGATTTAGTATATAATAGCAACCGGTTGGAGCACTACCGGTTGGGCAGGGTGAGATCACTGTACTCACGCAGCCACACCGTCTGACTCTCTCATGTTTGTTTGGTTTGTTTGATGTGGTTTCTTAAGGGTATTGAAATCAATGTTTCCCTGCTCTGTAATAAAGCCCTCACACTCCGGCTCCCCTGGGACCGCCTGTATTATCATAACGATTAGCACGGTACGGGCTTTATGGCACAGGAGGGTGTCGCAGCTCGTCCAGTTGCCGTAGCCATAAAAAAAGAGGTGAGGGGATGGGACGTACGCCCAGACTTCCACGGCTGCTTGACAATGCGCCGGCGTAAATACTTTGCCTGATAATTATACAGAGGGTTTCGCAACCGCGTTTTCTCGGCGGCCCGATTATTAGTTCTCTGTCGGTGTGGCCCTGCGTGTGGGAAGGAACAGCAGTCTCTTTCATGCTGGTAGCTGCAGGGGCTCTGTGTTCCAGTCCTGTCTACCTGGTTGTGTGTGTGTGTGATTCACCTGTAGCTGAACAACAACAACAACACACCACCGCATGCTGATTACAGAGCAGATCAACAGGAGATTTTATATGAACCCAAACCGCCACTACCATTGATCCCACAATGGTACCACAACACACACAAAGGGCGGAGCTTGACACAATCTCTCTCTCTCTCTCACACACATACACACACACACACACGGACACACACACGCACACATGCACACACACTTCTATTGGAGTATGGCGCCGTACGAGATGGCTGCCGTGTCGCGAGCTCCCGCACGACGACGCAGTTTTTTGTTATTTATTCTTTTTATCGCAACTATTTTAGTTCAGGAAGTTAGCAGCAAGTTCACTTATAACTTCTGCACACTTCGGGAGATCAGATCGACAGTCGCTCGCCGCCTACCGGAGTTTTTTCATTCTTTCGACTCGGACGTCCCGCCCGAAGTCACAGCTGGATTATCTCCGACCATCTTGGGCACGATTACACGCAAGCGTCGCCGGAGGAAGCGAGGGAAGCGAGCCGGCGTGCTAGTCAGGCTGAGACGTCGATCCGATCGCCCCCCACTACCCACCATTCTACTGGCTAATGTACAGTCTCTGGACAATAAGTTAAGCGAACTACAGGCTCGTATTCAATTCCACCGGGAAACTAAGGACAACTGTATCATCTGCCTTACGGAGACATGGATGTCGGAGGGAGTAACCGACGCAGCTATCGAGCCGACGGGATTTTCCGTACACCGGGCGGACAGAACAAAGGCTCTCTCCGGTAAAGTTCGCGGAGGGGGGGTATGTCTCATGATAAACAGATCTTGGTGCAACCAAAGTCATGTACATCCCCTCAAGTCTTTCTGTTCCCCGGACCTGGAGTACCTGATGCTTATGTGCCGTCCACACTGGCTACCTCGGGAGTTTACAGCGGTAACCGTGACCGCTGTTTACATTCCCCCACAAGCCAACACGGACACAGCGCTGAAGGAACTGTACGGGGCTATCAGCGAACAGGAGTCGGCACACCCCGAGGCTGCTCTCATCGTGGCGGGGGACTTCAACAAGGCGAACCTGAAGAAGGTTCTCCCGAAGTTCTACCAACACATAAGGCACCGGGCGAGCGGATCCTCGACCACTG
This sequence comes from Muraenolepis orangiensis, assembly GCA_027704905.1. Classification (NCBI taxonomy): domain Eukaryota; kingdom Metazoa; phylum Chordata; class Actinopteri; order Gadiformes; family Muraenolepididae; genus Muraenolepis; species Muraenolepis orangiensis. The sequence goes on from CM051001.1 coordinate 14,215,058, forward strand.
CTACACTCCCTTCCGTGATGGCTACAAGGCCCTCCTCCGCCCACCGTTCGGCAAATCAGATCACCGCTCTATCCAGCTACTCCCCGCCTATAGGCAGAGACTGAAGCAGCAACCGATCGCTGTGAGGGAGGTCCAATGCTGGTCGGACCAATCAGACTCTACGCTGCAGGATTGTTTTGATCACGCTGACTGGCACATGTTCCGCGTTGCCTCGGACAATAACATCAACGAGTACGCGTCGTCGGTCACCGGGTTCATCAAGAAGTGCATAGATGACGTTGTTCCGACCAAGTCGGTTCGGATATATCCCAACCAGAAACCGTGGATTAACGGCGATGTTCGCGCTGCCCTACATGCGCGTAACGCCGCCTTTGGTTCCGGGAATACGGAGGAATATACGAGAGCCCGTTACGACCTCCGTAAGACCATCGTCACTGCCAAGCGGGAGTATAAGGACAGAGTGGAAGATAAATTCAAGAACCACGATGCGAGGGGTATGTGGCAGGGGCTGCAGACGATAACGAACTTCAGAGGGAGAACCAGTTGTGTAGAGAACTCCTCTACCTCCCTCCCAGGAGAGCTAAATACATTTTTTGCTCGGTTCGACGAACGGCAGCCCGCCGAAGCCAGCACCGACTGAGGAGACCAGCCAGCTGCGCATCTCGGAGGCGGATGTGCGCCGCACCTTTAAGCGGCTGAACATCCGTAAGGCGGCAGGCCCCGACGACATCCCAGGCCGCGTCCTCAGAGCATGCGCAGACCAGTTGGCAGGAGTCTTTGCAGACATCTTCAACCTCTCCCTGTCCCAGGCTGTTGTCCCCGCGGTCTTCAAGATATCCACCATCGTGCCTGTCCCTAAACATACCAAGGTAACATGCCTGAATGACTACAGACCTGTGGCCCTCACCTCGATCGTTAGCAAATGCTTCGAGAGGTTGGTCAAGGACTTTATTTGCTCTGTGTTACCTACCACGCTGGACCCATGGCAATTTGCATATCGTCAAAATAGATCCACGGACGACGCAATTGCCATGGCCCTCCACACTGCCCTTTCCCACATGGAGGGTAAGAACTGTTATGTGCGAATGCTGTTTGTGGACTACAGCTCAGCATTCAACACAATAGTTCCTGCCAAGCTCGACACCAAGCTGAGAGGTCTAGGCGTACCCCCATCCATGTGCAGCTGGATTCTGGACCTCCTGTCGGACCGCCGCCAGGTGGTGAGGATGGGCAGCACCACATCAGAGCCACTGACCCTCAACACGGGAGCCCCCCAGGGATGTGTGCTGAGCCCTCTCCTCTACTCCCTCTACACCCACGACTGCATGGCTATGCACAGCTCCAACGTCATCGTCAAGTTTGCTGACGACACGACAGTGATGGGCCTGATCGCCGGCGACGACGAGACAGCCTACAGGGAGGAGGTCGGATCGCTGGAGCAGTGGTGCCAGGAGAACAGCCTCGCCCTCAACGTCAAGAAGACCAAGGAGCTGATCGTGGACTTCAGGAGGCAGAGGGGAGAGCACAGCCCTATCTCCATCGACGGCGTTGCAGTAGAGAGGGTCAGCAGCTTCAAGTTCCTCGGCGTGCACATCTCCGAGGACCTCACATGGTCCACGCACACCACACACGTGGTGAAAAGGGCCCAACAACGCCTGTATTTTCTCAGGCGTCTGAAGAAATTCAGCATGGGCCCCCGCATCCTGAGAACATTCTACAACGGCACCATCGAGAGTGTTCTGACAGGGTGTATCACCGCCTGGTACGGGAACTGCACTGCACTCGAGCGCAAAGCGCTTCAAAGGGTGGTGCGGACGGCCCAGTATATCGTTGGAGGTGAGCTCCCCTCCCTCCTGGACATTTACAACCGGCGGTGCGTGGCCAAGGCCAAACGAATTATAAAAGACATTGCCCACCCCAGCCACGAACTGTACTCACTATTACCGTCAGGCAGGCGATACCACAGTATCAAGTGTCGTACAAATAGGCTTAGAGATAGCTTCCACGGTCAGGCCATCAGGCTGCTGAACAAGGGCGTATAACATATAACAATGTATATTTTATTACATTGATTTATATATACATATTGCTCTTTTCTGTGCTGATTTTTGCATTTTATAAATTGCATTTTTTATTTTTATTTTATATTCTTTATTCTATTTTTATTCTATTTTTATCTATTTTTATCTTATTTCATAACTGCTGTCTGTCGTCGGGTATTGCACACAAGATTTTCACATCACTGCTTTATACTAAACTGTAAACTGTGAAGTGACAATAAACTTGACTTGACTTGACTTGACTTGACTCATGCACACGCACACATGCCAGATGCACACACGCATGCACGCACACACATGCACACATACACACGCACACTCACACACATATACACACACCTACGCGCGCACACACACGTACACATGCATGTACACACACATAGATGCATGCACACACATGTGTATTTGTAAAGATTCATACTGCGGGAGGGAATGGGGAGTAAGCATTCCATTGAACTTGTTTCAAATGGCCAATAAAACATCTTGTCTTGTAACTTGTATTTGTCGTTCATCTTCTTTTAGCACTACCAATAAAGTTGAATTGAATCTAAACCTGTGATGTAGCAGGTGACCAGCCGGTTCTCCAGGGAGACGTCGGCGTCCGTGGTCGTCATAGAAACGAGGACGCCAGCGGGCCAGCGGTTCTCGGGCGCTGAGCCGCGGTACACGTCCCGGGTGAAGCGTGGCGCGTTGTCGTTCTCGTCCGTCACTGTCACCTCCACCGCCACGGAGGAGGACAGCGCCACCGCCGTCCCCGCCGCCACCTCGCCGCCACGGTCGGTGGCCACCACCAGGAAGCGGTAGAGGCGGGCCGCCTCGCAGTCCACCGGCCGCCCCACAGTGATCCAGCCGCTGTCGCCGTCGATGGAGAACACGTCACCGATTGCCTCCCCGCCGGGCGCTGCCTCCAGGCTGTAGGTCACCTGGCCGTTGATGTCCATGTCCGGGTCGTTGGCGGTGACCTGGGAGAAGAGAGCATGGGGTACATTGTTGTTATTTTTATCATCTAACATCTGCTTTATCTGCACCATCGAAGATGGACCTGAGGTTATGTTTTTCGCCCCTGTTTGTCTGTTAGCAACTCAAAAAGTTGAATGGATAAAACTTATGGGCCAAAGGAACAGTTGTTTAGATTTTGGTGCAGATCCTGAATTCAGATCCTGAGGACGTTTTGGTGTGGCAGAGGTATGCACTCTACTGAGAGCCCTCTAGTTCAATTTTATTTTAGTCATGGGTACAAGTTTGCTTGAAATAATTTGGATAAAACATGAAAATGTTTCAATGGCTCACTTAACTTTCTTCTCCATCTACTTATAGCTCTTCTAATGTACCCATCTTCCCTCTCTACTCTGTTCATCTATGAACCCTAGAATCCCCTGTGATCTGTAAAAAATGAACCACCCCGTGATATCTCAGAGGTTCACTCTAGTGTCTCACCTGAATGACGGTGGTACCAGCGGGCATGTTCTCTGCCAGGTAAGCCCGGTAGGGGTTGGCCTCAAACACAGGCTGGTTATCGTTCACGTCCCGCACCTGGATGTTGACGGAGACCAGAGACGCCACGGCGGTACCGTTGTGGTTCCCCTGGGCCAACACGTCAATCTGGTACCACTTGGTCCGCTCATGGTCGATGGTCTTCTGCACCAGCAAGGTGCCGCTCTCCTGGTCCAAGCTGAACACCTTGTCCTTGTTGCTGTCCACCGTGTTGCCGTTCACCAGGCTGTATATGAGCGGCGTGTCCGAATTGGCCCGCACTGTGCCAATCTCCGTGCCCACGGGGACGTCTTCGGCAGCTGAGAAGGTGTACAGTGGCTCTGTGAACTTGGGCAGCGGCACTTCAGGGGCGACCACCTTCACCTGAACGGGAACCGTGGAGTTGAAGAAGGGGAGCCCACCATCGCGGGCCTTCACCTTGAAGTTGAAGATCTTGTTCTCCATGCCCACTAGGCTCTCCTTGACGCTGATTACACCGGTGAAGGGGTTGATCTCGATAATGTCCTCTGTCACCTCCTCCTCCGCCTCGTCCACCATGTAGGTGACGTCGGCATTCTTGCCCTCGTCCGCATCGTAGGCAATGATCTGGATGACGGGGGAGCCCTTGTTCACGGTGGACTGGATGGACACCTGGTACTCCGATGCCTTGAAGAGGGGTGCATTGTCATTCTCGTCGGTGAGGATGATTTTCACCGTGCAGAACGCCACCCTGCCCCCTCCGTCTTTAGCCATCACCTTAATGGCGATGACCCTCTGGGTGGGGTTCTCGCGGTCGAGTGGCTGCGTCGTGACGATCTGTCCATCGGCATCGATGGTGAACTTGTCATCTGCCAGCTTGTTGATGATGGTGTAGTCCACGCTGCCGTATGCCCCGTCATCAGGGTCTATTGCCGCCAGGCGGATCACACGGGTCCCGGCATCTGCGTTTTCGGCCAGCTCTGCTTCATAGAGGTTCTGCTTGAAGTAGGGGCTGTGTCGGTTGCTGTTCATCATTTCTATGTTCACCGGCGCTGTATTCTGGAACACTCCGTCGGACACGGCCACAGTCAGGTTGTAGTAGGGCTCTAGATTTCTCTTGCAGACATTTGAGAAGGAGATGATCCCGGAGGACTCGTTGATGTTGAAGTGCCGGGCCTCGTTTCCTGAGAGGATTTTGTACTTCAGATTATCCAGATCCTTGTTGTCTGGATCGGAGGCTTGGATTTTGATGACAATGTGCCCGCACTTAGCCATCTCGTCCAGCGTGACGTTGTACTGGGAGTTCACAAAATTTGGCGGGTTATCGTTGACGTCGGTGACGTTAATGATGATGTTGGCCTCACTGCTAAGAGGAACAGTGCCGTTGTCAGTTACTTTGATTTTTAAATGAAACTGCTTGGTTTTTTCATGATCCAGTATCTGCATGTTTACAATTAGCCCGCTGTGGGTGTCTATCTCAAAAAATCGGTCTCGTTTCTTTCTGTTCGTACCATTTGGAACGTCAGATCTTTGTTTCTCTCAGAATCCCTGTCCGAGGCAGATACCTTAATAACAGAGGAGCCGACAGAGAGCCCCTCGGGTATGCCTACAGAGTATGTCAACTGGGAGAAAATCGGAATGTTGTCGTTCACGTCCTCCACCTCGATTTCAACAGAGGCCTCGGAAAACGCTCCTGTCACAGAATCAGAGGCGCGCACTGTCAAGACGTGCAGGGACCGGCTCTCGTAGTCTAACGGGTTTGTGACAGTTAGAACCCCTGTTTTGAAGTCTATATGAAAGTGTTTTGTAGTGTTCTCCTCCTCCAGGCTATAAATGAGACGATATCCCTCCGGATTCCTTGCCTGCACGTGTAAAATGGTGGTAAAGGGGGGAACGTTCTCTGGGACTTTGAGAGGATACAGTAACGTCTGGAAAACCGGATTAGTGCGGTTTCTCAACTGGATGCTGAGCTGCGCAGTCGTGCTATGACTGGGTTCACCCTCGTCTGCTGCTATGATGGTGAGGACATACTTATTCAGAACGTCAAAGTCCAAAGGTCGCTGAAGGGACACGTCTCCCACTTCTGGGTCGACCCTGAACAGACCAAAGTCTTCGTCCAGGGAATAAATTATGGATCCGTTTTCTCCCAGATCTCCATCACTAGCCATTGCCTGATATAAAACATCCCCTGGCTCGGAGTCCTCTGAGACCATCATAGAGAACGGCAGATTGAGAAACTGTGGAGCGCTGTCATTCACGTCGTCTATGTAGACCTTGACCTGGGTCATGGTCCTTCGAGGCGGGACCCTCAGGTCTCGAACCTCGACCACCACGTCGTACATGTCTTGCTCCTCTCGGTCAAAAGGGACACCCGTGGTTTGAAGAATCCCTGACGTTCGGGATATGGAGAACCGTCCCATTGGGTTCAGTACAGAAAACACAAGAGGTTCATTCAGGTGAGAGCCGGCTGGTGTGAGGGCTACTAAAGTTTTAATCGATTGCAGGTTCTCCACAACACTGGCCGAATAGGATTTCTCCCTAAACACAAGGCCGCTCGCTGTCAAGTTAGATAAATGCACCTTGACAATAGCAGAGTCTTTATAGAGCCCATCGAATGCTTTCACGACAAGCTCGTACTGCGGCTTGTACTCCTGGATATTGGTAACGCTGATGACTCCGGTCTCGGGGTGGATTGAAAAAGTGTCGTGAAGATTGCCCTCTGTGATGAAATAGGACATTTCAGAGTCTGCATCGTGGGCCACAATCTGTAAAACCTCTGTGCCTGTGACAGCTGGGTAGATGACGGATGCCTCATATTCCCGTGCGGGGAATTGTGGCGGCGAGTCATTAAGGTCCAGGATGTGAATGGTGACCTTGGCGGGATGCTCGGCATATCGCGTTGGCTCCCCAGAGTCCTTAACCTGCACACTGAACTGATGCACAGCCTTGGCCTCGAAATCAACCGCCGATATTATGGACAGCGTACCCGTGCTGGTGTCTATCTTGAACACGTTGAGCGCCTCCGGCTCCACAATGCGATAGATCAACAGGGAGTTGGAGTCTCGGTCGGCGTCGAAGGCCTCAATGACCAGCGGGGTATTGCCCTCCCCCATCACCACACTGTTGGCATGGGCCCCCTCGCTGATCTGCCCCCGGTACTCACGCCGTCGGAAGACGGGTGCATTGTCGTTCTCATCGATCACGTAGACGTGGACGACCGCCTCAGACGTGGCGCCGGCCACAGTGGAGGCGGTCACCCGGAGCTTGTACGAGTCACGCTTCTCAAAGTCGAGGGGCTTCCGGACGGAAATCGAACCAGTGTAAGGGTTTGTGTGAAACGTCCCATTGGGATCTCCGTTTATGAGCCCATAGTGCACCGCCCCCGGGCTCCAAGCCGAAATGGTCACCAGCGGTATTCCGGGAGAGCTCAGCTCGCTGATCTCCACAAAGTACTCTTCGGCAGAAAAGGCCGGAGGGGTTTGTTCAGAGATGAGGACAGAGATATGTACGGAGCAGACGTCGCTGCGCTGGGGGAACCCCTGGTCGGTGGCCTTCACGCTCAGGTGGAACCGATCTTGGGGCTGGCGGCCCAAAGGTTTGGTTAGATGGATGGATCCGAGGACCGGGTCCATGGAGAATATATGGTCCATGTTCCCTGTAAAGAGAACATTGGTTATTCATGTGATTCTTTGATGAAAGGCAAGGTTATAGTCAAGTTTTATTAAGATAGTGAGCGGATTTCTAAGATAACCTATATATTTATATATAGGCCAAGAGGTGCATCCAGCCTTGTTAAAGAAACTTTTGAGCTCTTGAAACATAAATGTTTACGTGGCTTTGACTGCTGTAGAGAAAACAATGCGGGACAACTAAATTAAACCCTAATGCGACCCAATACAAAAGGACCTCACTCACCGGAGTGCAGAGAATAGCTAACGTCTGCGTTGCTGCCGGTGTCCTTGTCCATCGCCTTGACCCGGACGACCTGTGACCCTGTGGCCGCCATGTTGGACAGGCTGACCTCGTAGCGGGGACTGAGGAAGATGGGCGAGTGGTCGTTGCAGTCCTCCACGTACACCACCGCCTTCACGAAGTTCCTCTTCACCGGGATCTCCTGGTCACGCACCTGTGGAGACAATGCAATGCATCCCAATATTTCAGATGATTTTATTTATTTTTTATTTATTGATTTTTATTGATTTTTATTTTATTTTATGTGTTATAACCCTGGTTATTTTTTCATATTTGATGTTGTTTTGTGTGTTTGTGTATATATGTGTATATGTTGACTAGATTTCACATTGGTATTGTCTTACTGTATTTTTATGTTCATATTTTTTCTTATTTTATTTATATTCTCTATTTTTGTTATCCTTTTGTAATCTTGAGTAGAGTTACAATTTCCCTGGGAATGAATAGGGTAGAGTATTGAATAAAGTAGAGTTTTGAATAAACTGAATTGTACACTTTGTTTGACTTAGAAGTGTTAGGTTGATCAGCTGTTTTCGTTCCACTGTAGCAATATACTGCAATACACTGTACAATAGCCTGCAGGCTTTGAATGCTAATTGTGTTAAATGACTGTGTAAATGTAAATGTTGTAAATGTAAATGTAGAAAATGTAAATGTTGTTATATTTTCAGTTTTCCTGATCATGGCACATCGCACTCTCATTGCTTCCCATTCTGCTTCATACCATGATGACCAACGTGTGGGTGGGGATGTCCTCGTAGTCCAGCGTCTCAGTCAAGACCAGCACGCCGCTCTTGGGGTCCAGGTGGAAGTACTTGAGGCTCTCGGGGTGGAGGCTGCTGTGGATGGAGTATACCAGCTTGCTGTTTGCGTCCCGGTCTTCAGCGCGGATCTGCAGGATGTCCTTCCAGGGAGAGGTGTCCTCTGGGATGTGGACCTGAGGGACCAGACGGGATCAGAGACCAGAGAGCAGACGGGATCGGAGACCAGAGAGCAGACGGGATCGTAGACAGGATCGGAGACGGGATCAAAGACCAAGGGTGCACTAATAAAAAAAAGTATGACCGAGTACTTTTACACACAACTCTGTTCACACACTTATTTAGCAGCTGCGCCCATAAGGCTCATAACATACATGCCCAGCGCTGCATCAACCAACCAATCTTTAAAGATAGACTCTAAAGATAGCCAATCCGGAGCAAACACACAAAGCAACGCTCTTTTACATCCTCTACTCCAGGGGTTCCCAACCTTTTTCACCCAGAGCCCCCCCAAATGACTCCTGTTGGAATTTGCGAACCCCCCCCCCCCCCGGAATGTGTGCACCCCCCCCCCCCCCCCCAAACTTTGAAACTTTAATTGCCGCTGTTGCCAAGGCAAGGCAACAGCGTTATTTGAGTTTCAAAGTCTCAAAAATGCTACAACTACTGTCACAAACTGGATGAATGTAAAGTATTTCGTTAAAGGAGGATGAAAGCGTTATTAAGGAGCACTATTGGAGTGACTTTGATGGGTATTGGACTTGGGATTATTTTATTTGGATGCCCGCTGTATGAATAAATTAAAGGACGGCGCAAGTGGACAACAATTCGCAAAGAGATTCAACTGTTTAAAACACATGCTCAAAGTAAACCGGATTTTGCCGATGTGTTTATGTGGATTCAAAAGTCGTAAATAATCTACAAAATGGAGGATACCGATCTGATCGGAGCAACTGTGACAAATAATCCAACTGAAACCGACACCTTACGCGCAGAAGAAACATTTCTATTAAAGAAAAAATTATACGTTTCTGTCTTTTTATGCCTTTATTAGCTACTAACTTGCAAGAACAGGACACTTCAAAATAATAGACTATGCCTAATAAAAAGAATCCACTGCAGTAAAAATGTCCTCACCCCGGGTGGTAGTGGTAAGGTTGACTGTCCTGCTTCAAATCTTCCCCATCGATATATTGCACATAAACGATGAGCACAGCCTCGTCTGCTACAGTTGTAGTTTCATCAAGTTGTATGGCAAATGGCCCCTTTCCAAGCTTTTCGAGCAGCTGCAGCTCGCAGTTACTTGCCATCTTGTCAATTCTGTCTTTCACCGTATTGTTTGACAGTGGTACAGTTTTTAGCTTCTCCGCCACCTGCGGGCCGCACAGTTTCTCAACCATTTTAATGCAAGCTGGCTTAATGAGCTGCTCGCCAATGTTTTGCGGTTTCTTTGCCTTTGCTATTAAAAGTGCACATGTTCTGATATCCTTTGGCTTGTTTGCCTTTGCAAGCTGTTGTTTCTTTATGAAAAAGTCCCGATCACGCCCGACCGTTTCTGGGTGCATGGTCTGTTGGTGTCTCTTCATTTTGCAGGGTTTCATGCTGTCGTTGGCTAGCTTCTCTCTGCATATCACACACTCTGGGCGGGTTTTGTCCGTTCCCTCCATGAAACCTGTCATCTCCTTTACGTTTTTCAGACATTTTTAGACAAAATATTCACCTTATGAAGTTGGTCGCTAGCTAGCAAGCACAGCAAACTGTTACTACTACGGAAGCTGACACAGTAACGTCAATGTTGGCGCGAATCGGAGGAGTATCAGATTAATTTGTAGAATTTTTATTAAAATTAATTAAAATTAAAAGAAATATATATATTTTTGTTTTTAAAGTCTAAATATGATATTAGGCCTCAAATCATCTGAGGCCTGGCGCCCCCCCTGCGATATTTGGCGCCCCCCCAAGGGGGGCGCGCCCCCCAGGTTGGGAACCACTGCTCTACTCGGTCGTCCATCAACTGCTGCGTTTATGTCACACATCGCCGTTCGACCCGGATGAGTAATTTCTGAATGATGTAAAGTTCTGTGTCGTACCGATAAATCTTCTGACCGGTGGGGCATGGCTGCTCAGACAGGCAGGGAGGTTTCTCAGATCAGAGCCATACCCCTAACACAACTGCATTGGTCTCTAATAAATGTGCTTTCTGACAGAATTGCCCTGACTGAACTGACTACTGATTAGATTACTTCAAATAATAATGCAGTTTTCAGATAACGATCGGTGCCTGCGGTGCGACCAGACTAGATACCAGGTCAGACCCTAAAGACTAAATGGACCAGAGACCAGGTCAGACCCTAAAGAGCAGATGGAACAGATACCAGGTCAGACCCTAAAGAGCAGATGGAACAGATACCAGGTCAGACCCTAAAGAGCAGATGGACCAGAGACTAGGTTAGACCCTAAAGAGCAGATGGACCAGAGACCAGGTCTGACACTAGAGACCAGATGAACCAGAGACCAGGTCTGACACTAGAGTTTAGATAGAACAGAGACAAGGTCAGACCCTAAAGACCAGATGTAACAGAGACCAGTTGGACCAGAGACCAGGACTGACACTAGAGACTAGATGGACCAGAGACCAGGTCTGACACTAGAGATCAGATGGAACAGAAACAAGATCAGACCCTAAATAACAGATGGACCAGAGAAAAGGTCATGTGACCCAGGGCGTGTGACCTCACCTCGTACAGCGACTTCAGGAAGACGGGACGGTGCTCGTTCATGTCCAGCACACGGATGTAGGCCTAGGGGTGGAGCACAACACTGTCAGTGATGGAGAAAGAAAGGCAAGGGAGAAAGTGTAGCAGCGAGTGTGTGTGTGTGTGTGTGTGTGTGTGTGTGTGTGTGTGTGTGTGTGTGTGTGTGTGTGTGTGTGTGTGTGTGTGTGTGTGTGTGTGTGTGTGTGTGTGTGTGTGTGTGTGTGTGTGTGTGTGTGTGTGTGTGTGTGTGTGTGTGTGTGTGTGTGTGTGTGTGTGCGTGCGTGTGTGTGTATGTCGAATGGTTAATATTTCACAAATATGTATTTTAAGGATATAAAACTAATAATAAAATATGGTTGCATGTTTTTGTGGTAGAAATGTTAAAAAATGATATTGATCACAAAGATGTCTTCCCTTAAAATATTATTGTTATTGTTGTTGCACTCATCACATTCAATTAGTGTAGCTAAGAAAACTAAGTCTTTTGCACCCTCAACATAAATGAAATCCACAGAACATCAGCTTTTAGAAAATGTAGCTAGTTGGCAAGATCAATAAACAGCTAGCAATGCCAACCTCAAAAGGTATGACAGTTAGCTAGCTTGGTAATTAATGTGCCAGCTGGTTGACTGGTGCTTTTCACGAGTAACGTTATAAGGAACCCCATTGGCCCCATCTGGGGCCTTGGCGGGGTGGTGGTGCTGCGCGGTGTTAAAGGCAGGGCCAATATGAACTACCCGACACGCCACCTGGGGAATTTCAGCCCAGGAAATATTTAATTTATACTGAGTTAACACCTCAATTATACAAAAGCTACACAAGTTCTCTATGTTCTTTCTTGACGTTAAAGTTCTTTACAACATCTGAGACAAGACAGATGTGATTCAGAAATGAATCTAAATGTCTTTATTTCTCAACAGCTGGAAGAGGTTGGGAGAAGATCAACCAGGAAGACAGACACCAAATATAATTATAATAGAACATAATAGTTCATTACAATATTCAAATGTTAACAGTTGAAGTCTCTTTTACAGAAAAACACACTTCCAATAGAAAATGACTAAAATGAATAAAAGGAAAGGGAAAGTGGGCAGATGCCAGCCAGCTGGGAGACAGTCAATCAAGGGTGAGTCCAAGGGCTGCACCAACTTACCACCAACCGTGCTCACGGCAAATCAACGCGCACTGCTAACCATTTCACTGCAAACTGTGAACCAGTGCTCCTACCACTACAGGCCGTGAGGGGAACCACTAGGGTGCCTCCACCACTAGCTGGCTCCACTCCACTAGAAGCAACGGGAACAATATCAAAAGATATCAATAATCCAGTTGGTCCAAGTTAAGATACACTAAATTCCAAATATAACACGAAAGCTAAAACAGCTAAAAGCAGAGCAGATAAGAGCAAAGCAAAGCAAAGCTAAGAGCAGACCTATAGGAGAAACACATAAACACATTAGTTTGATTAATTCCCCTCCCCCACTGAACGTCAAGATCGTGTCAGTGAAGGATGATTCTAGAAAGATCCAGTCGCAGCTTTTTGTCGGATGCAGTTGCAGAACGGAGAACTTGGAACGCAGTTAATGAAAAAGGTAAGAAATATCTTCATTTAGCAGACACTCTATTTCATGTATTTCAAGTATTGGTGGTGGACTGGCATATTTGCCAACTAGCTGTAATGCGTTAGCTGTCATTTTTGTTTGTGTGTAACTTTAAATGGTAAAGGTATTATGGAGCGATGTTAGAGAGACTATTACCGGCTAATACCTAGCGATATGAGAGGTAAAGAGGGGGTTATCGCAAAGTCCAACGGGAGGGGGTGGGGGGGGGGGTGATCGCCAAGTCTAACGCCATATATTACGGGCGGGGTGATCGCCAGATATACATACATGTATATCATATATATATATTTACGTAAATATATATTATATACATATATACACAGACACATGTGTATCAGATACTGTGTATCTGTCTGTCAACATTATGACAATATCTGATGGGTATTTACAATTTCTTAGCCTATCATTTGTAGTCTCAAGCAGACATGAGGTTGCCATCCTGGTTAAACCTGAGACCCACCTGAGAAATGTTTGGACAGTAACATTCTGTCCAGCGGCAATCTAAATCACTTATTTCCCATAACCCAGGTACTGCAGAGGCTCAGAAGGCGATTGACACTTGGTAAACATCAGGCTGATTCTGCAGCATGATTTCAAGACAATTTTAAAGAGGGAGAACAAAAGGTTTGTTGGTTGTTTGGAACAAGAATGAACATCCTATTGCTTCAAAACAACAGCTGTCTGAGGCACCTAGTCCAACAGCTTGGAAGGTTCTATGTTAGAGTGTGCTTGGAGACTTATCACAACATGGAAACATGGCTCCACTTAATGCTGATGTCTGCCAGGCCCTCTCCAAGCTTGAGCAATAACTGAGTAAAGAGTTCACAAGGCTAGAGATAAGGGGTAAGTATAGGGGTAGATATTGGTCGCAAAGTGCCTGTCCTCCTCACCAAAAGAATGACGGAATCACTTGACCTTCTTATTGGGTGTCGCACTAAAGACTGTCTGCACAAGTTTGCAGGTGCTTGCGGAGCATCACATCCAGAGAGACTCCAGTCTACCAAACTGAGAAAACATGTGGCCACACTTTGCCAAATCATGAATCTAAAGGATAATGAAATGTACCAGTTAGCCAAGTTCATGAGAATACTACAGGATGTCAGATAACACTCTTCAGCTCGCCAAAATGAGCAAATTATTGATGGCTATTGAGGAGGGCATACACAAATATAAGGGCAAATCTCTGGAAGACACCAGTGTGGAGATAGAGGGTATGTAAACCCCATGCAAGTCATTTGTCTGTGGATTGTTCTACAACTTTTAATTAAAAGTAAAAATGTAATTCATTGTTAAGGTGAAGGTTAAGGTTAGTTGTTGAACCCAACAGCAGACCCAACGGGTGTAAGAGAAAGGGGCATGTTATTGTAGGGGTAGTCGAGAGGCAGGCGAGTGGTCAGGCTGGAGCGGGGGTAGACGAAACAGGCGTGGTTTAGGCTATGGTTGGGAGGTCAGGCTAAGATGGACCTAGACTTCCACTATGCGGCCAATAATATCATGACCTTTTCATGTTCACACGTTCTGATCGCATTACCGCAAACAACTATTTGGAGAGTATTTGTCAAAAGTTATTGTATTGTTTGCTTGAATGTTTTTCAGACACAGAGTAAACAGCAACCAAAGAAGCGACCCAGAAGTTCTCTCTCGGCAGAAAACAAAGGGCAAGACAAATTAGGTCTGGCTATGCGAGACTATTACTTTTCTGTAAGAAGGTTGAGGGTATAGTTTCTTTATCAACACAACTTTATATCTCATACTATGAACTGCTTCTGCAAACATGTCTCTCTCTTGATCAATCCATGTGCGATCTTCCTACGTCAACAGCCTCTGCTATAACTTGCTATAACACTTAATGTGACTACCTCCCATACACCGATATATGACAGTCTGTTATTACTTCTGTAGGTGCTGTGAAAAGACACAAGATGTGTGCCATGTAAAGTAGTAAAGATGAAAGGAGTGCAGTTCGTCGGCACCTGGGAAAATACATTCCATTGCAATGGAAGACATGGCATGCCAAAGAGCCAAAGAGCCAATCCTCAAAAACAGATCCTGGAAAGATATCAAATATTTCATCTACAATTTGACACAATCCATGAAAATGGCACGTGATGATGATGATAAATACATATTGAGGTCATGGTGTGTATACCTTGCGATAGTCTCTTGTCTCTTGTCGTAAATCAATGTTATATTTCATAAAGTTAAAGTAACACGTGTCTGTGATTAACTGAAATGTTTGCAGCAGCAAAGAAAAGAAAGCGCTAGATGGACCTAGTGGCTTGTTTCACGACAGGTGCTCTTGCCTGCAAGGTGAATATCAAAAACGTTGTTTGTTCAAGTTTGAACCAATCTAAAGCGGTAAACACAACTTCATTATATGTTATAGAATGGCAGTTAAAACGGCACAGCAAAAAGTGTTACAGAAGAGACATTCGTATTTCGCTGCGAATGTTTGTTAGCTGTATGTAAACTCGACCGCGTGCCAGTCACCGTTAGTCCTTCGTTGGGCTCTTGTTTGCGACAAACGGAAGTTTATGTCGCTTTTTGTGATGCATTGGCACAACAACGTTTGATAGCTTGATAGCTTGATAGCTCGTACAGATCGGTCCAATAAGATTCATAGTATCGCGTCTTCACCCCCGGGATACATTTTCAAATATTATTATGTTTATTTTTATTGTATATGTTATTTTTATTTGTATAGTATTGTACAGGTACAGGTACATTGGAATTATTGGTCCGGACCTCTCCACAGGTGCTTATCGGTTCCTAAGTTTCTGACTAAACAATCTAAATTAAGCCTAAAATGGGGATAATATAATAACCTAAACATGTAGCTAGAAGTTCAAAAGTAGGTGAATTTGTGTCAATATAAAAGCTCATTTAAACCAACCCCATCAACGTCTTAAACTAAATCATATTGGTTTGTCCGCATCCAAATATCGAGATCCTGGGAAAAAAAAGTCATGTGACCTAATCTGCCTAGCAACAACCGGTCCTCACTTGTCAGGCTCTGGACACTTTCTTTTACCGTGGTTTTGAAGTGGTCCTCACTTCATAGGGTCTATGTTGAGGTCCTCACATAGGTACAAAAACGGGTATGTGTGTGTGTGTGTGTGTGTGTGTGTGTGTGTGTGTGTGCATGTGTGGTGGCGGTGTGTGTGCACCTGTGTGGTGGCGGTGTGTGTGCACCTGTGTGGTGAGGGTGTGGTGTCCATCGGTGACGCTGACGGTCAGGTTGTAGTTGGAGCGCCGTGCGGCGTCTAGCCGGCGAGCGATGACGATGGTACCCATGTTCCTCTGGATGTCAAAGTCATTATCATCATCATCACCTGGAGAGAGAGAGAGAGAGAGAGAGAGAGAGAGAGAGAGAGAGAGAGAGAGAGAGAGAGAGAGAGAGAGAGAGAGAGAGAGAGAGAGAGAGAGCGAGAGAGAGAGCGAGAGAGGGAGAGAGAGAGAGAGAGAGAGAGAGAGAGAGAGAGAGAGGGAGGGAGGGATGGAGAGAGAGAGAGAGAGAGAGAGAGAGAGAGAGAGAGAGAGAGAGAGAGAGAGAGAGAGAGAGAGAGAGAGAGAGAGAGAGAGAGAGAGAGAGAGAGAGAGAGAGAGAGAGAGAGAGAGAGAGAGTTAGACAGAAGGAAGGAAAAAATAAGGACACAGATTTTGACGTGACGTCCCAGAGGCTCATCGGCCTGTTGGGTCCAGAACCAGAGACCCTGAGGGGATTCATCGCCACCTTGAACACCCTTCACTGTGTGTGTGTGTGTGTGTGTGTGTGTGTGTGTGTGTGTGTGTGTGTGTTTGTGTGTGTGTGTGTGTGTGCAACTGCCCTTTCTTTTGTTCCATATTTTTTCTTTTCCATCTCCCTTTCTTCTACCTCCTTGTTAATCCAGCTTTCTCTCTCTCTCTCTCTCTCTCTCTCTCTCTCTCTCTCTCTCTCTCTCTCTCTCTCTCTCTCTCTCTCTCTCTCTCTCTCTCTCTCTCTCTCTCTCTCTCTCTCCCTCTCTCTGTCCCGTCCCCGTCCCCCCTCCGGCCCTTCCCTCTGTTCCTGACACACTTGTTTCCGGGGGGAATCATTTGGCGGTGAGACGGCCCGAGCAGAATGCTACCTCAGGAGGGCTCCAACTCCAGGCCCAGATGGTGTTTATCAACACACATACACAAATGTCAAGGCTCACACTATGTCCTTCATTTCTATATTAAACTAACAATACAGGCTGTACTTTTTACTGGGAGCCGCAGAGGACAGGAATGGAGGGTGTGCTCTGATTGGGTGGCAGGGCAGAGGGGCATTGAGCAAGGCAGTACGGAGGACTATTCCCAGCTAAGAGTTTAGGCTAGATGAGAGGAGAGGAGAGGAGGATAGGAGATGAGGAGAGAGGAGAGGAGAGATGATGGAAGATGCAACAGAGCAGGTGATCTGGCAGGTGATGATCCGCCGCCTCTCGCCGCCTCTCTCTCCCCCCCTCTCTCCTCCCGCTCTTATTCGTTTCTTTTGTCTCCTCTTCACTCCTCTGGTCTCCTCTCCTCCTATCCTTTCTTCTGTATTTCCACAGCAACACACTCACCCTTTTGTATTCTAACAGTGCAACGCTTAGACATCACGAATTCAACCACCAATGAATCACAAGGGAATTGAATGCCGTGACTAGATTGAATCGTACTGAACCAAATCTGATTGTAGTTTAACAACCTAAGTCACCGGCAGCATCCCACTCCAATGCAATTCTCCGAAATAATTTTCCAATGATGCTTACTTTGCAGAAGTAAAACTTGCCGGTAATGGGAAATTGAATTTGGATATCTCACTAAACCCAAGCCATGTCCCTGGAGGGAAAAACACAAAACCCAGAAACCCCTCACCCCTTCCCTCATTGGATTCTGCCGAGCTCTGGGGACAAGGAACAAAATCAGATGCTCATCTTGACGGATGATACCTGAGAATATCAACTAAGATCAGCTAAGTGGCAATAGTCTGAATGTCAGATATCATGTCAGTAGATGGGACACGCAGATGGGAACACAGAGGAAGGAATGTCAGCCTAACGCAGCCCTGAAGGTGAGGCTCCAGGGCTGTTGTTCACTTTAGTGCGTGGCCAGCATTTCTCAGAAGAAACCATTAGTTTAGTGTTTCTTCTTATTGATAGATTGTTGGAATGTGTGTATGTGTGTGTGTGTGTGTGTGTGTTTGTGTGTGTGTGTCGTCGCCTTGAATGTGTAAAACTGTGTTCATGTGCTTTCAACATAAAGCTGTGTTTGTGTGTGTGTGTCCAAGTATGTTTGTGTGTGTGTGCTTGTGCGTGTGTGCGTGTCCATCCTCTCACCGGCGACGATGGAGAACCACCTCATTCGGTGCGTCTCAGTCATGATGATGCCGACCATGTGAGTGACCGGCTCCGTTTCCATGACTGCGAAGGTGAAATGCGGCTCATCGAATGTCAGCGGTTCGGCGGAGGCGGTTGGCACGGCAACCCACTCCACATCCAGGCGGGTCGTCGAGGACCGCGGCGATCGGCCGCCGTCTGTGGCTTTGATCTGAAGACACACATTGGGGAGAAAAATAATTAACATTTTTAGATTTACTTTTACATGGCTGCTCCTGTTACGTATAGATACGTGTTCCGTGTTTCTGTAACGACAACCAAATGTTCCCTCTGGGTAGAACAATGTTATCTCAATTTTTTGTATTGAATATTAGCATTTGCAACATCATACTTTATTATTTCCCATATCATATGGTATCGTTGTGGTACCAGACCCTTGCCACGTGCAGCTGGCTTCTCTTGGCCCGTCCGACACAAGGACACAGGCAGTTGATGAGTAAACCGGTTGATTGCATTTTTCACTCCCTGAGTGTGTATGGAGTGGTGTGGATGGTGTGGATGGTTGGTTTATCCTCTAGGCCTTGATCACCCACAATTCCCCACAGGTGTGTAGCATCACCAGCCCCAGACTCTAATGGGTAATGGGATTACAGCAACTGTAATATAAATATATATTACACATAAATAAATATAAATATAAATGTAAGGCCTTCAATGCATGCTAGATTGTGTATTATATAAAGTGTATTATAGCATATAGTATAATGCCTCTATAGTTCAGGCTCTTCTGTAAGTGTCTGTGGATCTTTCTCTGATGATCCAAATCATTGTGTGTGTGTGTGTGTGTGTGTGTGTGTGTGTGTGTGTGTGTGTGTGTGTGTGCGTGCGTGCGTGTTATACTCTCTCATGTCCACATGTGTCGAGGTTAACGGTTCACGATGGAATCCGCTGATGATTCCACCATTTTAGCTAAACACAAAGATTGGAGGAGGATGTTTTCACCCCTGTTTTTCTGTTTGTCTGTCTGATTGTCTGTCAGTTTGTTTGCCTTTTAGCAAGATAACAGATTCAGATCAAGGGGACTTTTTGGTGTGGTGGAGGTATGCACTGTACTGAATGCCCTCTAAAACATATATACTTTAAATAAGAAAGTGGGCAAATTTTCGAATAGTGATCATTTTGCCATGAGTTGACATGTTGGGGAAATAAAGTCAAACTCCTCATCCACGGAAACACGGCTTGCGCGGTAAACATGTTTACCGTCAGGATGCTGTAGTTCCCCGCCCAGAAGCCGCCCAGCGAGGTCACCGCCCCGGTGTGCGGGTCGATCCGGAGCCGGTCGTCCTCGTTGTCGTG
>CM051001.1:14239357-14271857 GCA_027704905.1 Muraenolepis orangiensis
TTGAACCCAAATGTCCACATCTACCAGTAGGCATAGGCCTACTTGAGAAACACGCCTTAACCCTGCTAGCCTTCTAACAGTCAAGCTAGTGCTATGCTCTTGTCGAGCTAGCCTGCTATGGCTGAGCTAGCCTGTTACAGTTCACTACTAGCATACTACAATTGCGCTAGCCTGATAGAGTCGAGTTTAACATGCTTGCCCTGAGCTAGCGTGCTATGGCCAAACTAAAACCAGTCAAGCTAGCCTGCTGTGTGCAGCTGAGTCACGCTTGTCCTGTCGAGACACGAGGCCGCTTCACATTAGTATTAAATAAATAAAACACATTGTTGTTCACCGGCTACCGTTATTTGACCTTTCACTTTCTTAATATTTAATTGGTTTAATGTTTAATTTCATTCCATTTGTCTTTTGATTTCATTAATGAAATGCCAAGCAATCTTCTAGGGTTTCAATGTCTGCCTGTGCTAACTTTATATCTATATTTTATACCAAACTGACCTGCCATAAGATCTTGTATAAACCTCAGGATGATGAAACAGGCCTGCAAACTTTTAAATCACATCATTGTGACATGTGACATTTAGAAAATTCCCCTCCGCAGATAATAATCCATTCTCTGGAATAAAAGATGAGTGTCTGTCAATCAACTTCATTACTCTCTCTCTTTCCACACATTCAAATGACATGTTAAATATAGCTTCTTAAGGCCATGAAACCATAAAAACCTCTCTGCATCTTTGCACGCCAGCTCACCAAAGTAAAAAGAAAAATGCTAAAGGATGTTGATGACATTCAAATTACACCAGTACAGCCCTTTAATTAAATATCAAACATTTGCCCCCTCCTCGACACGCAACGCAGCTCCCCAACCATCGTGCCTCATCATCTCAATGCCATGTCCCTGCTATTGTAGGGCTGAAACTGCAGCCCGGCCTTCCCTAATCCTACACAGGTTTTTCTTCGGGGGAGGAGAGGGAGTGAGGGGGTGAGGGGGGGCGTGGACCAACACAGTTGTCTGCAGATTAGCGCGGATGAACATTAGGCGTGTAGAGACTCGCGGCGGCAGGGAAGGAGCTACCGCTAATTTACCCCAACTATCAAAGTCAACGCCATGCGTGACACAGAAGGCTGCTCAGCTGCAACTGTCAGGAGAAGACGATTCCCCTTCAAACTACATTTGACGGGGAATCAGTGCCATGTTAGTTTTCAGCGCCCCCTCCCCACCCCCCCCCTTCCACGCGGAGCTCGCTGACTGACTTTCTGAGTGACGGGGGTCTTGCTTCGGGGGCTTTTTGAGGGGGTTAAACTCTGGTTTTATTGGCGGCACACCCTGTCTTTTGAAAGGCGGTTCTGCCCGGACCTGTTCAGGCCTGGGATAAACCATTTCAGGCCGTTTCGTTTTGGGCATTATGCCATAGAAATATAGATACACATCAGGTTATACAGAAAAATTAAAGTATAAATATATAAAATATAAGAAATGGTCATACATATATATATATATATATATATATATATATATATATACAGTATATTATAAGATATTATGTCTTCCCTCTTACGAGAACATGATATGTACCAGGACATGGTGTAAAAAGTATGGCTAGGTAGGAATGTACCAAAGTCGGTGTCATACATCATGTAATACATGTGTGATGACCACAAGGACCTGTATAACAAGATAAAATGCTGCCTCATGAATGTCACAGATGTATGCTCCCATGCACCATACCCCGGTCGTGGCCTTACCTGTCTCGGGGTGGATGTTGAAGTACGCACGCTGGGACTCCGGCACGTGGAAGGACAGCCTCCCTTCGGACGAGGTGTCCGCGTCGGTGGCGCTGACCTGCAGGACCCGCTGGGCCTCGGCCGCGTTCTCCGGCACTGCGGCGAAGTAGATGGGCTGCGACAGCTCGGGCGGGTTGTCGTTGACATCCAGGACCTCCAGGTACACGTGGGTCCAGGAGACCAGCGGCTCCGTGCCCAGGTCCGTCACGTATGCCGAGAGCCAGTAGTGGGGGACAACCTCGTGGTCCAGAGGCTCCGTGGTTCGGATAACACCTGATGGAGGGATACACACACACACACACACACACACACACACACACACACACACACACACACACACACACACACACACACACACACACACAGATCCAGGGTTGATGTGAGGGATCTGTGTGCCCAAACCGTCCTTGGGTGTAATACTGCAATACAGTTGCACTATTTCATATTACACATTGTTACTTTTGATCTTACTTGTTGTGTTGTTATGTTGTTATGCTATTTCATATTAAGATCTTGCTTGTGTTTTGTGTTAGTTTGTCTGCCGGGTTGAAGATGCCTGGCATTCAAGAATTTCATGGACATTTAATGACTTCTATTCGTTCTTTAATGTGCAATCTGGCAACATCACTTTAAACGCAATACTTGAGGTGAGTTGATGATGATTAGAGACTGTTTTTTGAGATGTCTTTCGAGTGACTTTGGTCGTGCAGCACAATTGTTGGTGCAGTTACTCCAATTTCTTGATTGTGTGCCTTCAGTGAACTCAGCCACGCTGTAAAGTCTCCAAAATGACAAGATGTCAATGTAAAGCAACATAAATGAGGGATGATGTGAACCACACAGGGAGAGAGAGAGAGAGAGAAAGAGAGAGAGAGAGAGAGAGAGAGAGAGAGAGAGAGAGAGAGAGAGAGAGAGAGAGAGAGAGAGAGAGAGAGTCAGGGAAATATTAGATGATTTATGTGAATACTTACACACCAATAAAATGTCTCACGAAAGTGCATCCTATTATGTAAGCTAGTGGTGAGGTATGTGTTGTAACACCTGCGCGTGCCAGATGTATGTATCTTGTTGATGACGTTTTACTAAAATGGGAACACCACTGTGTAAAGGTTTGAGTCCAGTTAAGTTTGATATAGTCATTGCTATATCTAACAATAACATTGTGATCAAAAGTTCATCGCAACATTAACATGCGTGACCATACAATAAAAACAAATGTATTTGGTTAAAAATGATTAAGTCTGTGTCAATCAATGTCATTTTTTCCAACCAAGATACAGGAATGTGTAGTATTTATGACATGAATAATACGTCTTAAGTTATGCATATACAGTAGATGGATGTTATTCTCCTGCATCTCAGATGTGCTATAGGTAAGAGCTTTAAGAATGTAGGGTGAACCTCAGCTGGAATGCAGACCTCTTTAGGAGTCCATATCTGCGCTGCGATCGTATCACTAATGGAATGTGCTGGCGTGGGCCAGGGGTCAGAGGACGTTCAGCTCAGGATGTATGGAGAACATCTCAACCTACCATCTCCCCCTACCACAGTTTCCCCCCCCCCCACCACCATCACCACGCCGGAGGGCAGATCAGGTTGCACCCACCTGCCCTCTGGGATGTTTTCTTATCACCCGAACAGAAGAAAAGCATCAGGGGCATTATTATGACTAATTGAGTCTGTCCTAAGTACTGCAACAGCATGGCCATGGTTGTTCTGTTTGGCTGGCAGATGCACTCGTGTGATTGTTGAAGCAACAGAAGCGCAGATCAGGCAAGCAGAGAGTATTCAATGCTGGCGTCAGGGCATGTATCGCAATCCCACATATAGTGGTATCGGATGTGTGTGGCTGAACCATTTAAAATATGATGAAGATACAAATCATGTCTGCTCAGGGGAATTTATCATTTCTTGTGTGAAATGAGTCTAATATATGTGTATATATACCTATATATGTACTACTTATTTGAGCTCTTATCCAAAGTGATTTTCATTTTTTGATTTTTTATGACATTATAAAGCAGGTAGGGATTTAGGAGCCTGTATTTCAGTACATACACACAGCATTCCTTACCTGTTTCCTCATCGATGGTGAAGACTCCCAGGCCTGACCCGTCCTGTATGTGGTACCTGAGGGTTCCGTCCCGGCCCAGGTCCTTGTCTGACGCGCTGAGCTTCACGACGGAAGTCCCGACCCCAGCATCCTCCATCACGTTGGCCTTGTACACAAACTCGGAGAACGTTGGCCGGTGGAGGTTCTCGTTGACGTCCAGGACCTGAATCTCCACAAAGCAGGAGGAGGAGAGGGAGCGAGGGAGGCCGTGGTCCACGGCACGGACCGTGAGGTTGTATGACGGCCTCCTCTCAAAGTCCAGCTCTTTCTCCAGCGTCAAGGAGCCTGTGGAGGCATCCAGGTTGAAGATCCCGCTCTCGGTGTTCTTGAGGTTGTAGGTGATGAGGCCTCCACTTCCCTGGTCGAGATCGGTGCTGTCCACCAACACCAACACGGTGCCCAAGGGGACATCCTCGGGAACTTTAATTTTGTACGTTTTTGGGACAAACTTGGGTGGATTGTCATTGACATCCTGCAACACCACCACCAGATCCACGATGGAGTACAGTCGGGGGCCGCTGTCGGCCTGATCACTCGCTTCGATCTGGAGATCGTGTCTAGGAGTCAACTCTCTGTCCAGATGTCCCGCCACTCTGACCTCTCCGGTCAGTGCATCGACTTTAAACATTCCAGTAGAGGTACGCAGGGAGTACTGGACCATACCACTGGCCTCAGAGTCCAGGTCTTCAGCGTGTGCTTTAAACACACTGACAGCCACTTCGGTGTTCTCCGGGATGCGCACCACATACCTCGGCTGACCGAAGGCGGGAGCATTGTCATTGATGTCCAGCACGTTCACCGCCATGAACTTCCACGAGGACGTCTGAGGCGTTCCTAAGTCATACACGGTGATGTTCAGGATGTAAAACTCTTTGATTTCTCTGTCTAAGGGGCATACTAACTGGAGTTCTCCAGAGAAGGTGCTTATAGAGAAACAGCCATCCTCGTTCCCGCTCGATATGGCGTACACTAGCTTGCCGTTGAAGCCGGTGTCGTGGTCGGTGGCCATGAATTTAACAATAGTGGAGTTGAGGGGGTGGTCCTCCGCCAGGTCGATAGAGGAAGGCATGTTCGACTCAAACCTAGGAGAATGTGTGTTGATGATGTGAACATCAGAGTAGGACTCCTCGTCCTGCTCGATTAAAGCCGGCTTGATCGACTCTATCAGTTTTTCTGTCAGCTGCCTAAAGATTCCCGTCTCCTGACAATGAATCGTAGCATCGGTGCCTTCCTCTGTAACCGTGATGGTGACCAGCGCAGGTTCAGAGTGGTGCTTCCCATCCGTAGCCCTGATGCTCAGCGATAAAAAATGGCCCGCCGCTAACCTGAGAGGAACAGGCTGGTTCAGTGTGACACGTCCAGACACAGCGTCAATAGAAAACAGCTGAAGCTCATTCCCGGATTCGATGACGTAGCGGAGCTGATTAAGCTCGTCCAGGTCAATGGCGGACAGCTTGGTGATGGCGTGGCCGACCGGTAAATCCAGCGGCACGGTGGCTTTGCAACCAACCCTCTCCATCAGTGGCACGTTGTCGTTAGCGTTGCTCATGGTGATGGTCACCGCACACTCACTAACGTGGCTGAACGGACTCCCGCTGTCGAGGGCCCACACCCTGAGGTGGAACACGCGTTTCATCAGCTCATAGTCCAGGTGTTCAGACGTGGAGATCACGCCTGTAAAGGGGTCGATGATGAACGGTATGGTGTCGGTGTTGGCGATGGCGTAGGTTACGATGCCGTTTTTACCATGGTCTCGGTCTGTGGCCACAACCTGAAAGACGCTGCTACCGATGGGGCCGTTTTCCGCCACAGAGGCCTGGTAGGAGATCTGGGAAAACATTGGGCTGTTGTCATTTTCGTCGGTTATCTCCACAACGACATGAGTTTCCGCTTGCCCTTGGTTGGCCATTACGTCAAACTCATAGCGGATCTTTCTCTCATAGTCAAACTTCTTGGTTGTAACGATAATCCCTGTTTTGGGGTTTATCTTGAAACTTTTGCTGTCAGGGTTATTTTTGATGCTGAATGTGACATTGAAGGGGACAGGGGTCACTGAAACCATGAACACATGAGTGTTTAGGGGTGAAAACTCACTAATTGTAACTATGTAAGTGTCTTCCAGGAAGGACAGGCGGGTGGAGTTATCTGGAGGAATGTGGACCAGGGTTACAGATGACACTAAGGGGGGAGAGCTGCTGTCTTTAGCTTGAAGGGACAGGTTCAGTCCAAACGGAAACTGATGCCACATAATCCTCTTGGTGGAGATCAACTGGAATCTCCCAGCTTCAACACCTGCGGGGATAATTTCAAAACACTTGTGAGGATCCCCTCCAACAATACTTAAGGATTCCACCGGCTTCATGCCTTCTTCCACATGGACACCGGCAGATATTTTACCATCTGCCAAAACCACTGGCTTCCCAATAGGCATGATTACAGGAGAGGCGTTTTTGGCCTTCTCAACCGTCACCGACACCCGAGCAAAATTACCAAACTTTTGAACACCAGAGATCTTCTTCGTCCTGTCCTCCGCGAGGATGGTGAGGTCATAACGATCTGAACGGGAATAGTTGAGCTTCTTTGCAAGGCTGACGATACCCGTGAAAGGATCCACGGAGAATGGATGTGCTCTGCTGGTTAAGGAATAATAGAACTGGGCGTTACTTCCGAGATCGGCATCGGTTGCACTGACCCTGGCCACGCTCGTCCTGAGGGGGGTGTCTTCTCTGAGAGCGACGTTGTACGATGCTGGATAGAACAGGGGCTTCAGGTCATTGGTGTCCAGGACCTCAACGGACACCTTGGTTTTGGCCTGGAAGTCAGAAGTGCTTTCGGTGGCTTCCACGGTTAGGACGTAACTGTCCCGCACTTCTCTGTTCAGAAGTGCAGAGTTACTGCTCCGTGTTTTAATCCTCAGGAAACAGAAATCCCCGACCTTTAACTCCTCGACTTGGAAAAGCCCATCATCGTCCCCGGCAACCAAGCTGTACTTAATGTCCCAGAAGGAGTCGGCCACCTGGATGCCCATCTTGACCGGCGTCTCCACATAAGTCCGCGGGGCAGAGTTCTCCTCGATTGTGGCATTGTACAGGTGATGTGTGAACCGTAAGGGCGAGCTGTCCTTTCCCTTCGCTGGGCTCCCATGACACACGCCCGCATTGAGGAGGAGGAGGATGGCAGCGGCCAACAGGAAGACGGCATCTGGAGAAGCCATGTTCAGCTTTTCCATGCGGCCTCCTCAGCCTGTTGAAGTAAGAGAGAGAGAGGATTTATCGTAAGCAGGAGTTAGCGAGAAGGAAATTATGGATAGTGGCGGCCTTTGAACACAAAGCCACTCTGCAGGGTGTGGGCTACAGTTTTGCGCAGTTATCATTTCACTACAGATAAATGTTGAAGGATTTAACACCTGTTGGCTTACTTTGCACCACATGAGAAGAGAACCAGAGCCCGGGCCTTTATAACTATGAAGGCCACCATTCATTTGCCTTGGCCCCTTTCTCCGGGAAGAATACAACAAGAACACAAAACATACACAATGACACAAGAGCAAAGAGGGAAAGCCTAGAGGGAGGCATTTATCTCCTGCCCCGACTTGTCTCCACCAAACTGAAGCAGACGCACAGAAAGCAACACATTGTTTCAGGAACTCAAGTTTGCCTCAAGGTTTTTTTTTTGGGGTGTAAAGGGTTGGGGCAACCGAACATTTACCCATAATTACACTTCTGACACAAAATAGAAACAACATCTAATCAGGGGATGTCAGTTCTAATCCTCCCCCAGCGTGGATCCACCAGGGGAGATTTGTTATATGAGGGATTCTTCATTGGTTAGATTACGCGAGGCAGATCCCTCCTGATCCGTACGTAAATATAAAGATTGTTTTCTGTCCTCGGTTCTATTTGCCTGCGGATAGCAGCGACTGAACTCACTTTCACAACCAATCGCAACGCAAAGACCCCTACACACTACACACAAGAAATCTATTAATTTAGCAAAGGCAAAGTAAATACAACCATGGTAACACAGTTATTATTTGTGTCAGTTGTTAATAGGAATTGAGTCAGAAGGTTCAATAGCAGCTCAATTAATCTCAGCCGAACCTACACACCTGGACGAAACCCACGTAATTCAAGTCTCACCCTGTTCTGTGTGATTCAGACCCAACAGAGGTGACGTCACCCTAATCCTAACAAGCACTGCACTCCTATTTGTAAGCGATGACTGTAGAAAGCCGGTGGGCCACTGACTGAACAAACGATACAACAGGAACCGGCGAGATGCCTTAGGATCCACAGGGATAGGTCATTCACAAGGCTGATAATCCATCGGGACATCCCATAATACAAAACATTTTTTTTTTGTATTCCACTTTATGCTCCCTGGGTAAATATTTGTAGAAGAAACCACCTGCCGGGGGCTCAGGTAGTGTGTATCTACTCCTGACCCCCACCCCAACTCAGGACAGCAGGAATCTCTCAAGACCTTCTGACAGCACAGAGTTAGCAAGCAAATGGGATGTCTGTGTGTGTGTGTGGGGGGGGGGAGGGGGGAGTACAATTTACTCTGACAGTTGCTATCAATAATCACATGCTGAAGGTCTCGATGTTCTGCAGGGCAACGATGTTCACTGAGCTTAAATGTCTCCACATTACATTTATTTGTGTCCAAAGTGACTTACAAATATGTCATTTAATGGAATGGCAAGATAAATACTAGTCACCAGTCACAAGTGAATATCCTTCCTGAGAGCAGGAACCAGTGCTCAGGTAAAAGTACAATAAGATGGCTCCATAGATTTGACACAATAAGTACATCACTCATCTTGTTTCTGGTTGTTTATGCCATATTTAATATTTTGAGGATGAGAGGATGTCAAAATTGCATAATGGAAGGCTGAGGTGCTTTGATCTACGAGGTTTTTCCTGTGTGTGTGAATTTGTTTAATTTAAAACTCAAAAGAGGAAAAAGGGCCGTATCGTCCATCGAGGGCCTGTCACCGCGGTGTACGGACCACTATTCTCCCACGGTAGGGCTGTGTATACAGAGAGATAAATATAGCTATATAGTAGATATATAGATAGTCTGGCGCTGGGTGTTCCAGTGGAGAGGAACAGGTATGTGTGTTTTATCTGAATGGTTTGGGGCCATCTTCCAGAAAGACCATCAGATTACAGGAGATGTTTGGGTTTGTTGTCGTCTTAGTCTTTAGTTTCCACAGATGGGGCTCATAGGATGACTGCCAGGAGACTTAAACACAGAATTTCTGTGTTCCTGGTGAACACAGAAAGTGTGTGTGTGTGTGTGTGTGTGTGTGTGTGTGTGTGTGTGTGTATGCACACATAGGCATGTATGTATTTACATAAATATACATATCCTTCATATTTGCAAATATACATATACATCTGCATTTTTGTATGTCAGATTTAAATTGATTTGAAATTGAAATTGTCTATTATTCCACTAAACCGTCCCACTTCACTGACATACTTCACTGACACTACCTGTGATGTGGAAGCGCTTGCCAAAGTTACTTTCAGAACTCTGTGAGAGCCCCTGCAGCAGTGGGATGACCCGCCACCATCTCCCTGACCTCATCACACAGGAAGACAGAGGTCAGTACTGCAACATCCATGCCCAGCGAGACCTTATAGAAAAATGTTTAACACACAACCTTGTATTCAACACTGGTGGAGCTGAGCACATGGACACCCAGCGTTGTTCTACACACAGGCACGGCTTGCAGGAACCTTATAATAATAATAATAATAATAAATGATATTTATAATGCACTTTTAATTTGCGTGGGCAAAACTCAAAGTGCTACAGAGTAAAAATGGTTTAAATTAAACAACATAAACATAAAAGCAGCAACGATTACGCCGGCATGGCAACCAGTGGGTTTTTTAAAAAATCTAGTGAAAAGCTATTCTAAAAAGATGTGTTTTTAGGCCTTTTTTTTCCAAAACATCCACAGTCTGTGGTGTCCTCAGCTGGTTTGGGAGGGCATTCCACAGTCTCCTTAACCTAGTCTACCTTAACCACCACACGCAACGTAAACTAACACACATGCTTGCATCCATACAGCATGTGTGCGTGTGTATACACACAAACAACCAAACATATATGCACATATATGCTATAGGGAAGTGCATCCATACAGCATATGAGTGCATATATGTTTGATTGTGTGTGTGTGTTTGAGCATGAGTGCATGTTTGTCTGTGCACATGTGTGCTTGTGTATGTGTGTGTGCATGTGTGTGCGTATGTGCGCGTATGTGTGTGTGTATGTGCGTGTCTATGTGCATATGTTTGTGTGTGTGTGTGTGTGTGTGTGTGTGTGTGTGTGTGTGTGTGTGTGTGCGCGTGTTTGGTTTGTGGTGTGTGGTTTTCCAGCAAAGGTTTTAGGCATGGCAAAGGGACCTGCACACACACGTTTGGCTCCCGCAGTCTGGATCGCATTTCAACATCACCCCTATGATTCTCGGTGCAGGAATTGGCTAAATCTGGCAGCCCACGCATCTTCCACCTTCCTCTCAGCACTGCTCTGCCCGGCCCCGGCTGAACGCTCCTCACATGTTTCGTTCGTCCCCCGTCCCCCCCCACCCGGAACGTGAGGGGAACTATCGCTAATGGTACTCGAATCTAATCATCAGCGGACAGTGCAGCGCACACACCAATAAAATAAACAGATGAGTTTGTGTGTAGGGTGGTATCCTGAACAGATTGAGCCAACTGCCCCATTACAATGAGAGCATTCATCTCAACAGGAAATAAGTCACCGCTAGACTGGTTGTTTCTACTTGTTTCAGTTTAGACATGCTGAAGGCTTTGGGGGAAACGGGACAGTAGACTCCAAAACATTTTGGGTCTTGTTTTTGTTTGTTTCAGGTTTTTAACGGCCGGTTTTCAGCCCTCTGGGATAGCTGCTTCCTACGACGACCCCCCCCCCCCCCCCCACATAGCACCACCTGGTTACACCGCTCACAGGAGGCTGGGTGTAGCCCCGGGGGGGCAGTGGGTGTAGCCCCGGGGGGGCTGTGGGTGTCTGGGTGCAGATGTGCTTACAAATTTGCAGTAGTAATTACTGATCCAAAAAAGACAAAGGTATTAGTCATTATAGATAGATAAGAGAGAAGAGTGAAGGAAAGAAAGAAAGAAAGAAAGAAAGAAAGAAAGAAAGAAAGAAAGAAAGAAAGAAAGAAAGAAAGAAAGAAAGAAAGAAAGAAAGAAAGAAAGAAAGAAAGAAAGAAAGAAAGAAAGAATAACGAAAGAAAACACATTGTGGCAGTGTTGTAGGTCTAACTTTGAAGAAGCGTTTGTCTGCGTTAATGTGAATGTTTTAAACTACCGCCTGTTGCTTATTATATTGACATGGGTGGTAGTTGCGTGATGCTTCCCACTTGAAGTGGTAAACTTTTGAACGTTTCATTGAACTAAACTGTTAAATTAAACTGTTAAACACATTTTAGTTCTGTAAGCGCCTCTCTCCCTGGTGCTTTTATCTACAAGGCTTCTTCCTGTGTGTTTGTGTGTGTGTTTGTGTGTGTGTGTGTGTGTGTGTGTGTGTGTGTGTGTGTGTGTGTGTGTGTGTGTGTGTGTGTGTGTGTGTGTGTGTGTGTGTGTGTGTGTGTGTGTGTTTGTGTGTGTGTGTATTATTGCATTTGAAGATTTACATCTGCTGGAGGGTTAATTTGGAAGACCAGTTAACAGGAATAAAAACATCTGTTTGTGTAAACACAGAGAAGGGCCCGTAATGAACGCCTTATCATGGTTGCAAGGTTGCCAAACAAGTTTATTTACTACTTTCGTTCAGAGATGTCTACATGTTTACATATAAATCTCCTGGGGTCTGGCAAGTACACAGTTGGCCCATAAAAAAAACACTAACCACATTGCCTGCCTGCCTGTATAAAAACCAGGACAGTAGAATCCAACTGGAGGGGAGTCAGGGACTAACGACATCGAGGACCGGAGACCACCAGAGATCAGGACTGATAGCTGCCCTCCATCCACTAAGGGCCGAGCTTTACAGGCAGAGTGCTTGCATGATGAATTAAAAATTATTTTGCAGATTATCAGTAATGTCATTTTACACTAAGATATGATAAATACGAAAAATATTATTTTAATTTATTTCCATTTTTGTCATTTGGAAATTTTGAGCACATCTTTGGATCTCTGGTTATAACATTTCACTGTACATTTTACACTCTACCTTATACATGCGACAAATTAATCACATCTAAATCTGACTATTGTAATTGTTCCTTTTGAGACAATCACAAACTACTATGGGACTCCCTTTAAGGAAAACATTCAGTAGTCAGCCTTTAAGTTGAATCAACATTCAATTAAAGTAGCAAGGTAGGTATTATGAAAGTTACCATCCCCACGAGTGTAGTAATATTCAAACCCTTGAGTCACATTTTTTATTCACTATTTGTTCAGAAGTTCAACATTACTACTTAGGTTCACTTGTTAGTAAACATTGATACATACAGCCTTGTATTGGTAATTTAAATGTTCTTAGTATGATCCTTTTTAATTAAAGGTTCAGTGTGTAGAATTTAGTGGTATCTAGAAAAACAGACTTGGCTGCAATTAAATATAATATTCATAAGATCACTACCAGAAATTATTATTGAGTTGTTTCTTGTGGTGCGTTTGAATGAGCTTTATTTTTTGACCAAAATGCAACTTGCAACACCAGCCAGCGGCTGTTCGGTTCAGCAACCTGTGCTAGCAGGCCTGTGCTAATTTCAGGCTAGGCATCCAGGGTTTTGTCAGGGTACGGTTACACTTCTCTCCGGGGCATCTTAGGGTTAAGTAGGGTGAGACCTCAAGATCCGAGGCTCTCCTGGGTCCTCTTGAGCGGGAGCCGTTTGATTAACATCAGAACTCTGGGATATCGCCTTCTGGTGTCCTACCGCCTTCTGGTTACCTATTTATATCAAGCTGTGCTTCAGCTACACAGAAAGCAGAGCGTCGGTGTGAGATCTGATATAATTTAGCCATGAACGAGCAGGCGACGCCTTATTGGTTCCTTATCTGCCCCCTCCCCGAGAACAGTTCTCAGCAGATAAGGACGCAACACACAAAAAAATGGAAAGTTTTACACCAGCTCTTGTACCTTCCTTTCTGCATGCTTCTATAAACTTTGTTAGATTCCCACTCCAAGGATAGTAGGAATCTAAATCCACAAGCACTTCAGGAAGATTTTAAGCTCAGACTCGGGACCCTAATCTCCAACCTGCTCCAGACTGCAGTCAGGCCGGTGTTTATCATGCTTAGGTAAATGTGTGGGTGGGGTGGGATACAACAGTTCTACCTTAACCCCCACCGACACCCTGAGGGGTTACCAGCCCCCTCAATAAGCACTTTAATTTCAGGGAGGGGTCTATGCACATTCCCTGTGGGAGTCTCGGCCATTTAGCCTCTTAGCCAGGTCTAGGGGGTCAGTTCGATCACTGATGTCTGATACTTCCACGTCCGACGTATAGGACCAGGTTAGCCAAAGCACGACCGCGCGCTAACTGCACATTCCCAACCTTTAGTAACCTGGTCCACGTCCATGAAGGCTTAATGTCAAATTGATAAAAACACCTCAATTATTTGTTTGTCAGTTCAGCTGAATTTTTACTTTTATGATCCTACCACAGGTTTGCATATTTATCAGAGCTTTTAACAAAGCTCACTGTTGTTATTTACTAGTTTAATACGTCTGCCCACCAAACACCTACATCCGTCTCTAGAAGCCATCTCTAGGTCTTCTCCCCCAGTTTAGTTTTCTCCCATTGGCTTTGGGTGGGGTGTTGTCTGGGTGTTGTCTGTGTGTAATAATTGTCTAGTTGTAATACATGTCGACCTGGGAGGCTCTCTGTGACTCTTAACTGTCACAACAGGCTCTCTATATACCTGTTTTGGCTTGATAATTGGACTAGAGAGTTTTGGCTGAGGGCGTGGGCTAATGCAGGCTAATGGCGCTTTGGATTTTCTACATTAGGGGTCAATTTTCCCCTCGTCCACTCAGTGTCAGCCGGCTTGTTAGCGCATCACTCAGGAAGACAAGCACTATCACCTTTTGGCCATTTGGCCGTTCAGTCAGTCAGAAATTGCCGGACGGCCGGGGGCTACCTGGCATCCTTCCAACCGTGATGTCAATACCACAATCATCCCCAGCAGCATCTCAATGTGCCAGATGACCCATCAGATCACTTCCGACGAGATGGGGGGGAGAATTACACATGCTTGTAAATTGCCTGGATGATTATTCCCTAATTCCTGTCATGTTAAGATGACTAAGTGGACTTTATAGGACACAGCCTCGAAGGCCATCCCGGGCCCATATTTAAATGGAACTTTACGACACACCCTAGCCACTCAAATATAGAAATATTAAACTCCTTGAAAGCCAGTCGGAGAAGGATGAAACACTGAGTAACGAGAAGGATCCTTCTAGAACCTAGAATGACCACAAGCACGTACTGCATGTAGGCGAACATACCATGATGTCAAATGAACCAAGGATGAATGATAGCACAGCAGAAGCTACAGTTTATGTACTGTTTCAGGAAAGTCTCCTGCATATGTAGGTGTACTTGTGGTTTAAAGCAATATAGAATATGCATATTTATGATATTGAACAATTCCTGTTGAAGGTATATTGGCATTTTAGAAATGTATAAATTGTTGTTGAATTAAGAAGCACTTTCATATGTGATATCTACTGTTACTGTTGCACTACCACTAATAATAGTATTATCTTATGGCTACAAATACAACTGCACTTTGTCTAGTATTTTTTTAAGTTTTGAATTTTTTGGCTGCACAATAACTTTTTTTAAAGACCTCAACTTGTAAGTTGCATTTGTATCAAAGCCTCTGCTAAATTAAAATGAAAATGTATATAATGAAACGTAATTAAACAACAGCCGGTATGGAGATAAGCTTTCACAACACACATGGATGTTTGGACAGGAATATATTTGGTGCGCTCTACAGCCCACCTGAGCCAACACTCATAGAGATGACTAAGCTTGTTTGTGTGGCCACCCATCCACAGCATCCATGATGAGATTAGATTTGATTAGATGGCAGGATGGTATGTTTCAAATAATGACAAAACAAAAACCAAGAATTCTGCACATCTGAGTGCCCTCTCAGTGGAACTTGTCTTCTGGAATTGGGTCCGGGTCGGGTCTCACATTCTATTCGCGTGGGTCCCGGGTCTGTTTATCGTTATAGGCAATACCCGGGGGAGGAGGAACGGGTCAGAAGACCGGTTGATCAGCGCTGATCACGAGAGGAATGCGTGGAACCGTGTGACCATCAGTCAGGAGCACGCCAGCTCAGAGG
Source organism: Muraenolepis orangiensis (assembly GCA_027704905.1). Lineage (NCBI taxonomy): Eukaryota > Metazoa > Chordata > Actinopteri > Gadiformes > Muraenolepididae > Muraenolepis > Muraenolepis orangiensis. The sequence continues at coordinate 14,254,616 of CM051001.1, forward strand.
GGAGTCAGAGAGCAGAGGAAAGACTTGTGGTAAAGATGGACACCTTCTTCACTGACGTGAAAAAAAAGTTAAAAGGGAAAAATTAACATAAAGAGGTCAAAACTAACCGCACACTGCTGCCCGGGTCACCATCGTGCAAAGTTGTGGACAAACATGAGGAGAAACCAAGCGATGTTAAGTGTATTACGTGTTTTAGTTCGAGCTACCATTTGTTGTCTCATCATGTGACATAATAGACGTTTTTAGCAGTAGAACAGCGTTTTGTAGCAAACCCAAAATATGGGTTTGTTGCGTCCATAAATCACCTGTAATATCATAGACCAAAAACAGAATATATATTTATATATATATGTATAGATTAACAGATCTAAACGGATCTCGGAACTCATTTCCTGAGCCCATTTCATGATGTTGCACCCGTGGTACGATGAACGGTATGAGGACGCGTGTCAGATACAGGGACCAACAGACTGTGTGTGCAAATGACCCCGTCTTTTAAATGACAACCAGTACGGCTGTTGACACAAGCCTAACCAAATGCGCATGCCATATAAAAGCAATTGTAACAACCCCCCCCCCTAACCCCCACCCCTCCTCCCCCCTCAAAGCCCGACACCCTAACCCCCCTTCTCCCCCTTTCCATTTAACGAAATGTATCTGCAAAGGAGGTCGTCAAAAATATGAGTGGCTTTCACCCAGAAAACATTTGCCCTCTGCTGGTATTTTCTTTGCGCTAAGTCTGTATGCATTTAAGTCACTCAAGCTTTAGGAAGGAGGGACACTACAGTAGGCCTTCTGCCGACTGGAACTTGGAAACCTTTTGAAAACCTGCCCCTACAAGCTTTGACATGTGTCCACTTTCCTGGGCTTTGCGTCTTCAAACACAAACGAGTCAAACCGCTCGGGGACAACAGTGCAACATCACTCACCGACGCACACACACGCACACACGCACACGCACACACACACACACACACACACACACACACACACACACACACACACACACACACACACACACACACACACACACACACACACACACACACACACCATGACACATGCAACGCGCACACACACACACACACACACACACACACACACACACACCATGACACATGCAACGCACACACACACACACACACACACACACACACAACCCTACATATGTTTTAGATAATATTAAATCTGTGGACAGCAAGTACTTTTTAAATCCTATTCTCAAAGCAGTTAACAAAGTAGAAGAGGCAGGTATCAACTGTACGCACTCACCTGAATTCCTCCTGAAATCCGTCTCTCTGGTAAAGTCTCCCTCTCTCGCCCCAAACAGTCTCTCTCTCTCTCTCTCTCTCTCTCTCTCTCTCTCTCTCTCTCTCTCTCTCTCTCTCTCTCTCTCTCTCTCTCTCTCTCTCTCTCTCTCTCTCTCTCTCTTGCTCTCTCTGTCTTCTCTCAGTCTGTCTTCTATCTGTATTTCTCTTCTTGGGGAACTTTAGGAGTCCTTAGATATCGGAGAGAGGAGCAGCGGGGAGCCACTGTATAAGCGTGGAGTACGTTCCATGATTGAGGAGTTCACACACACACCCACACACACATGCTCACACACACACATGCGCTCTCACACTAGTGTGCTAAGTCCCTAGCACACTGCCGCTAAACTTGCGTGAACCCGAGTGAGGAAGAGACACCTCCAACTGCCTCCCCCCTCCTCCTCCCTCCTCCTCCATGGGAGACACTGTCCCTCCTCCCTGACACACACACGTACACACATGCCCATACACACACACACACACAAACACACTGTGAACTCACGTGCACACTCACACACACAGTAAAGACACACAGTCATGCAATCATACATATACAGTACATATACACTGTACATATTCAGGTATGCATTTGTATACATTACTTAAATTGCTCTCTCCCAGCCCCCCACACCCCAACACACACCTACACACACACACAGATACACACACAGATACACACACACACACACACACACACACACACACACACACACACACACACACACACACACACATCATAAAAACACCCACACAATAAACACACTCTCTCTCACACATAAACTGAGTTACACAAACAAACACACACACACACACACACACACACACACACACACACACACACACACACACACACACACACACACACACACACACACACACACACACACACACACACACACACACACACACACACACACACACACACACACACACACACCCCAGCTCCTCCAGATTGTGGGCTGGGTTCCCGCCCTGCCACTCTGCTGGGGCCCTGGCAAAACCACTTCCTGTGTGTGTGTGTGTGTGTGTGTGTGTGTGTGTGTGTGTGTGTGTGTGTGTGTGTGTGTGTGTGTGTGTGTGTGTGTGTGTGTGTGTGTGTGTGTGTGTGTGTGTGTGTGTGTGTATGTGTGTGTGTTTGAAGGTATGTGCGCATGTGTGTGCATGCGGGAGAGGGAGAGAAAGAGGAAAAAAGGAGTGAAAGAGTGTCAGTGGGAGAGAGAGAGAGTGGGGCGAGAGATAATAACAATTAGTTAAACTACAATAAATCATTCAAACATGCAAACATCGCAAATCCCACACAGCACGTGAAATCATTCACTGCAAATCTATTACTAACATCTGAGTGATTATGCAAATGCTTTTAGTAGTAATTAATTATGGAATGCATAGTGTTGTATAATTGTTTTTCCTCTCATATATTTGCATGACGGTGCATGGGTAAAGAAGCCGCGATCCTCATTAACATGGTGTGGTTTGATAAATCAAACCTAAGCTGTCAATGGTGTTCCTGTCAATCAAGCCCCAGTGATATGGAGACCAGCTAAACCAGCCCCGGTAGCCTCATACTAATAAGGAGCAACGCTTTGGGGAAATCAGAGAGCTGATCAGTCACGTGGGCCCGTCTGTGCAAAAGACATGCTAACGCATGCTATTGTCATGTAAAAGGTGACTAAGGGCTCCCCTTTAACGTGACCCCGGGGGGAACTGGGAGGAGATGTGAAACCTTGATTGGTGCAATTCGTAGTCATGATTCAAGTCATTCTTTTTGGATTAACGTGAAACAAAAATCAGTTAACAGCGTGATTAACACAGTGAAACAGATTGCATCGGCATTACGGGAAAGAGATGTGTTTACGCTCAAGTTAGAGTTCATTTTAAAGTGATGTTCCACCGGCTCAGCCGCGCTTATGTTAACTCATAGTGTCAACATAATTATTAACATTTATCTAGTGCTCTTTTCAGGCTAACAATAACAACAACAACAACAACAACAACAACAACAACAACAAGGCAACTGTTTCTTACAGAGCCAAACTCCAAGCTGATTGGCCGGGGTGATTTTGCCAGGAAGGCGGGGCACTGAGAGAGCGGCGTTCACAGGAAATCCTGTGAAAAAGCCATTCACCGGGGACAATCAAATCAAAAATCAATAAAAACATATTTTGAGAATGCATTCATAACGCAGTTTTTCATTGTGGGTCGGCAACTTCTTCTATCTCTGACATCATATTGCCCCCTTCTACTTTCACTTTCTCTTCCGTCCTCTGACCAGATGCTTTGAACTGTCTCACCAGACTCGGTTGAAACTAAATGGTGATCATCCTTTGCTGTATAATAGTCTCCCCCCGCTCCTTCTGGACAGGTAGGTAGACAAGGTCTGCAGCACACATAGCTTCAAGACATCGGGGCGAGTGGGGCTCATTTGAAACAGACATCGAGAAAGGAATGATGTTGATAGTGGATCTGGAGCTCGCTGCTCCTCCAGCCGTAGCACCAGTATGCCAATGATGACCGGTGATACTAGAAGAGTCACTGAACACATGGTCAAACATGAGCCATATATGTCAAGGGTAGAAGAAGGAAGATGGTGTGGAAAATTATGTTGTTTCAAAGAGAGGAGGGGGGGGGGGGGGGGGGGGAGCAACGCTTCCCCTTTAAGGATGAAACAGGAGGTGAAGCCGATCGGTCGCAGCATCCGCCAGGCTGGAGGCCCTGTGTGTCCAGGCCAAGGGAGAGAGAGCTGACATTTACACCACAGAGAGAGAGAGAGAGAGAGAGAGAGAGAGAGAGAGAGAGACCACATGGACCTGTGGAGAGAGAACGAGGGGAGAGGGGAGGGGAGGGAGAGAGAAGGGGGGAAGATGGGAGGGTGGGGGGTGGGAGAGATGAGAGGAGGTGAGGGAATAGAATAGGAGGGTGCGAAGAAGAGGAGGGGGGAGAGAGGAGGGGAGAGAGAGAGGAGTGAGGGGGGTGGAGGAGAGAGAGAGAGAGAGAGAGAGAGAGAGAGAGAGAGAGAGAGAGAGAGAGAGAGAGAGAGAGAGAGAGAGAGAGAGAGAGAGAGAGAGAGAGAGAGAGAGAGAGACGTGGAGAGAGATGAGGAGAGAGAGATAATAGAGAGATGTGAAAGACGAGAGTTGAGAGAGGTGAGAGAGACGATTGGACGGAATCTAATGAGAAAAAATGTTTTGGAGAAAATAAATGAAAAGTACCTCAAATGAAAAATACAGAGAATGAGGGATGTAAAGGTCGATCGAGAGAGAGAGAGAGAGAGAGAGAGAGAGAGAGAGAGAGAGAGAGAGAGAGAGAGAGAGAGAGAGAGAGAGAGAGAGAGAGAGAGAGAGAGAGAGAGAGAGAGAGAGAGAGACGTGGAGAGAGATGAGGAGAGAGATGAGGAGAGAGAGAGGGCATGAAGGAATGGACAGAAGGATGAGGTAGGAAGGAAAGGGTGGTGGTGTGGTGGTGGTGGGGGTGGTGGTGGGGATAATACCTTGAAATAAACCCAAACAGAAGGTGGGCAGCGGTCCACCAGGACCTCCAGGTGACCCTGAGAGGAGGGAGTGGAGACAATCTGCCTCTTGCAGCACCGTGTTGGGTGCACAGATACCTTCAGATACAGCTACAACCAGATACCTCCACACACAGCATACAACCAACCAATCCACCCTGACAGTTACAAGACAAGTATCAACATCATTATGAGCAAGAACAAGAGGTTGGACGGCTATATTGGCCATGAGTCAAACCAACATATCCACCTTGTGTGAATGTGTGGTTGCTGGCTGGTTTAGGCAGCCTTTATCTGGCTTGTGGTGCACGCCAGTGGGTCCTTGTTAATCAAGGCCCACAGGTTAAACCGGCCATCACCACTCACCCAGCTGCTCTGCTTGCTATCAACGACAAAACTGAGCAATAAACCAGATTACTCGTCCCCTATGTCCTTGTCATCGGGAGGAGGTCCAATAAGTCATTTTTTGGGCATGTGGCAGTGTCGACTGCTACATAAGTATGTCCTGATATATTACATTGCATTACGTTACAGTCATTTAGCAGACACTTTTATCCAAAGCGACTTACAAAAGTGTGTTTCAACAAATGAAGGTAAGAGAACAACTCTACTATCTAAGCTACGAGGAAGGATTTGTGTATCCTGAAGAGATGGGTTTTCAGCCTGCGGCGGAAGATGGGCAATGAATCTGCAGTCCTGACATCCGTGGGGAGTTTGTTCCACAAAATTGGGGCCAGCACAGAGAAGAGCCGTGACCGCGTAGATCGGCCCCTAAGCAAGCAGACGGCCCGAAGAAGCAGAGCGAAGTGGACGGGCGAGGATGTAGGGCTTGACCATTGCCTCGAGGTAGGATGGAGCTGTTCCTTTTACTGCCTTGTAGGCTAGCACGCGGCAATGCAATGTGTGTTTCCACTTGCGTGTCCGATGGGGGAAACGACAAGACTAGTTGGGTGTCGTCAGCATAGCAGTGGTGCATAAGTCATGGGAGTGGATAACCAAGGGACGTTGTGTAGAGGGAGAAGAGAAGAGGACCCAGGACCGATCCTTGTGGAACCCCAGTAGTCAGTCTGCGTGGTTCTGACACAGACCCTCCCAGTGTCACCTGGTAGGAGCGACCTGTCAGGTAGGATGCAAACAAGGAGAAAGCAGAGCCTGAAACACCCATTCCCTCAAAGGTGGAGAGGAGAATCTATATCCGTGTGCTTTGGGCTCAAGTGCACCCCAAAAAAAACAACAACCAGCAACTCCTCCAGGTTACACACCTCAGCTGAGTCCTCCTGGTTCTCCTCGGCCCGGAGAGTTCTACCCGTTCACCTCAGGCCGGAGAGGTTTTCGGTGGATCTGATAGACCTTCGGTGGGATTGACGGCCAGCTGTCATCACCCCTCCGTCACGCCCAGCGTGGCGTGTTAACTAATGGACACAACCCGGCGCATCACTGTTGGCCGTCACTCACAGTCCCGACATCCTGTCTTCTAAAACATCTCCCGATGGCGCGTCTGTCAGCAGTTGTCCTCCTCGCCGGCTCCTCTGCTCCTAACGCCTGCTTGGGGCTCCAGTGACGGTCAGAAGTGTCAAGGTACACAAAGAAAAAGACAATGATATGTGTTTTGAGCTCCCCTGGCTAAGAAATAAGAGATGGAAAAGTTTGACCGTTGGTCGCTTTGCTCACCTCTAAGGTCCCGTGTTTGCTCCAGAAAGATTATTGTCTTAATCAGTGTGCACGACTCACTGATGAACATTTGTTGATCTGTAAAGGGAAGTTTGTCATGAAATTCCCCTAGAAATCGGTCCAAAATGAACTATGCTGCTCAGGATTGGTTAAGCCAACCTAACTTATTCAATATCACATTCAATTCCTGTGCTGGTTCAACGCTTGAAAACTAGGAATCTCACCTTACTTGGGGTTAGGCTTGGCCTAAATGCACTAAATAACCAAAAGGAGGTCGGTTCTACATGCCAAGAGATTTAGATTTAGATTTCATTTAGTTATATTTTGTTTATACTAGTTTAGTTTAGTTTAGTTTGTTGTTATTAGTTTTTAGGTATTAGTATATTTTGTGTGCATTTTTTCCCCCTGTTTCAACTGTTGCACCTTAATTTCCCTCAGGATAAATAAAGTCATCTTGAATCTTGAATCTTGAATCTTGAATCAAAACCAGCCTAATCTGGTTTAACACACCAAATAATATACCAATTATATAACCTATTGTTATACTGTATTAGGACCCATATAACACACTGCAACAGGAAACCATGAAGCAAAAAGTATTGCTTGAACTGTCCTGAAGTGAACACTCCGAAGAGTGGTGGAGTATTCAGCGGTACGGTATGTTGAGAATGAAAACAGAGGCCACAGCGCCCGCTCATAGAGCATCTCGCGGGTGATTTAACCGCCAAGACAAGCAAACTGTCTTGCATAGTGGCTTGTACCTTCTCTCCATGTGTCAATCAATAGCACAGAGAGGGCTCTGCTAAGTTGCTAGGTCGCCGGTTCATTCATGAAAAGAGTGACTGAGAGTGAATGGGAATGTTGACCTTGAGAGGCCTGTCTATGGCGAACTGTAACAATTGTCAGAGAACGATTTTGGGACAGACAAGACTCCATAGCCCCATAGAAAAAGGCGGTTAAACGTTATTAGAACAGCGATAAAAGGGGCCCACCAACAAAAACTGATTAAGTGATTAAGTACAAAAACTGAACAAAACAATGACACTAAACAAAAAACTGAACAGAATATGAGAAGCAAAGGGGTGTGAAAAACGTATAAACAAACAGACATGGTTTGTTTATAGACTTGGGCCTTTAATGGTTTCATTAAATGCCCTTGATCACAGACACTACATGTGGAATTACACCAATAACAAGTTAAGACCAATGCACTGGAAGAGCTCTAGGCCGTCCCAGGGTACTTATTACGTCTCACTCAAGACAACCATCGACGTGCGAATGGGTTGACACTCGCACAGTTGCACACGGCCAGCGTTCAGGTAATCTTGTAATTATTTTCATAACTTTGGCCTCTAATCTAAACATCTCCTGAGCCAGGCACCCTGTGGTTGCCAGGTATTTACCGGTACTGGGGTAGAACGTTTGATTTGGACGGCCCTCACTGCCTACTGCTCTTAATGGACGAGCAGTGTACCAGAGATGAGGGGTGAGTCATGCATGGTCTCTCGCTCTCTCTCTCTGTGTCTCACGCTTTCTCTCTATGTCTCACGACCTCGCCCTATGTCTTTCTGTCTCTCTCTAACTCAGTCTAGCTTTCACTCAGTCTCTCCCTCTCCCTCTCTCTCTCTCTCTCTCTCTCTCTCTCTCTCTCTCTCTCTCTCTCTCTCTCTCTCTCTCTCTCTCTCTATGTCTGTCTCTTTCTCTCTCTCACACTTTTAATGATGAGAGGCATTCTGCATACGTTTTCCCCCAATACGTTTAGATTTTAAATCCTTGTGAAGTCAGAGGCTTAAAGCCGTAAACATTTTGTTATATTTTTATTTTGACTTTACTTGCTTTTCACCTCTGATATGGCATCCCAGCCCTACGCTTTCTATGCCTCCCCTTTGGTCCAACTGAATGATAGACAGCTATAGGCAACTGGGTCCCGCCAGTTGTCCATGGGGTTGGGGGGGGGGGGGGGGGGGGGGGGGGGTTGAACATGATTGACACGTGAAATGTTTCAACAGATGGTTTCCCAGGCTATGGTAAAAACCTTTTATTATATCAACACAACTGGCCAATCACAGAGTAGCTTGCTGCATCTGGATAACAGAATAAGAAGATGTTGCTTGGGGTGTTTTGGCTTTGAACTGTGGGATGGGGCAAGCGAGCTAGAGATAACTAGAGGGAAAGAGAGAGAGAGAGAGAGAGAGAGAGAGAGAGAGAGAATGACATAAAGAGAGAGAGAGAGAGAGAGAGAGAGAGAGAGAGAGAGAGAGAGAGAGGAGAGAGAGAGAGAGAGAGAGAGAGAGAGAGAGAGAGAGAGAGAGAGAGGGAGAGGTTTTTGATTGAGAGGTTCTGATGAGAACCACAACCTGACTATACTCCCACCCCACAATACTACATATGCAATACTACTTCTACAAAGTACTCCAAAATTACTATCTACAGTACTACATACTGCCAAAGTACTCTCACTTTACTCTCGTAGTTCTATCTGAATACTCTCACAGTACTCTCGTAGTTCTATCTGAATACTCTCACAGTACTCTCGTAGTTCTATCTGAATACTCTCACAGTACTCTCGTAGTTCTATCTGAATACTCTCACAGTACTCTCGTAGTACTATCTGAATACTCTCACAGTACTCTCGTAGTTCTATCTGAATACTCTCACAGTACTCTCGTAGTACTATCTGAATACTCTCACAGTACTCTCGTAGTTCTATCTGAATACTCTCACAGTACTCTCGTAGTTCTATCTGAATACTCTCACAGTACTCTCGTAGTACTATCTGAATACTCTCACAGTACTCTCGTAGTTCTATCTGAATACTCTCACAGTACTCTCGTAGTACTATCTGAATACTCTCACAGTACTCTCGTAGTTCTATCTGAATACTCTCACAGTACTCTCGTAGTTCTATCTGAATACTCTCACAGTACTCTCGTAGTTCTATCTGAATACTCTCACAGTACTCTCGTAGTACTATCTGAATACTCTCACAGTACTCTCGTAGTTCTATCTGAATACTCTCACAGTACTCTCGTAGTACTATCTGAATACTCTCACAGTACTCTCGTAGTACTATCTGAATACTCTCACAGTACTCTCGTAGTTCTATCTGAATACTCTCACAGTACTCTCGTAGTTCTATCTGAATACTCTCACAGTACTCTCGTAGTTCTATCTGAATACTCTCACTGTACTCTCGTAGTTCTATCTGAATACTCTCACAGTACGCTCGTAGTTTTATCTGAATACTCTTACAGTACTTTTGTAGTACTATCCGAATACTCTCACAAGCTACTTGATTTCCTTTTCCATTTTCTTGCCGGTCCACCTAAGTGACCCCAGGCCATGGTTCTGAGACTCCTCCTCTGTGGAGACTGTGGCCTCCATCAACAGGCTCCGTCAGGGTGGTGGAGCAGGGCAGTGTATGTGTGTGTGTGTGTGTGTGTGTGTGTGTGTGTGTGTGTGTGTGTGTGTGTGTGTGTGTGTGTGTGTGTGTATACGTACATGAAGTACTTTTCGTCAGCGTGGTCGCGTTGCGGGCCCCAGGCCAAGTTACGACCCCGACATGACATCACGTCACCACATCACCAGTATGCAAAGTGATTCCTGAATCCCTGGAGTGTGCGTGTGGAAGAGGAGGTAAACCATACAAAGATGTAAATACTGTACATACTGTAAATACTGTAAATACTGTACATACTGTAAATACTGTACATACTGTACATACTGTACACCTCTGAAATGTGTGCCTGAGAGGTTTTTCACTGTACGTGTTGGATTCAGGTGAATTTTGGTGCCTGCTGCTCCGGAAAAGAATAAACGCTGGTTTTCTCTTAATGAAGTACATTATTTTGTGTATTTTGTATTCAAGGTTCATCACAAACACAGACGACGTTGTTGCTCCAAAGGTGAAAGTAGCACTTTGCGTGGGAGCGGCTTCTCTCATAAAACACAAGGCGAGAAAAAACTCGTCGTTTTGTGCTTCTTTTGTAGAAAGTTCCAATGAAAGATAGATAGAAAGTGTGTGCGTGCATGCATGTGTGTATGTGTGTGCATGTGTGTGGGTGAGTGTGTGTATGTGTGTGCGTATGTGTGTGCGTATGTGTGAGTGAGATGGTAATTGAGTGGAGAACACGTTAGGACAACACAAGGAGGCAGCTGTTTGTTCCTGATTATTTAAACTAGAGGCAGACAGACAGACAGACAGACAGACAGACAGACAGACAGACAGACAGACAGACAGACAGGCAGGCATACAGGTAAGCAGGCAGACCTGCAGGCCGGCAGGTAGGTAGGCAGAAAGGCATGCTGACTGACAGACAGGCTGGCTGGCAGGCAGACAGATAGACAGACAGGCTGGCATGCAGACAAACAGGCAGAAAGACAGGAACACAGGCAGACAGACAGGCTGGCGGGCAGGCAGGCAGGCAGGCAGGCAGGCAGGCATAATACCTAAATAATGACTATCATAATAACTTTAATGGTTGGCTGGCAGATTTATTCAGCGGTATTCAGTGATTGGTGGATGACATTAACAACTGCCGGTTGAGCTCAGAGATGAATCAGTGCTTCCTCATTCCTTACGATTGCATTCATTGCAGTACACACTATGATGTATCAATTAATCAATCTGAATTCTTTCATATCAGGCTTGTTGCGCAAAACAGCAGAAAACGAGGCAACAGGAACAAACAATACAATGCTAAAAAATAAGTCATAATCACATACATTTGAGAGAGCTATGATGTAAAAACTAAGCAAAGTACACGGTATGGAGTACACACAGGGGAGTGCATGCTATAAAATACACACCACCACCATGTACACACAGTTTTTTTTAGTTTTATGGGAAAGCAACAGACTAAAGGTGAAAAGTCAATTTCCCTAAAGAAGTCATGAAAATGAGTATTTCCTTGAGTTTGGTTCAAACATCGCACTGAAGCTGCTGCTGCTGAGACAGCCAGCTGTGGAGCTAATAGCCTGTCATCTATGGGGCTATTGCTGACCACCAGCCCGTGGGCTGCAGGCTCCATCTGGTTGTTTTCCTGCCATATTCGGTATGTGGACGAGGCTGCTTCCTCTTCCTCTTCCTCTAAGTGTGTTAATTATTATTATGTGTTAATTGTGTTTTCTGGTTAGTGGACTTAATATATGGCAATAAATGTGTCGTTTTACTAAATGACTACAATTACTGAAAATACATTTTTCAAATGTATTATATAAATGTATTATATTCATGAAAAAATATGTAATAAAATACATTTTTGATATACATATGTATTATGTTTTAATTATATTCACAATACAAATGTGTAATAATATGAAAAATGATATCTACGGTACATTAAAGGCGTTCAGAGAGTTCATACGGCAGGTATAAAGTAGCTCGGTAGGAGGGATATAAGAGACACAGGACCCACACCCGTAGATTCTCCACTATACAGAATGATCTGTTAGTGCTTTCTAAACTCCTTCCCAGCAAACACCTCCCTCTGGTTGAGTGGAGGTATGGCCCAGGGTGTGCAGTCACCAAGTTCTAGGACATACTTGGTTATAAACAAAGTCAAGTCAAGTCAAGTCAAGTTTATTGTCACTTCACAGTTTACACAAGTATAAAGCAGTGATGTGAAAATCTTATGTGCAAAACCCCACGACAGACAGCAGTTATAAAAATAAAATAGATAAAAATAGAATAAAAATAGAATAGAATACATGTATGTATGTATGTATGTAAATTCAGATATGGATATCAATACAGCAGCCATCTGAACACAAGAGTCTCTACGTGAACAAACGCAATTACCTCTGTCAATTACCTCTGTCATCCAAGATGGGAGGAGGTAATGTATTCACCCCTGTGTGTTTGTTTGTTTGTTGGTCTGTTTGTTTGTCTGTTAGCAAGATAACTTAAAAAGTAATTGGAGACAACTGGTGGTGGTTAGATGATTTATGGGCCATGGAACATTTGATTTTGGGGCAGATTCGGATCATTATCCTGAGGGCCCTCTAGTTTATTCACTGTTTGGTTTCATCTGATCCGTCTGAACGATGTCCTTCAGTACAGTATGTCCTAATCACACAGCTAGGGGTAAACATAACTTAGAAGTTATGAAACACACGTTGCAACAAAAATACTTTTTAATAATTTTAAAATGATTCCTCTCATGTCGGATTGTGTAATCCTGCAGAGCTGCTGAAACTGCCCAGTAACCATGATAACAGGCCCAGACAGACTTCAGGATGACCTGGAACAGCTCGAGACGGTAGACGTTATCTCGCTCTCTCTCTCTCTCTCTCTCTCTCTTTCTCTCTCTCACTTCCCTGTCTCCCTCTATCTCTCTCTATCTCTCTCTCTTCCAACTCTCCCTCTCTCTCTATCTCTCTTGCTTCCCTCTCTCCCTCTATCTCTCTCTATCTCTCTATCTCTCTATCACTTCCCTCTCTCCCTCTATCTCTCTCTAATAAATTAAGTACTGATGTATCTGAATTATTTCTCTCCCCCCTCTCTCTTCCCTCTCTATTTATATTTAGAGAGGTACTCTTACAGAGTACTGTACGAGTATTCAGATAGAACTACGAGAGTACTGTGAGAGTATTCAGATAGAACTACAAGAGTACTGTGAGAGTATTCAGATAGTACTACAAGAGTACTGTGAGAGTCTCTCTCTCTCTCTCTCTCTCTCTCTCTCTCTCTCTCTCTCTCTCTCTCTCTCTCTCTCTCTCTCTCTCTCTCTCTCTCTCTCTCTCTCTCTCTCTCTCTCTCTCTCTCTCTCTCTCTCTCTCTCTCTTTCCCCTCTTTCGACCTCTATCTCTCATTATTCTCCCTCTCCCTCTCTCTTTCTCTCCCCCCATATCTCTTCCTCTCTCTCTCTCTCTCTCTCTCTTGAGAGAGAGAGCGAGAGAGAGAATAATTGGAAGAAATAATATCTGAGACAAGAGAGTGGTGAATAGAGGAATGATTGATGTAGAGAGCCTGAGAGAGACAGGAATAGAGAGAGTGAGGCCAGGGCCAGATACATGCGATCTTAGCGGTTAATCCACTGTGTTTGGTCTGAGAAATCCACAATGAACAATATGATCCATTTTCACAGGACGCCAAACTGATGTTTTGTTGTTCTGGGAAACTAAGGTATCATTAGGGAGGGTTTGGTAGAGCTCCATTTAATCCAGCCAATCCACCCAAAACAAAGGCCTCTCTGTTAGCACCTGTTGGCACTCGCCAGGAGCCATGAGCGCTGGCTATGAGCCAGCACCGCTGTACGTTCCAATAGCGGGAACATTTATTGATCCGCAAATATGTAACAGTTAATACCCTGCTCAAGGGCTTCTCGTCGGTGGCATGCTGCTGGCATGTGTCCTAGCTGGTGACAGTGGTTCACTGCACAGCCACTAGCAGAGGCTTCTAGAAAGAAAGCCTATGGCCATACATCCATCCCGCCACCCAACCAGCCCGTCTGTCATACATCTAGCACTTGATTCAACCGCCTGTCATCCGTCCAGCACTCGATTCAACCGCATTGTCCATTCATCTATTTATCCAACATCGAGCATTCCATCCATTCATCAACCATCCTTTTAATGTGTCCTTCGATTCCATAAATTCCATCCATCCAGCATGCATGCACCCGTCTGTCTAAGCCTAAATCCGCCCATCCAGCCACCACCCCTACGCTGAGAAGGTATTAAAGTGTTGTGTTTGGACAAAAGACTCCGCCAACTGGTATGTATACCTACACAAGTATATCTACTTACGCTAGGATAAACACAGGTCACATGTCCCTCTCTCTCCCACCCACTCTCTACAAGTCTCTCTCTATCTCTCCGTCAAACATCCCTCTCTCCCTGTCCTCTCCCTGTCTGTCCATCTCTGTCTCTATCTGCCAGTCTGTCAGACAGTCCCTTATAATGTCTTACAGAACATCTTCTGTTATTCCAAAAATAAAGATTATCGCTAGGCATTTTGTTTTTGTCAATAGGCCTCTGACATACACACACAGGCACACGCACGCACACACGCACGCACGCACGCACACACACGTACACACACACACACACACACACACACACACACACACACACACACACACACACACACACACACACACACACACACACACACACACACACACACACACACACACACACACACACATATACAGACAGACAGTAGCTGGACAGGTAAATCTAGTGAGACAAATCCTCCACACATCGCACCGGGACAACATACACCCCCCCCCCCCCCCCCCACACACACACACACACCCATACACACACATGCTGCTGTTACACTGGAATGTTCAATCTGGGATTAACAAAGTATTATGTTATCTTATCTTGCATGGTAATTACAACCTCCAACACCCTGCAGTCAATTTCCTCCTGTTCTCAGTCCCAAGCCACAAGCCAGAACACTCTTACCATGAAGATCATCGAAGCTGATGGCTGGGACCTCATTTTGACTGTGGAGTGTCGGTGGTTGGTGTCTGCTTGAAGCAGCCTCACCTGGCCCCAGACAGACTGATTAGAGTCTGATTGAAGCAGCCTCACCTGTCCCCAGTCAGGCTGATTAGAGTCTGGTTGAAGCAGCCTCACCTGGCCCCAGTCAGACTGATTAGAGTCTGGTTGAAGCAGCCTCACCTGGCCCCAGTCAGACTGATTAGAGTCTGGTTGAAGCAGCCTCACCTGGCCCCAGTCAGACTGATTAGAGTCTGGTTTAAGCAGCCTCACCTCACGATTCAAGATTTTTATTTGCCATATGCAACAATATATTTCTACAAAACGATACTATTAAATACTGTACACAGTTAAAATAACAATAAAAAAAACAATAAAGCGACGGATGATGTGTTGATATAAGTCCCAGTAGTGCAGCAGCATCACAAATACAGTGCAGTACAGTGCAGAACAGTGCTGTGGCTGTAATGAGTCCAGAAAGTATTATAGTGTATGATAGTGTTATGTAATATGGATGACAATGTTATGATGGTGGCAGCACTCCTAGCTGTTCAGTAGGCGCACTGCCTGTGGATAAAACTGTCATTGAACCTGGTAGTCCTTGTACGGATGCTGCGGAACCGGCTACCAGACCGTAGGGGGGAGAAGAGATGGTGCCCAGGGCGGTTGCGGTCCTGTATGATGGAGATGGCCTTCTTCTGACATCTGGTCCTAAAGATCTCCTCAATGCATGGAAGTGCACACCCGATGATCTTTTCCGTCCCCACGACCCCCACGACCCCCCCACAAAGTCTGGATGGCTTTCTTGTCCTGTGCAGTGGTGTTGCCGTACCACACAGTGCCACCACTTGTCAGGACGCTCTCTACAGTGCCACGGTAAAAGTTCACAAGCCACCGTTTGCCTAAGCCGCTTCTCCTGAGGCTCTGCCGGGCATAGAGGCGCTGGTTAGACTTTTTCAGCATGAATCAATGAAAAACCATCTGATGTAGGTGTCCCTCCTGTCTAGGTGCTGCAGGGCCGTGTGTAGTGCCAGGGAGACGGCGTCGTCTACAGACCTGTTTGGTCTGTATGCAAACTAGAGAGGGTCTATGGACTCAGGGATAGAAACGTTAATGTGTGACATGACAAGTGTTTCCAGGCACTTCCTTGTTGTGGGTGTTAAAGCCACTGGACGAAAGTAATTGAGGCTTGTTACCTTGGTATTTTTGGGTAACAGCACAAGCTATAGACTGATTAGCCTTGAACTGATTTTGTTGAAGCAGCCTCACCTGGCCCCAGTCAGACTGAATCGAGTCTGTTTGAAGCAGCCTCACCTGGCACCAGTCAGACTGATTAGAGTCTGGTTAAAGCAGCCTCACCTGGCCCCAGTCAGACTGATTAGAGTCTGGTTAAAGCAGCCATGTCTTTCCCCAGTCAGACTGATTAGAGTCTGGTTAAAGCAGCCTCACCTGGCCCCAGTCAGACTGATTAGAGTCTGGTTAAAGCAGCCATGTCTTTCCCCAGTCAGACTGATTAGAGTCTGTTTGAAGCAGCCTCACCTGGCACCAGTCAGACTGATTAGAGTCTGGTTAAAGCAGCCTCACCTGGCACCAGTCAGACTGATTAGAGTCTGGTTAAAGCAGCCTCACCTGGCACCAGTCAGACTGATTAGAGTCTGGTTAAAGCAGCCTCACCTGGCCCCAGTCAGACTGATTAGAGTCTGGTTAAAGCAGCCTCACCTGGCACCAGTCAGACTGATTAGAGTCTGGTTAAAGCAGCCTCACCTGGCACCAGTCAGACTGATTAGAGTCTGGTTAAAGCAGCCTCACCTGGCCCCAGTCAGACTGATTAGAGTCTGGTTAAAGCAGCCATGTCTCTCCCCAGTCAGACTGATTAGAGTCTGGTTAAAGCAGCCATGTCTCTCCCCAGTCAGACTGATTAGAGTCTGGTTAAAGCAGCCATGTCTCTCCCCAGTCAGACTGATTAGAGTCTGGTTAAAGCAGCCATGTCTCTCCCCAGTCAGACTGATTGGAGCAGGGCTGCCCAGCAGGTCGATCACGATCAAGCTGTAGATCGCAAAGGCTATGCTGGGAGATTGTGTGACATTTATATTTTTCTTTTTTGAATTTTTCACATTTTCATCCCTTCTCCCTTTAGTGCCTGCCACTTGATTCACATTAAGAGTGGCCAATCTGCTGTTGCTGAGAACTTTGTTACATTAGGTTACCGTAACAACTACTTAGGTATCTCTCGTAGTCCACACCACACAGAAACGGAATGGGAGGAAGAATTTTGTTTCACCGTGTCCTATTCAAAGTGTGTTTGCCT
>CM051001.1:14276857-14289825 GCA_027704905.1 Muraenolepis orangiensis
AACAATGTGCAGTAAGTAAATTATGAATTATCTAAATTGTATTTCTTCAAACTCACTCCACCTCTTATAAAATAATGAAAATAATAGTGAATCATTTAGTTTGAGTATTAGTATTTAGCATTAGTTTTTGTTTTGGACAAATAACATTCTAATATAACTCAGGGAATGGGATCGATTTTGAAGACCTATTCAAATCGAATCACAATCTCAATAATTTCATCTCTTTGAATGTGATAAGAGGTGGTGGTTTTATGTTTAATTGTAGGTTGTTTTTTATTATGAGTATAAGTATCAGTATCAATCAGTACAGATGCCCTCCTGCAGTATACGGTGATATCGCTCGGGTCATTCGTAAGTCTACTCCAGTTTGAAAAACACTGGCCGAGATGAACTGCAAACTCGGCTTCATGTCGCCCTCTTTTGGTCACATTACATTACAGTCATTTAGCAGACGCGTTTGTTCAAAGGTAGGCATATCATAAGTGCATTTCCTTCCTAACAAGTCTCTATGAAATGAACCAGTGCCCAGGTAAAAGTACACTAATTCGGCAAACAATAGAACAATACAACTAACAAGCAAATATAAGCAAAAATAAGCTAATATAATTTAACAAATAAGTGATTGAATAGCAGTCAAACTAAATACTAAAGTTGCTAGATATGTATCCTTCAGGGAAAGTAAGTATCAAAACACACTTTATGCTGAACATTAAAGCCTGCATTGAATTGCTTTGTACAACACAATATACAATTTGGAACATACAATGGACACACACATACAGACACACACTCACTATAAATATATATATAGTATATACTTATATATATATACCATCGATCAAACCCATACAACCATACATGAATTTGCACTACCAGACACACACTCGCCATTCAAATCACTCATCTTGTAAAGTATATGTAAAGTTTAAAAGAGGTAAGCAAAGTGATATTGTGTGTGTGTGTGTGTGTGTGTGTGTGTGTGTGTGTGTGTGTGTGTGTGTGTGTGTGTGTGTGTGTGTGTGTGTGGATTTGTGGAAATAAGGAGACAGTAATAAAACAAGGGTGAATATGACCACGACTCATAGCCACTACTGGTCCACAACTGCACTGCTTGAATGACTTACTCAAAGTTAAGTTTACTATGTTAATGTTATGTTGTGCTCAATCATTACAATTGTCACTTGTGTATCGTTACAATCACTACAATTTTCCAACATGCACCAATGGGAGGTAACTATGCTCAATTGACTGTTTCCAATTTTGTTGACTTTCACATTACCAACATTTGTTACGCAGCACTATTTCCAGGGATCGATTCATATCACAATGGGAAAGCAGGGTCAAGTTACCACAAACGGATTGAAAACCTCAATCTTCTGACCAGAAATCACAGACCTTATCCATTAGGCCATGTGGTTAAATACTGTATGACTTAATTTTATTAGGTCTATTGACCAGCCTGCCATTCCCAAGAGTTTTCATGAATTTTGTTCTGTAGCCTCAAACCGTTCGATAAAACATGACTTCACAGTTGCCATTCATTTAAAAAAAGATGGGGTTCGACCCCCGTACGGGCTACATGTTCTTTCTTGATATCATCAAGTTATGTTATGTTGCTGTACAATGACAAGCTTCGCTCAATAGACCAAATAAACTTACATAATGTAATGTGAAGCCATGTGGCCAAATGTATAAGGCGTCTGACTTTGGATCAGAAGATCGGGTTTGAATCCCTTCGTGGTTACTAGGTAGGTACTTTCCCATTGTGATTTGAATCAATGTCTCAAGATTGTACTACTTTTGACATTATGTGGCTTCACATTTCAAGACTTTAGTTGATTAGGTGAAGCTTGTCATTGTTCAGCAACTTAATAATATCAAGAAAGAACATGTCCCCCACAGTGGCGGCTCGTCCATAGGGGCGCAGGGGCGCCGCCCCACCTGGTTGAGAGAGGAAAAAAAAAAATTGACCACTAAAAATAAACTAAACATGTTTAAAATGAATAATAATTATGTAGCCTATCAAGGGTCCTAAATACGATCTGTGGGGGCCCGAACAAAGAAACCAGTCACGCATGCGCCACTCAAATTGAGTGGCGCATGCGTGAGCAAATTGAGTGGCGCATGCGTGAATGCGTGAGCAAAGAAACCAGTCACGCATGCGCCACTCAATTGTAGCCTAGTTGAACCTTATTTGTAAAGCCTGTACTGTCTCTTTAAGAGAACAGCGGTTGTTTTTGACGTCAAGACTGCTCTGCTCTCAGTTCGCGTCTTGCTGTCTGAGGAGAGGTACGTTTTTGTTGTCCCGGTTATAGTTTTACATTTATTTTTATTGTGGACGATGTAAACGTAAAGTAAAGGGGATAAGAAATGTTAGTCTTGCTGTATAAACATGCAGCTTGTGTAATTTGTATGTAAACGGTGTGGATTGGGGTTTTGTAAGTTTATCGTGGACACGTGCTTCCCCAATGCTAGCTACAGGGTCCTCCGTGTGTTTGTCTGCTAATATAGGCTGTGGTCGAATGTATTAAGCATTTGTATTTTATTTAATTAGTTTAATTCAGAAGCATTTGTTAATGAGTCAGTTCGCGTCTTGCTGTCTGAGGAGAGAATAGTTGTATAGTTATAGTTATAGTTGTGTAGTTCTTGTATAGTTAGTATAGCATAGGTACATAGATTAAACTGTATATCGTATAGTAGTGTACATAGGACCCAGTACCTTTTAATTTGTAAGCTTAACATTGTATTGCATTTGATCTCAGGTCTATTTTATTATCTTCTATTTTGTTCTAATTACTTTTGCACAATCGAATGTAAGACCATATTGAGGTATTATTTTTGATGGCACACTGGGTAGTCTTTCTAATATAAGACCATCTTTTTTTCTTATGTTTATTTTCTACTAGGTATTACTTGCTAATACCTAGTAGAAATTGCTAATTGAAGCACCATATAATAAATGTTCTTTCACCATAAGTTTCAAGTTTGTTTATTATTTGTCACAACAAAATACAGAATACTTTATGATGAAATGCTTGTTTCTGTATGAGCCCCTGAGATTGTGCTACATACAGTAAAAATAAAGTAAGTAAAAAAAGAAATTAAAGTAAAGGAATGTTCAGTCAATATACATATATACAATACAGAGTAGAATGAGTAACAGTGAGGTTTATATTTATATTATGTATCGTTTTTTATTTTTATTTCTTTAATTCGCCCTCTCGGTCGTTTACATGGAGAAATGGCGCCACCGTCTGGGAAAATGCGGTATTGCACAGCAGATATGATAAAACTTACTTGCCGAGGGAAATCTCCGCTATTTTCATGGTTTACATCCAACCACGGGCTGATGCGAACATCGTATTGGACGAACTTTAGAGTGAGGTGAGCAAACTTCAGAATTGCTACCCCGAGGCAGTCCCCATTGTAGCGGGGGACTTTAACCACTGCAATTTCAAAAAAGTATTACCAAAATACTATCAACACATATTATGTCCGAATAGACAGAACAAGACTCTTGATCACTGCTTCACCACCATCAAGCACGCTTATCGCGCTGTTGCGCAGACCACGCCTCCGTGCTTCTACTTCCCACTTACAAGCAGAAGTTGAAGTGCGTCACTGGACAGACGATGCCATACTACACCTACAGGGGGGGGCTAGAAATTACTGACTGGAGTGTATTCAAGACCACTGATCTTGATGTTTATGCAGATCATGTCACAGCATACATTAACAGGCTAGTGGAAGAATGCATCCCGACCAGGTCTGTTCGCTCATTCCCGAACCGCAAACCATGGATGCATGCTGACATACGGAACAAACTTAAGGAATGGAGTACCGCTTTCACCACAGGCGACTCCGATCACTACAAGAAGGCCAACTATGAACTCAGAAAAGCCATCAAGAAGGGTAAATTGGATTATAAAAACAAATTGGAATCACAGTTCGGAGGCTCTGACACCAGACGCATGTGGCAAGGTCTGAGGGTCCTCTCCAACTACAAGGGGAACTCAGGGGCAGTCACCACAATGACCCTAACCTACCAGATGAGCTAAACAAGTTTTTTGCTAGCTTTGAAAGGGACCATGAGCCGACCAACAACTTGAAAATCCACCCAGAGGACAACTGTCCGTGTCCGAGGTCCGCAGAACCTTCAGATGGGTGAAGGCAGGGAAGGCAGCTGGCCCAGACAGAGTTCCATCCTGCGTCTTCAAGACCTTTGCCGACCAGCTGGCTCCTGTGTTCACCGACATCTACAATGCATCACTGCAACAGTCTGTAGTCCCAGCGTGCTTCAAAGTGACAACCATTGTGCCGTTACCCAAAAAGTCCTAAAGGTAACAAGCCTCAATGACTATCGTCCAGTGGCTTTAACACCCATAGCATGAAGTGCCTGGGGAAACTTCTAATGTCGCATATAAACTGTTCCATCCCCGAGTCCCTAGACCCACTCCAGTTTCCATACAGACCAAACAGGTCTGTAGACGACACCATTTCCCTGGCACTACACACGGCCCTGCAGCACCTAGTCACTGTGTGGTACGGCAACACCACTGCACGGGACAAGAAAGCCATCCAGAGGGTCATGAGGATGGCAGAGAAGATCATCCATTCCATGCATTGAGGATATCTTTAGGACCAGATGTCAGAAAAAGGCTGTGTCCATCATAAAGGACAACCACCCTGGGCACCATCTCTTTTCCCCCCTACCGTCTGGTTGTAAAGCATCCGTACAAGTTCTACCAGGTTTAAGGATCATTTTTATCCACAGGCAGTGCGCCTACTGAACTGCTAGGAGTGCTGCCACTTTCTTTTTCACTTTCATAACATGTCATTTACATTACACTTACATACTTTGCTGGACTTTCTGGACTCATCACAGTTACTGCACTGTACTGCACTGTATTCACGATGCTGCTGCACTACTGGCACTACTTTAAATGCTTTTAAAGATTATTGTTAAAAAACAAAATGTACAAACAATGTACATTCAACATTACATTACATTACATTACATTACAGTCATTTATGTGTTTTATATATCATTTAAGTCACTTTGCTGCTCTTTTTTGTTTATTTTTAATGTATTTATTATTTTTATTTTGATGTTGTTTTAAAGGAGATGTATACTGCGGGAGGGAATGGGGAGTAAGCAGTCCTATGTACTTACAGATGGCCAATCAAATATCATGTATCTTGAATGAAATTTGTTCTGAATTCTCAAACATAACATCAAACACACAATAATAATGACTTTCACATGACATTGAAAAAAATGACTTTCAAAGATGAAAAATCATAAATTTCACCAAAATGTTACATGGATGGGACTAACTTCAAAAGACAGTTTTTTGGTATATATTTTTTTAGACTTTCATATCACCAAAACATCCAATGAAGAACAAACTCAAGAGATTGATTCAAATAACAATGGGAGAATAGCACTGAGAAATGATGAAAGGATTCGAACCGTCAATCTTCTGATCCGAAGTCAGACACATTATCCATTATGCCACATGGATTCAGATATCTTGCATTTTGTTGATTAGGTCTATTGAGCAAATCTTGTCATTGTTCAGCAAATTAATACGTTGATGACGTCAAGAAAGAACAAGTGGCCCGTACGGGGGTCAAACCTGTGACCTTGGCGTTATTAGCACCACGCTCTAACCAACTGAGCTAACTGGCCATGAATGTCCAGGAGGTTTCATGAATTTAGTTCTCAAGCCTCAAACATTTAAAAATAAATGAGTTTCACAGATGCAAAATCCTTAATTTCACCAAAACGTATATGGAGGGGACACATTTCAAAGGAGTGTTAATTTGTATAGATTTTTGTTTACTTTTATATCACCAAAATGTCCAATGAAAAACAATCTCAAGAGATTGATTCAAATCACAATGGGAGAGTAGCACCGAAGAACCACAAAGTGATTTGAACCCTCAATCTTCTGATCCAAAGTCAGACGACCAAAGATGCGCCAAAAGGGACTGCTACGGTGGGGGAAGAAGAGAGGGAGAGGGAAGAGAGGGGGGGCAGAAGAGAGAGAGAGAGAGAAAGAGGGAGAGAGAGACAGAGAGAATCCCTGTGCTCTGCTTATGGTCATTTTCGGCACTGTTTTGAACATACTGTGCGTTTAGTTTATAATAATAATAATAATATATCAGACTTATATAGCGCTTTTCCAGGTGCTCAAAGACGCTTTACAGGAAATAGAAAACATAAAGACTAATTCAAAACACAACAAACACAACAAAACAAAACAGGAAACAAAACAAAGCAGAGAACAAATTATGGGTTGAAAGCAAGAGTGAAGAGGTGGGTTTTGAGGGCTGTTTTAAAGGACGGAAGGGTGTTGGCATTGCGGATGTGGATGGGGAGGGCGTTCCAGAGGGAGGGGGCCGCTGCAGAAAATGCTCTGTCACCCCAGGTCCGGAGCTTAGTCCTGATGGGTTTTAATAGGTTAGCATCAGCAGACCTGAGGCGACGGTTAGGGGTGTGGCGGTGGAGGAGGTCAGAGAGGTAGGGGGGGGCCAGGTTATTGAGCGCTTTGAAGGTGATGAGAAGTATTTTGAAGTGTATCCTGTGTTTGATCGGGAGCCAATGGAGGTCACGGAGGACAGGGGTGATGTGGTCAGAGCGGCGGGTGGAGGTGAGCAAGCGGGCAGCAGAGTTTTGGACATATTGTAGTTTATTGAGGATGTTGTTAGGTAAACCATATAGGATGCTGTTGCAGTAATCGAGCCGGGATGAGATGAAAGCATGGACCAGTGTTTCAGCTGCGGAGAGTGACAGGGAGGGTCGAAGACGGGCAATGTTCCTAAGGTGGAAGAAGGCTGTTTTGATGGTCTGGTTTACATGGGGGAGGAATGAGAGGGTGGGGTCAAGAATGATGCCAAGGTTGCGGACGCGGGTGGAGGGAGTGACAACAGAACCATCAATGTTCAGGGAGAAATCCTGGGTGGAGCGGGTGAGGGAGTTTGGACCGATGATGATGATTTCAGATTTGTCGCAGTTGAGTTTGAGTAAGTTATTTTGCATCCAGGTTTTGACGGCAGTGAGGCAGGTGGTGAGGGTGGAGTGGGTGGCTGCAGAGATGGATTTGGTGGAGAGGTAGAGCTGAGTGTCGTCGGCATAGCAGTGGAAATTGAGGCCATGTTGGCGTAAGATCAGACCAAGTGGAAGGATGTAGATAATGAAGAGCAGGGGACCGAGTACTGAACCCTGGGGCACACCATGAGGGACTTTGGCAGTGGGGGATTTGCAGTTGTTGATGGAGATGAATTGGTGTCTGTCGGAGAGATAAGATTTAAACCAAGAGAGGGCGGTGCCCGTTATGCCGAGCGAGGACTGGAGGCGAGTGATGAGGATGGAGTGATTAATGGTGTCGAAGGCGGCACTGAGGTCAAGGAGGATGAGGATGGAGAGGGAACCAGAGTCGGCAGAGAGGAGAACGTCATTGGTGACCTTTAAGAGAGCGGAGTTTAACCTTGTAGTAGTAGATAGCGTGTTGTTAATGCACTTTATGTCGCTACGCAGGCATCCTAGTAATTGGGAACATTTTTCTATTGGCCTGCAATTGGGATTGCGGGAAACTTGTTCTATTCTGGTCTATATTTACCTCAGAAATATATTGCTGTCTTTATCAAAACAAATGTACTTGTAAGTCACTTTTGAATAAAAGCATCTGCTAAATGCGCTTAATGTAAATGTAGAGAGAGATTTCCTACATATTCCTATACCAATAAAACACAATTGTTACAACACTTAGGTAGCGACTATACATCATTTATATCAATATTTTACACATTTCTCTATATCTTGTAATTATCCTGCACAAAGTGCTCTTATCGTATATACCGTGTACTGTGTACACATCTAGAATCACTCACTTTTAACCTTTTACAGATCATATGTACTTGTTTTCGTAGAAATAACAAGTTGACAGGTAAACGTATGCTTCTCAGATTCTTTTTATTGTTTCTGGAAGACACTGAACATATTTACTTCAATAACAACAATTGAAAAAATACACTTTACATTACTCAAATTGACAATGACAAACCAATCACAACTTTTACTGCAGGGTTTATTGCTTGTCTTTCCATTCTGTGATGGTTTGTCCAGATGCTGGACAGTACCACTTCCCCTTCAACTGGGTATGACCAGTGGTTTTACTTTTGGATTGACCACATCATTTACACTTATAATCATAGTCCTGTTTGCAGTGCAGCTTTTTTGGTGGCTCTCCTCTTGCCAAACGCTCCTGGTCTTCGAGTGCTGCCTTTCGCTGTAAGGTGACATGACGATTCGAGTGGCTTGACGATGCTATTGCCGTTGCAGTTGGTGTTGACACTGGAGATGGTGGTTGTATTGGGTAGTGGCGGCTGCGAGGATCAGCCAGGGAATGGGGCGGGTGGTAGATGACCCTGTCCGTATGAGGACCAGGGAGGAGATAGGGCTGGTGGTAGATGACCCTGCCTGTACGAGGACCAGGGAGGAGAAGATGGGGCTGGTGGCAGATCACCCTGCCTGTACGACCACGTCCCATCCAGAAAAACCTCTGGAATCACATCGGCTATCCTGAAAAATGATGAACAACCATTGAGAAATACGAGACGATCAACTTTCCCTTCGGGAAATTGTTCTCGGGCTCAGTGTCGCTGCATTTAACAAATGTCATTCTAAATGTTACATACAGAGTAAATTGACATGTGACCCAGTCAACCACATACTGATAGTATTCATATCTACACACATTCAAGTGCCGTTTGTAAAAAGCAGCACATAAGCCTGGGTCGCAGCCGAGTGATAAGTCATCAGTCACATCACCTGAGCTGATGTGTTGGGTCCACTAGAGGAACTGTCCTCAGTGGTTGATGTGTTGGGTCCACTAGAGGAACTGTCCTCAGTGGTTGATGTGTTGGGTCCACTAGAGGAACTGTCCTCAGTGGTTGATGTGTTAGGTCCACTAGAGGAACTGTCCTCAGTGGTTGATGTGTTGGGTCCACTAGAGGAACTGTCCTCAGTGGTTGATGTGTTGGGTCCACTAGAGGAACTGTCCTCAGTGGTTGATGTGTTGGGTCCACTAGAGGAACTGTCCTCAGTGGTTGATGTGTTGGGTCCACTAGAGGAACTGTCCTCAGTGGTTGATGTGTTGGGTCCACTAGAGGAACTGTCCTCAGTGGTTGATGTGTTGGGTCCACTAGAGGAACTGTCCTCAGTGGTTGATGTGTTGGGTCCACTAGAGGAACTGTCCTCAGTGGTTGATGTGTTGGGTCCACTAGAGGAACTGTCCTCAGTGGTTGATGTGTTGGGTCCACTAGAGGAACTGTCCTCAGTGGTTGATGTGTT
This sequence comes from Muraenolepis orangiensis, assembly GCA_027704905.1. NCBI lineage: Eukaryota > Metazoa > Chordata > Actinopteri > Gadiformes > Muraenolepididae > Muraenolepis > Muraenolepis orangiensis. The sequence continues at coordinate 14,286,216 of CM051001.1, forward strand.
GGGTCCACTAGAGGAACTGTCCTCAGTGGTTGCAGTCCTGGCTGGACTGACAGGACTGCGAGAGATATCATCAAAACAGATTTCCTGGGAATTTGTGAGATTTATGAGAAAATAAATTGCAAAATTGCCTCTGTACAAAATGCATTGGTCTCTAAGCATGCAACACAAAAAGACAAATTGAGACTATTAACACAAAAACACCTCATTCATAGCATATGCAAATCAATAACTTTTCCTGTAGAATTTCACCGACAGATGATGGTGCAATGGTCAGTTTACCTGAGATGATTTGTTGAATGAGTCTCCATGAACAAAAGGACTGTGAGGGGGTGAAATGTGTAACTTGCGGCTCAGGGCTTCAGGTGGCCTCTCACTGAGAATGTCAGCTGCATCACTCATGGTGACATCAAGACATTCCTCCTCCTGAACTTCGACCTGCAGGTCTGGCAGAATGATGCCAAGTTCACGGTGCTGTTGGGGACCCAGCAGGTCTCCTCTGTCAGACTGAGCTAGCAGGTACTCCACAGCAATACGCTCACCTGCCATAAAGATTCATTATGATTATTCAGAAGAATAGACAAGTTTGCACTGGAATGGGTGAGAAAAGAATGTGTTAGACTAAAAGTGTTGTCACAAGGAGAATGGTGTCTCCTGGAGAATCTTACCAGTGGGTCTTCAAGGTGGAATGAATTCTGGCAAGAGTGCACTACCAAGGACTCTGTTGCTGAGGGCATTTATGTTGGACATCAGGCGGACATCATATATTTTAGTGCGTGATGCATCCCTCTCAGCCACAGCTTCATGGGCTCGGTTCATATTCTACCTGGATCCACCCTCCAGCATGTACATCTGGGTGTGCATCGCATTACATCTCCATCCTTGAAAAAACAAAATGATTACATTATTATTATTGCATTTATTAAGTGATGATACAAATTTGTATCATCACATGTACATGTAATGGATATTAATCATGCCAAAGATATATCATTTATATTACCAGGGATAAAGGTGCACTGGTGGCGATGGAAGCTTTCCACAGAAGACGACCCTCTGCCGCATCTCAAGACGTCCAGGACCTTGTCTCCCTTTTGTGACCCTGAGCCGAGTTTGCTGTACAGCTCAACACCGGGTGGATCTTGGATGCATGGCAAGTGCTTCTGTTGCACCCCCCACACATGTGTCATGCTGTCAGGGTTGATCAGGCGTAAACCCAAGGTGTCAGTGAGTTCCCACATGGACTCCAGCAATCCTTGAATCTTGCTACGGGTTTCCTCAACCCCACAAGTTCTCCTTCGGCAATGCCTGGCTAGTTCACTGGAGCTGATGTCAGCCAGAACTTCCGCTTCCGTAGGCGCATAACCAGCTTGTTTTCTTTTCAGCTCCGACCTCTTGGCTTCCTTGAGACGACCGATGTCAGCCTGGTCCCACTCAAAGATGCAACTGGACATATTTGAGCAGAACGTGCCATAGAGAGGATGGTGTTCTGTTGTGAGACCAGCGGTGAATCGCCTCAAGAAGTGGAAAATATCCAGTCTCACTTTGGTCTTCCACGGTCGAAACCAGACAAGACCTGAGGGTGCATCTGTGCAAATGAACAACAAGGCCTGAATGTATGCATATTGTTATATTTCAATTTTCACTATGATTGACAGCAGGTATGGTATGATATGACAATCATGACATAAAACCTATCATATACGATCAAATACCTAATTCCTTGAGTTGAAACTTTTGAGAACTTAGTTGAGAACCTGACCACATTCGTTGCTGATGTTTGTCATCCACGCAGCTGAGTCTGCAATGGTACCAGAACGTTTCTTTGTGATCTATAGAAAAAAAAGAAACAATTATATATATATATGTATATATATATATATATATATAAGTATAACAACATAATAAAAGATAAAAGTATAATCAATAACATCATTAAAAACCTTTTTGGTGGAGTCGAGCTTTAAGATCCTGCCATATGTTGACGTGATGACACCCTTCATCTCATCAATATGACCCAGGATCTCATTGGCATGGACCGTCTCAAACCACTGAGCAAGAGGTAGGGGGCAAAAGGGTGGTGGCTTGCAATACACTGCTTCCTCAGATTGAGTTAAGGCACTCCTCTTTTTGTGGTATTCAATGGTGCTTCTTCCCCATGCCTCACTGTGAACTTCCTGCAGTGCTTGCTGCAGGTAACTGGAGCTGTTTCCTGCAGTTTGTGGCTTGAGCAGGGTCACACACCTTCTGTCCAGAGCCAGCTGTGTGGTGAGAACAGCAGGGAACCTGTTTCTGTGGGCAGGATCCAACTGACTCAACACCTCAGTACTCCAAGGACAGACAGGGATCATGCACTTACTGCACCGAGGATAGTCCCCGCCGACCAAGTAGTACATGGAGTCAATGTCAATGACTTCCCGTACCTTTGTGTAGATCCCGGTGTGGTGCATTTTGGTGTTGCACTGATGGCACTTCAGCAAAATACCCCATATCCGCATTGGTGCCCACAGAAACATCCGCTGTCTGATCAGGTGGTGCACTTGTCAGCTTTGGTGGACTGGGTGGATGGAACCAGATTTGGTTAAACTGTTGCCTCAGCTGTCCTGCAGGGTCGTAAAGACACTGGGCAATCCACTCCCGATCGGCTGGCTTGATGACCCGCAGGAATTGTTTGGGGAGAAAACTCACCCAATTCACCTCTGGCGGCCTCAGGTGGACAACATATGGAGATGTGGCAGGAGGAGGAGGTAGTGGTTGTTGTGGTGATGGTGGAGGAGGCAGTGGTTGTTGTGGTGGTGGTCGTGGATCCCCACTTAATCTGCTGGTGCCTGATGCATGCTGTTCTTCAATATGGCAGATTAGTTCAACTGCACGTCTGACCTTTTTGCCACACGTGTCACAACATTCCTCTACATGAAAGTCTGACAAATGGTCATCATTAATCTCAATGCTGCAAAGACCGCAAATGATCTGCAATGGAGTTGATGCTCCTGAGATGCTCTGAGCTGGCGGCCTCTCTGCACTTGAGCTGCAGTGTGGGGCGGGGCCTGTCGGCGGCCTCTCTTCACTTGAGCTGCAGTGTTGGGCGGGTCCAGTCGGTGGCCTCTCTTCACTTGAGCTGCAGTGTGGGGCGGGTCCAGTCGGCGGCCTCTCTTCACTTGAGCTGCAGTGTGGGGCGGGTCCAGTCGGCGGCTACTACTTCAAACAGTAACACATTTGATATATAGTGACAGAGACTACATTTTGTGATCTTATGTGGATATGATGATGAATCTAGTGATCTGATCAGATATTGGTGTTGAGCATAAGTCAAATATCTTAGGTTCAAAGGAAAGCCTTACCAATAGTTGTCAGCAGGATTCAAACTTTTGCTGGGAGACCCAATGGATTTCTAGTCCATCGCCTTAACCACTCGTCCACGACAACACATGGACGTCACAGTCCTGTTTATATTTCAATCAAACAGCTTGCATTTCATTGAATTGGGTAGATGGCGTGATTTATTTTGAATAAAAACCAGGAATCCAAACAACTGAATGAACATGGCCACATCTTGGAGATGCCGGGGAATGAACCCGGGGCCTCATACATGCGAAGCATGCGCTCAACCACT
>CM051001.1:14289925-14304925 GCA_027704905.1 Muraenolepis orangiensis
ATCTAGTGAACTGATAACATCTTGGAGTAGAGCATAAGTCAAATATCTTACATTCAGAGGTTAGGCTGTAGTCTTACCAATCGTTGTCGGCAGGATTCGAACCTGCGCGGGGAGTCCCCAATGGATTTCAAGTCCATCGCCTTAACCACTCGGCCACGACAACACAACGACATCACAGTCTCGTTTATATTTCAATCAAACTGCTTGCATTTCATTGTATTGGGTATTGGGTTCTTTTGAATAAAAACAACTGTATAAACATGGCCACATCTTGGAGATGCCGGGGATTGAACCCGGGGCCTCATACATGCAAAGCATGCGCTCTACCACTGAGCTACATCCCCGTCAATCTTACTATCTTCTCATCTCTATAACCACTACTTCAAACAGTAACACATTTGATATATGGTGACAGAGACTACATTTTGTGATCTTCTGTGGATATGATGATGAATCTAGTGATCTGATCAGATCTTGGTGATGAGCATAAGTCAAATATCTTAGGTACAAAGGAAAGCCTTACCAACAGTTGTAAGCAGGATTCAAACTTTTCCAGGGAGACCCCAATGGATTTCAAGTCCATCGCCTTAACCACTCGGCGACGACAACACAGTCTTGTTTATATTTCAATCAAACTGCTTGCATTTCATTGTATTGGGTATTGGGTTCTTTTGAATAAAAACAACTGTATAAACATGGCCACATCTTGGAGATGCCGGGGATTGAACCCGGGGCCTCATACATGCAAAGCATGCGCTGTACCACTGAGCTACATCCCTGTCAATCTTACTATCTTCTCATCTCTATAACCACTACTTCAAACAGTAACACATTTGATAAATGGTGAAAGAGACTACATTTTGTGATCTTCTGTGGATATGATGATGAATCTAGTGATCTGATCAGATCTTGGTGTTGAGCATAAGTCAAATATGTTAGGTTCAAAGGAAAGCCTTACCAATCGTTGTCGGCAGGATTCGAACCTGCGCGGGGAGTCCCCAATGGATTTCAAGTCCATCGCCTTAACCACTCGGCCACGACAACACAACGACATCACAGTCTCGTTTATATTTCAATCAAACTGCTTGCATTTCATTGTATTGGGTATTGGGTTCTTTTGAATAAAAACAACTGTATAAACATCGCCACATCTTGGAGATGCCGGGGATTGAACCCGGGGCCTCATACATGCAAAGCATGCGCTCTACCACTGAGCTACATCCCCGTCAATCTTACTATCTTCTCATCTCTATAACCACTACTTCAAACAGTAACACATTTGATATATGGTGACAGAGACTACATTTTGTGATCTTCTGTGGATATGATGATGAATCTAGTGATCTGATAAGATCTTGGTGTTGAGCATAAGTCAAATATCTTAGGTACAAAGGAAAGCCTTACCAACAGTTGTAAGCAGGATTCAAACTTTTCCAGGGCGACCCCAATGGATTTCAAGTCCATCGCCTTAACCACTCGGCGACGACAACACAGTCTTGTTTATATTTCAATCAAACTGCTTGCATTTCATTGTATTGGGTATTGGGTTCTTTTGAATAAAAACAACTGTATAAACATGGCCACATCTTGGAGATGCCGGGGATTGAACCCGGGGCCTCATACATGCGCTCCACCACTGAGCCACATCCCCGTCAATCTTACTATCTTCTCATCTCTATAACCACTACTTCAAACAGTAACACATTTGATATATGGTGACAGAGACTACATTTTGTGATCTTCTGTGGATATGATGATGAATCTAGTGATCTGATCAGATCATGGTGTTGAGCATAAGTCAAATATCTTAGGTTCAAAGGAAAGCCTTACCAATAGTTGTCAGCAGGATTCAAACTTTTGCTGGGAGACCCCAATGGATTTCTAGTCCTTCGCCTTAACCACTCGTCCACGACAACACATGGACGTCACAGTCCTGTTTATATTTCAATCAAACAGCTTGCATTTCATTGAATTGGGTAGATGGCGTGATTTTTAAAAAAATAAAATCCAGGAATCCAAACAACTGAATGAACATGGCCACATCTTGGAGATGCCGGGGATTGGACCTGGGGCCTCATACATGCAAAGCATGCGCTCCACCACTGAGCCACATCCCCGTCAATCTTACTATCTTCTCATCTCTATAACCACTACTTCAAACAGTAACACATTTGATATATGGTGACAGAGACTACATTTTGTGATCTTCTGTGGATATGATGATGAATCTAGTGATCTGATCAGATCTTGGTGTTGAGCATAAGTCAATTATCTTAGGTTCAAAGGAAAGCCTTACCAATAGTTGTAAGCAGGATTCAAACTTTTGCTGGGAGACCCCTATGGATTTCTAGTCCATCGCCTTAACCACTCGTCCACAACAACACATGGATGTCACAGTCCTGTTTATATTTCAATAATACAGCTTGCATTTCATTGAATTGGGTAGATAGGGTGATTTCTTTTGAATAAAAACCAGGAATCCAAACAACTGAATGAACAAGGCAACACCTTGGAGATGCCGGGGATTGAACCCGGGGCCTCATACATGCTAAGCATGCGCTCTACCACTGAGCTACATCCCCTTACAACTAGAATGAGCTTCTCATCTCTATAACCAAAACTTCTAAAAATAACAAATTGGAGATCTAGCTAAAGGGACTACATTTTGTGATCTTCTTTGGATATGATGATGAATCTAGTGAACTGATAACATCTTGGAGTAGAGCATAAGTCAAATATCTTACGTTCAGAGGTTAGGCTGTAGTCTTACCAATCGTTGTCGGCAGGATTCAAACCTGCGCGGGGAGTCCCCAATGGATTTCAAGTCCATCGCCTTAACCACTCGGCCAGAGATGGGGCAAATGGGACTGCTACGGCGGGGGAAGAAGAGAGGGAGAGGGGGGGGAAAGAGAGGGGAGGGGGAAAGAGAGGGGGAAAGAGAAAGAGAGAGAGAAAGAGAGAGAGAGAGAATTCCTGTGCTCTGCTTATGCTCGTTCTACTTTTTGTGCTTTTGGGCGCCGTTTTGACCATACTGTGCGTTGTGTTCATCCTTGTAGTAGTAGATAGCGTGTTGTTAATGCACTTTATGTCGCTACGCAGGCATCCTAGTTGTTGGGACGATTTTTCTATTGGCCTGCAATTGTTCTATTTGTGTCTTTATTTACCTCAGAAACAAATTGCTGTTTTTACCATACAAATGTACTTGTAAGTCACTTTTTTAATAAAAGCTTCTGCTAAATGCGCTTAATGTAAATTTAGAGAGATTTCCTACATATTCCTATACCAATAAAACACAATTGTTACAACACAATACACTTAGGTAGCGACTATACATCATTTATATAAATATTTTTCATTGATCTTGTAATTCTATGTTCCTGCACTCAGTTCTCTTATTGTGTGTACTGTTGTTTGCACATTCCTGCCAGCCACTGGCACTTTGTTATTTCACTGCACACCCTGGGTGTGTATGTGACAAATACTAATCTAGAATCTTGAAAAACAATGGACTTTTCACTCACTTTTAACCTTTTACAAATCATATGTACTTGTTTTCATATAAATAACAAGTTGACCGGTAAACATATGCTTCTCAGATTATTATTTTTCTGAAAGACCATTTATCCAATTTGAACACACTGAACATATTTACTTTAAATAACAACAATTGAAAAAATACACTTAAAAAATACACAAACTGACACTGACACAACATCTTAAAGACAACACTGCAGGGTTTATTGATTGTCTTTCTACTCTGTGATGGTTTGTCCAGATGCTGGACAGTACCACTTTCCCTTAGACTGGGTATGACCAGTGGTTTTACTTTTTGATTGACCACATAATTTACACAGATGATAATTCTGTTTGCAGTGCCGCTTTTCTGGTGGCTCTCCTCTTTCCACACACTCCTGGTCGTCACGTGCTGCCTCTCGCTGTCTCCATTCACGGTGACCATTTGACGATGCTGTCGCCGTTGCCGTTGGTGTTGCCACTGGAGATGGTGATGGTTGCTGAGAGGGAGGGGGTGGAGGCTGCGAGGACCAGCCAGGGAATGGGGCGGGTGGTAGATGACCCTGCTCGTACGAGGACCAGGGAGGAGGAGATGGGGCGGGTGGTAGATGACCCTGCTCGTACGAGGACCAGGGAGGAGGAGATGGGGCGGGTGGTAGATGACCCTGCTCGTACGAGGACCAGGGAGGACCGGCCTCTCTGCACTTGAGCTGCACTCTGCACCTGTTTGCTCAGCTGACTGAAAAATAAGTTTGTAAATAAGTTTTTAACCTCATTTGGTAACAATTGTGAAACACTTCAACCACAATTAATAGGATAAATAATTCAGATTCAGATGACTTTATTTATCCCGAGGGAAATTAAGGTGCAACAGTTGACACAGGGGGAATAAATGCACACACAAATATACTAATACCTAAAGCTAAAAACGAAATAACAACAAACTAACTAAACAAAACTAGTATAAACAAGATAGAACTAAATGAACTCTAAATGAAATCTAAAAGTATTGATAGATGAATTGCACAATTTACAGTTTTATTACAGTAATACGTAGGTATATACAATACACAACAATACGTATAGTGCAAATTGGCAGTAATAAATACTAATAAATAACTCAGATGAATACTGAAAAAGTGACATGTGAAAAGTGAAGAGTGAAAAGTGAAATGCATTTCTGTTTTAATGTAATAACTTGCATAATACACAATGTTTATGGTAAATCTAATCATCTCTTACCTTGTGATATCCACATTTGCAGGGGATTTGTTTCCTGAAGATATCATATTCACGCATTGGCGAATTAAATGGACAGGCGTCAATGGACAGGCGTCAATGGACAGGCGTCAATGCGCTTCATGACAGCCTTCCATCTCCTAGAGCCCGGCTCGGTACCTGTGGTGAACCGGTACCCTCGGCATACAGGCTCAGGATACCTGCCCGATACGCCTCGGGTATACCAGTCTTCGTCATTTCTGAAAATATCAGGGTAAATACCTCGTTACACAACGGGAATCGAGAAGCCCAACTGGGGGGGGGGGGTGAATCGAACATGGCCACATCTTGGAGATGCGGGGATTGAACCCGGGGCCTCATACATGCTAAGCATGCACTCTACCACTGAGCTACATCCCCTTACAACTAAAATGAGCTTCTCATCTCTATAACCAAAACTTCTAAAAATAACAAATTGGAGATATAGCTAAAGGGACTACATTTTGTGATCTTCTTTGGATATGATGATGAATCTAGTGAACTGATAACATCTTGGAGTAGAGCATAAGTCAAATATCTTACGTTCAGAGGTTAGGCTGTAGTCTTACCAATCGTTGTCGGCAGGATTGAAACCTGCGCGGGGAGTCCCCAATGGATTTCAAGTCCATCGCCTTAACCACTCGGCCACGACAACACATCGACATCACAGTCTAGTTTATATTTCAATCAAACAGCTTGCATTTCATTGAATTGGGTAGATGGCGTGATTTATTTTGAATAAAAACCAGGAATCCAAACAACTGAATGAACATGGCCACATCTTGGAGATGCCGGGGATTGAACGCGGGGCCTCATACATGCGAAGCATGCGCTCTACCACTGAGCTACATCCCCGTCAATCTTACTATCTTCTCATCTCTATAACCACTACTTCAAACAGTAACACATTTGATATATGGTGACAGAGACTACATTTTGTGATCTTCTGTGGATATGATGATGAATCTAGTGATCTGATCAGATCTTGGAGTAGAGCATAAGTCAAATATCTTACGTTCAAAGGAAAGCCTTACAAATAGTTGTCAGCAGGATTCAAACCTTTGCTGGGAGACCCCAATGGATTTCTAGTCCATCGCCTTAACCACTTGGCCACGACAACACATCGACATCACAGTCTCGTTTATATTTCAATCAAACTGCTTGCATTTCATTGTATTGGGTATTGGGTTCTTTTGAATAAAAACAACTGTATAAACATGGCCACATCTTGGAGATGCCGGGGATTGAACCCGGGGCCTCATACATGCAAAGCATGCGCTGTACCACTGAGCTACATCCCTGTCAATCTTACTATCTTCTCATCTCTATAACCACTACTTCAAACAGTAACACATTTGATAAATGGTGAAAGAGACTACATTTTGTGATCTTCTGTGGATATGATGATGAATCTAGTGATCTGATCAGATCTTGGTGTTGAGCATAAGTCAAATATGTTAGGTTCAAAGGAAAGCCTTACCAATCGTTGTCGGCAGGATTCGAACCTGCGCGGGGAGTCCCCAATGGATTTCAAGTCCATCGCCTTAACCACTCGGCCACGACAACACAACGACATCACAGTCTCGTTTATATTTCAATCAAACTGCTTGCATTTCATTGTATTGGGTATTGGGTTCTTTTGAATAAAAACAACTGTATAAACATCGCCACATCTTGGAGATGCCGGGGATTGAACCCGGGGCCTCATACATGCAAAGCATGCGCTCTACCACTGAGCTACATCCCCGTCAATCTTACTATCTTCTCATCTCTATAACCACTACTTCAAACAGTAACACATTTGATATATGGTGACAGAGACTACATTTTGTGATCTTCTGTGGATATGATGATGAATCTAGTGATCTGATAAGATCTTGGTGTTGAGCATAAGTCAAATATCTTAGGTACAAAGGAAAGCCTTACCAACAGTTGTAAGCAGGATTCAAACTTTTCCAGGGCGACCCCAATGGATTTCAAGTCCATCGCCTTAACCACTCGGCGACGACAACACAGTCTTGTTTATATTTCAATCAAACTGCTTGCATTTCATTGTATTGGGTATTGGGTTCTTTTGAATAAAAACAACTGTATAAACATGGCCACATCTTGGAGATGCCGGGGATTGAACCCGGGGCCTCATACATGCGCTCCACCACTGAGCCACATCCCCGTCAATCTTACTATCTTCTCATCTCTATAACCACTACTTCAAACAGTAACACATTTGATATATGGTGACAGAGACTACATTTTGTGATCTTCTGTGGATATGATGATGAATCTAGTGATCTGATCAGATCATGGTGTTGAGCATAAGTCAAATATCTTAGGTTCAAAGGAAAGCCTTACCAATAGTTGTCAGCAGGATTCAAACTTTTGCTGGGAGACCCCAATGGATTTCTAGTCCTTCGCCTTAACCACTCGTCCACGACAACACATGGACGTCACAGTCCTGTTTATATTTCAATCAAACAGCTTGCATTTCATTGAATTGGGTAGATGGCGTGATTTTTAAAAAATAAAATCCAGGAATCCAAACAACTGAATGAACATGGCCACATCTTGGAGATGCCGGGGATTGGACCTGGGGCCTCATACATGCAAAGCATGCGCTCCACCACTGAGCCACATCCCCGTCAATCTTACTATCTTCTCATCTCTATAACCACTACTTCAAACAGTAACACATTTGATATATGGTGACAGAGACTACATTTTGTGATCTTCTGTGGATATGATGATGAATCTAGTGATCTGATCAGATCTTGGTGTTGAGCATAAGTCAATTATCTTAGGTTCAAAGGAAAGCCTTACCAATAGTTGTAAGCAGGATTCAAACTTTTGCTGGGAGACCCCTATGGATTTCTAGTCCATCGCCTTAACCACTCGTCCACAACAACACATGGATGTCACAGTCCTGTTTATATTTCAATAATACAGCTTGCATTTCATTGAATTGGGTAGATAGGGTGATTTCTTTTGAATAAAAACCAGGAATCCAAACAACTGAATGAACAAGGCAACACCTTGGAGATGCCGGGGATTGAACCCGGGGCCTCATACATGCTAAGCATGCGCTCTACCACTGAGCTACATCCCCTTACAACTAGAACGAGCTTCTCATCTCTATAACCAAAACTTCTAAAAATAACAAATTGGAGATCTAGCTAAAGGGACTACATTTTGTGATCTTCTTTGGATATGATGATGAATCTAGTGAACTGATAACATCTTGGAGTAGAGCATAAGTCAAATATCTTACGTTCAGAGGTTAGGCTGTAGTCTTACCAATCGTTGTCGGCAGGATTCAAACCTGCGCGGGGAGTCCCCAATGGATTTCAAGTCCATCGCCTTAACCACTCGGCCAGAGATGGGGCAAATGGGACTGCTACGGCGGGGGAAGAAGAGAGGGAGAGGGGGGGGAAAGAGAGGGGAGGGGGAAAGAGAGGGGGGAAAGAGAAAGAGAGAGAGAAAGAGAGAGAGAGAGAATTCCTGTGCTCTGCTTATGCTCGTTCTACTTTTTGTGCTTTTGGGCGCCGTTTTGACCATACTGTGCGTTGTGTTCATCCTTGTAGTAGTAGATAGCGTGTTGTTAATGCACTTTATGTCGCTACGCAGGCATCCTAGTTGTTGGGACGATTTTTCTATTGGCCTGCAATTGTTCTATTTGTGTCTTTATTTACCTCAGAAACAAATTGCTGTTTTTACCATACAAATGTACTTGTAAGTCACTTTTTTAATAAAAGCTTCTGCTAAATGCGCTTAATGTAAATTTAGAGAGATTTCCTACATATTCCTATACCAATAAAACACAATTGTTACAACACAATACACTTAGGTAGCGACTATACATCATTTATATAAATATTTTTCATTGATCTTGTAATTCTATGTTCCTGCACTCAGTTCTCTTATTGTGTGTACTGTTGTTTGCACATTCCTGCCAGCCACTGGCACTTTGTTATTTCACTGCACACCCTGGGTGTGTATGTGACAAATACTAATCTAGAATCTTGAAAAACAATGGACTTTTCACTCACTTTTAACCTTTTACAAATCATATGTACTTGTTTTCATATAAATAACAAGTTGACCGGTAAACATATGCTTCTCAGATTATTATTTTTCTGAAAGACCATTTATCCAATTTGAACACACTGAACATATTTACTTTAAATAACAACAATTGAAAAAATACACTTAAAAAATACACAAACTGACACTGACACAACATCTTAAAGACAACACTGCAGGGTTTATTGATTGTCTTTCTACTCTGTGATGGTTTGTCCAGATGCTGGACAGTACCACTTTCCCTTAGACTGGGTATGACCAGTGGTTTTACTTTTTGATTGACCACATAATTTACACAGATGATAATTCTGTTTGCAGTGCCGCTTTTCTGGTGGCTCTCCTCTTTCCACACACTCCTGGTCGTCACGTGCTGCCTCTCGCTGTCTCCATTCACGGTGACCATTTGACGATGCTGTCGCCGTTGCCGTTGGTGTTGCCACTGGAGATGGTGATGGTTGCTGAGAGGGAGGGGGTGGAGGCTGCGAGGACCAGCCAGGGAATGGGGCGGGTGGTAGATGACCCTGCTCGTACGAGGACCAGGGAGGAGGAGATGGGGCGGGTGGTAGATGACCCTGCTCGTACGAGGACCAGGGAGGAGGAGATGGGGCGGGTGGTAGATGACCCTGCTCGTACGAGGACCAGGGAGGACCGGCCTCTCTGCACTTGAGCTGCACTCTGCACCTGTTTGCTCAGCTGACTGAAAAATAAGTTTGTAAATAAGTTTTTAACCTCATTTGGTAACAATTGTGAAACACTTCAACCACAATTAATAGGATAAATAATTCAGATTCAGATGACTTTATTTATCCCGAGGGAAATTAAGGTGCAACAGTTGACACAGGGGGAATAAATGCACACACAAATATACTAATACCTAAAGCTAAAAACGAAATAACAACAAACTAACTAAACAAAACTAGTATAAACAAGATAGAACTAAATGAACTCTAAATGAAATCTAAAAGTATTGATAGATGAATTGCACAATTTACAGTTTTATTACAGTAATACGTAGGTATATACAATACACAACAATACGTATAGTGCAAATTGGCAGTAATAAATACTAATAAATAACTCAGATGAATACTGAAAAAGTGACATGTGAAAAGTGAAGAGTGAAAAGTGAAATGCATTTCTGTTTTAATGTAATAACTTGCATAATACACAATGTTTATGGTAAATCTAATCATCTCTTACCTTGTGATATCCACATTTGCAGGGGATTTGTTTCCTGAAGATATCATATTCACGCATTGGCGAATTAAATGGACAGGCGTCAATGGACAGGCGTCAATGGACAGGCGTCAATGGACAGGCGTCAATGGACAGGCGTCAATGCGCTTCATGACAGCCTTCCATCTCCTAGAGCCCGGCTCGGTACCTGTGGTGAACCGGTACCCTCGGCATACAGGCTCAGGATACCTGCCCGATACGCCTCGGGTATACCAGTCTTCGTCATTTCTGAAAATATCAGGGTAAATACCTCGTTACACAACGGGAATCGAGAAGCCCAACTGGGGGGGGGGGGGTGAATCGAACATGGCCACATCTTGGAGATGCGGGGATTGAACCCGGGGCCTCATACATGCTAAGCATGCACTCTACCACTGAGCTACATCCCCTTACAACTAAAATGAGCTTCTCATCTCTATAACCAAAACTTCTAAAAATAACAAATTGGAGATATAGCTAAAGGGACTACATTTTGTGATCTTCTTTGGATATGATGATGAATCTAGTGAACTGATAACATCTTGGAGTAGAGCATAAGTCAAATATCTTACGTTCAGAGGTTAGGCTGTAGTCTTACCAATCGTTGTCGGCAGGATTGAAACCTGCGCGGGGAGTCCCCAATGGATTTCAAGTCCATCGCCTTAACCACTCGGCCACGACAACACATCGACATCACAGTCTAGTTTATATTTCAATCAAACAGCTTGCATTTCATTGAATTGGGTAGATGGCGTGATTTATTTTGAATAAAAACCAGGAATCCAAACAACTGAATGAACATGGCCACATCTTGGAGATGCCGGGGATTGAACGCGGGGCCTCATACATGCGAAGCATGCGCTCTACCACTGAGCTACATCCCCGTCAATCTTACTATCTTCTCATCTCTATAACCACTACTTCAAACAGTAACACATTTGATATATGGTGACAGAGACTACATTTTGTGATCTTCTGTGGATATGATGATGAATCTAGTGATCTGATCAGATCTTGGAGTAGAGCATAAGTCAAATATCTTACGTTCAAAGGAAAGCCTTACAAATAGTTGTCAGCAGGATTCAAACCTTTGCTGGGAGACCCCAATGGATTTCTAGTCCATCGCCTTAACCACTTGGCCACGACAACACATCGACATCACAGTCTCGTTTATATTTCAATCAAACTGCTTGCATTTCATTGTATTGGGTATTGGGTTCTTTTGAATAAAAACAACTGTATAAACATGGCCACATCTTGGAGATGCCGGGGATTGAACCCGGGGCCTCATACATGCAAAGCATGCGCTGTACCACTGAGCTACATCCCTGTCAATCTTACTATCTTCTCATCTCTATAACCACTACTTCAAACAGTAACACATTTGATAAATGGTGAAAGAGACTACATTTTGTGATCTTCTGTGGATATGATGATGAATCTAGTGATCTGATCAGATCTTGGTGTTGAGCATAAGTCAAATATGTTAGGTTCAAAGGAAAGCCTTACCAATCGTTGTCGGCAGGATTCGAACCTGCGCGGGGAGTCCCCAATGGATTTCAAGTCCATCGCCTTAACCACTCGGCCACGACAACACAACGACATCACAGTCTCGTTTATATTTCAATCAAACTGCTTGCATTTCATTGTATTGGGTATTGGGTTCTTTTGAATAAAAACAACTGTATAAACATCGCCACATCTTGGAGATGCCGGGGATTGAACCCGGGGCCTCATACATGCAAAGCATGCGCTCTACCACTGAGCTACATCCCCGTCAATCTTACTATCTTCTCATCTCTATAACCACTACTTCAAACAGTAACACATTTGATATATGGTGACAGAGACTACATTTTGTGATCTTCTGTGGATATGATGATGAATCTAGTGATCTGATAAGATCTTGGTGTTGAGCATAAGTCAAATATCTTAGGTACAAAGGAAAGCCTTACCAACAGTTGTAAGCAGGATTCAAACTTTTCCAGGGCGACCCCAATGGATTTCAAGTCCATCGCCTTAACCACTCGGCGACGACAACACAGTCTTGTTTATATTTCAATCAAACTGCTTGCATTTCATTGTATTGGGTATTGGGTTCTTTTGAATAAAAACAACTGTATAAACATGGCCACATCTTGGAGATGCCGGGGATTGAACCCGGGGCCTCATACATGCGCTCCACCACTGAGCCACATCCCCGTCAATCTTACTATCTTCTCATCTCTATAACCACTACTTCAAACAGTAACACATTTGATATATGGTGACAGAGACTACATTTTGTGATCTTCTGTGGATATGATGATGAATCTAGTGATCTGATCAGATCATGGTGTTGAGCATAAGTCAAATATCTTAGGTTCAAAGGAAAGCCTTACCAATAGTTGTCAGCAGGATTCAAACTTTTGCTGGGAGACCCCAATGGATTTCTAGTCCTTCGCCTTAACCACTCGTCCACGACAACACATGGACGTCACAGTCCTGTTTATATTTCAATCAAACAGCTTGCATTTCATTGAATTGGGTAGATGGCGTGATTTTTTAAAAAATAAAATCCAGGAATCCAAACAACTGAATGAACATGGCCACATCTTGGAGATGCCGGGGATTGGACCTGGGGCCTCATACATGCAAAGCATGCGCTCCACCACTGAGCCACATCCCCGTCAATCTTACTATCTTCTCATCTCTATAACCACTACTTCAAACAGTAACACATTTGATATATGGTGACAGAGACTACATTTTGTGATCTTCTGTGGATATGATGATGAATCTAGTGATCTGATCAGATCTTGGTGTTGAGCATAAGTCAATTATCTTAGGTTCAAAGGAAAGCCTTACCAATAGTTGTAAGCAGGATTCAAACTTTTGCTGGGAGACCCCTATGGATTTCTAGTCCATCGCCTTAACCACTCGTCCACAACAACACATGGATGTCACAGTCCTGTTTATATTTCAATAATACAGCTTGCATTTCATTGAATTGGGTAGATAGGGTGATTTCTTTTGAATAAAAACCAGGAATCCAAACAACTGAATGAACAAGGCAACACCTTGGAGATGCCGGGGATTGAACCCGGGGCCTCATACATGCTAAGCATGCGCTCTACCACTGAGCTACATCCCCTTACAACTAGAACGAGCTTCTCATCTCTATAACCAAAACTTCTAAAAATAACAAATTGGAGATCTAGCTAAAGGGACTACATTTTGTGATCTTCTTTGGATATGATGATGAATCTAGTGAACTGATAACATCTTGGAGTAGAGCATAAGTCAAATATCTTACGTTCAGAGGTTAGGCTGTAGTCTTACCAATCGTTGTCGGCAGGATTCAAACCTGCGCGGGGAGTCCCCAATGGATTTCAAGTCCATCGCCTTAACCACTCGGCCAGAGATGGGGCAAATGGGACTGCTACGGCGGGGGAAGAAGAGAGGGAGAGGGGGGGGAAAGAGAGGGGAGGGGGAAAGAGAGGGGGGAAAGAGAAAGAGAGAGAGAAAGAGAGAGAGAGAGAATTCCTGTGCTCTGCTTATGCTCGTTCTACTTTTTGTGCTTTTGGGCGCCGTTTTGACCATACTGTGCGTTGTGTTCATCCTTGTAGTAGTAGATAGCGTGTTGTTAATGCACTTTATGTCGCTACGCAGGCATCCTAGTTGTTGGGACGATTTTTCTATTGGCCTGCAATTGTTCTATTTGTGTCTTTATTTACCTCAGAAACAAATTGCTGTTTTTACCATACAAATGTACTTGTAAGTCACTTTTTTAATAAAAGCTTCTGCTAAATGCGCTTAATGTAAATTTAGAGAGATTTCCTACATATTCCTATACCAATAAAACACAATTGTTACAACACAATACACTTAGGTAGCGACTATACATCATTTATATAAATATTTTTCATTGATCTTGTAATTCTATGTTCCTGCACTCAGTTCTCTTATTGTGTGTACTGTTGTTTGCACATTCCTGCCAGCCACTGGCACTTTGTTATTTCACTGCACACCCTGGGTGTGTATGTGACAAATACTAATCTAGAATCTTGAAAAACAATGGACTTTTCACTCACTTTTAACCTTTTACAAATCATATGTACTTGTTTTCATATAAATAACAAGTTGACCGGTAAACATATGCTTCTCAGATTATTATTTTTCTGAAAGACCATTTATCCAATTTGAACACACTGAACATATTTACTTTAAATAACAACAATTGAAAAAATACACTTAAAAAATACACAAACTGACACTGACACAACATCTTAAAGACAACACTGCAGGGTTTATTGATTGTCTTTCTACTCTGTGATGGTTTGTCCAGATGCTGGACAGTACCACTTTCCCTTAGACTGGGTATGACCAGTGGTTTTACTTTTTGATTGACCACATAATTTACACAGATGATAATTCTGTTTGCAGTGCCGCTTTTCTGGTGGCTCTCCTCTTTCCACACACTCCTGGTCGTCACGTGCTGCCTCTCGCTGTCTCCATTCACGGTGACCATTTGACGATGCTGTCGCCGTTGCCGTTGGTGTTGCCACTGGAGATGGTGATGGTTGCTGAGAGGGAGGGGGTGGAGGCTGCGAGGACCAGCCAGGGAATGGGGCGGGTGGTAGATGACCCTGCTCGTACGAGGACCAGGGAGGAGGAGATGGGGCGGGTGGTAGATGACCCTGCTCGTACGAGGACCAGGGAGGAGGAGATGGGGCGGGTGGTAGATGACCCTGCTCGTACGAGGACCAGGGAGGACCGGCCTCTCTGCACTTGAGCTGCACTCTGCACCTGTTTGCTCAGCTGACTGAAAAATAAGTTTGTAAATAAGTTTTTAACCTCATTTGGTAACAATTGTGAAACACTTCAACCACAATTAATAGGATAAATAATTCAGATTCAGATGACTTTATTTATCCCGAGGGAAATTAAGGTGCAACA
>CM051001.1:14309925-14319925 GCA_027704905.1 Muraenolepis orangiensis
GCTCGTACGAGGACCAGGGAGGAGGAGATGGGGCGGGTGGTAGATGACCCTGCTCGTACGAGGACCAGGGAGGAGGAGATGGGGCGGGTGGTAGATGACCCTGCTCGTACGAGGACCAGGGAGGAGGAGATGGGGCGGGTGGTAGATGACCCTGCTCATACGAGGACCAGGGAGGACCGGCCTCTCTGCACTTGAGCTGCACTCTGCACCTGTTTGCTCAGCTGACTGAAAAATAAGTTTGTAAATAAGTTTTTAACCTCATTTGGTAACAATTGTGAAACACTTCAACCACAATTAATAGGATAAATAATTCAGATTCAGATGACTTTATTTATCCCGAGGGAAATTAAGGTGCAACAGTTGACACAGGGGGAATAAATGCACACACAAATATACTAATACCTAAAGCTAAAAACGAAATAACAACAAACTAACTAAACAAAACTAGTATAAACAAGATAGAACTAAATGAACTCTAAATGAAATCTAAAAGTATTGATAGATGAATTGCACAATTTACAGTTTTATTACAGTAATACGTAGGTATATACAATACACAACAATACGTATAGTGCAAATTGGCAGTAATAAATACTAATAAATAACTCAGATGAATACTGAAAAAGTGACATGTGAAAAGTGAAGAGTGAAAAGTGAAATGCATTTCTGTTTTAATGTAATAACTTGCATAATACACAATGTTTATGGTAAATCTAATCATCTCTTACCTTGTGATATCCACATTTGCAGGGGATTTGTTTCCTGAAGATATCATATTCACGCATTGGCGAATTAAATGGAGGAGTCAATGGACAGGCGTCAATGCGCTTCATGACAGCCTTCCATCTCCTAGAGCCCGGCTCGGTACCTGTGGTGAACCGGTACCCTCGGCATACAGGCTCAGGATACCTGCCCGATACGCCTCGGGTATACCAGTCTTCGTCATTTCTGAAAATATCAGGGTAAATACCTCGTTACACAACGGGAATCGAGAAGCCCAACTGGGGGGGGGGGGGTGAATCGAACACCACGAAGCGCGGGGGGGAAATCGTCGCAGTGGTTCAATATAATCGGTTCTCCTCAGGGGCCCCCTTCCAGCTCGGGGCCCCAGGCAATTGCCTACGTTGCCTATACTGTTGCGAGACGCCCCTGCAGACTAGACTATAAGGGGACAACTATGGAAAACAGTACATCGACAATTTCAATATCAAGCCCTACTTTGAAATAAACACGATTTCGAAAATTCATAAATATCCATATAGATAGATCGATAGGTGGATAGATCGATAGGTGGATAGATCGATTGGTCGATAGATCGATGGATAGATGGATAGATAAATATCCCGAGGGAAAAGCTTCCAGCAGCTCGTGACACAAAAACAAACAATTCTACTATTAAAATATAAAAACAAAGCGACGTAGACAGTTGTAGAATTATACTGTACAATGTAGAGCCGATGAATGGGAGTCGGAGGCGGCGTGTTTAATATGGAACTCCACACTTTATTTTCCATTTAAGTTTAACAGCAGGGGAAACACATCTGCTACTTGCTACTTCAACTAGCACACCACAACAACAACAACAACACGGTACGCACCCTAACCGGTCCGTGGTGCAACACACACTAAACACAAACAGTGAATTATGTTCCCATAACGTTCCACCACACAAGCCCCCCCAGAATTCACTCATACACAAAGTCCGTGCGGTGGGGAGGAACGACAGGCCGACCACCACGACTCCGGAGAACGGGAGCCGGGGAGGCGACCTCTACAGGGGCGGCCGCTGGAAGAGGTGGGACCGGAACCGCAGGCCCCAATTTGGTGACAGGGGTCAAGGCCGGGGGGCGACCCCGTCGCGGAGGCCGTGCCAGCACCACCGGCTGGTCCAAGTCCAGGTGAGCAGCCTTCACCCGGTCCACCGAGACGTGCTCGGCTTTGCCACCCAGGTCGACCACCAAGTGCTTGCCCCCGTGTTCCAAAACCCGGAAAGGCCCGTCGTAAGGAGGCTGCAGGGGGCCTCTGTGAGCGTCGTGCCGGATGAACACGTGCTCCGCTGAGCGAAGCCCCACGGGAACCCGGGACACCTGAGTGCCGTGCTGAGCAGTGGGGATCGGAGCAAAGGCCTTAGCGGCGTCCTGCAGGAGAACTCGCTGGGCCGTCGCCGACCAGGGGGCCGATGCGTTGGGAAGGAAATCCCCTGGAACCCTCAGCGGCTGACCGTAGACCATCTCAGCCGTGGAACACCGCAGATCCTCCTTAGGCGCGGTCCTCAGGCCCAGCATAACCCAAGGCAGCTTGTCGACCCAATTACCGTCCGTCAGCCCGGCTCTGAGGGCCGCCTTCATGGAGCGATGGAAACGCTCGCAGAGACCGTTGGCCTGAGGGTGATAAGCGGATGTCCGGTGGAGCTTAACCCCCAAACCCCCGCCACAGCGTTCCAGAGCTCGGATGTGAACTGGGAACCGCGGTCTGAGGAAATGTCCGAAGGGGTGCCGAAACGACACACCCATGTCGCAATGAAGGCCCGGGCTATGTCAGCCGCCGCTGTCGACGCGAGTGGGACCGCCTCCGGCCAACGGGTTGTCCTGTCCACCATAGTTAGGAGGTAGGAAAAACCCTGGGAGGAGGGTAATGGACCAACCAGATCGATGTTGACGTGGTCAAACCTCCTCTCAGGCACCAGGAATTTCTCCAGGGGGGCCTTCGTGTGGCGGTGCACCTTAGCACGCTGGCAAGCCACACACGTGCCGGCCCAAGCCCTCACGTCCTTTTTGAGCCCCCGCCAGACGAATTTCGCGGCCACCATCCTCACCGAAGGCTTCCCGCCGGGGTGCGACAGGTTGTGCACCGCCTCGAACACGGAACGCCTCCAGCTGGTGGGAACGACTGGGCGCGGCTGGCCCGTGGAGACGTCACACAGGAGAGCAACGCCTGCGTCGCCGAAAACCACATCCTCCAGGCGCAGCCCCACATCAGCCCCCTTCAGGGCCTGGACGCTGGGGTCCGTGACCTGGTCCATTGCCATGCGGGTATAGTCGAGGCCCAACTGGACGGCTCCGATGACGACCCTGGAGAGGCAATCTGCGACCAGGTTTGACTTACCAGCCACGTGCTGGATGTCCGTGGTGAACTCCGAGATGTAGGAAAGCTGTCGTTGCTGGCGAGCAGACCAAGGCTCCGCCACCTTGGACATGGCGAACGTGAGCGGCTTGTGGTCAACGAACGCCGTAAATTCACGGCCTTCCAGCAAAAATCGGAAGTGCCGCACGGCCAGCCAGAGTCCAAGGAGCTCCCGGTCAAAAGCGCTGTACCTGCGTTCCCTGGGCGTTAGCTGGCGGCTGAAAAAGGCAAGTGGTTGCCAGGCGCCGTCCACCCACTGCTCATGCACCGCACCGACTGCGTAGTCCGATGCATCGGTGGTAATGGAGATGGGGGCCGTGGGCGACGGATGCGCCAGCAAGGCCGCCTGAGCCAGCGCGGTCTTGACCTCCATAAAGGCAACCTCAGCCTCCGTCGTCCATTCGATCTCCTGGATGGGGGCCTTACCTTTCAATGCCTCATACAGCGGCCGCATAATGTGGGCGGCCCGGGCGATGAAACGGTGGTAGAAGGTCACCATCCCTAGGAACCCACGGAGTGACCGGGCCGTGTGCGGGCGGGGAAACGCCGCGACAGCCTCAACCTTCGCCGGCAGGGGTGATGCTCCGCCTTTGGTGACGCGGTGCCCAAGGAAGTCAATGCCAAACACCCCGAACAGACACTTTGCAGGGTTGATTATCAACCCGTGCTGGCTGAGCCTCGTAAAAAGGGCCCGGAGGTGAGACAGGTGTTCCTCCTCAGAAGTGCTGGCGACGAGTATGTCGTCAAGGTAGACAAACACAAACGGTAAGTCCCGCAGCACCGAATCCATCAGGCGCTGGAATGTTTGCGCGGCGTTCTTGAGCCCAAAAGGCATCCGCAGGAACTCAAACAACCCAAAAGGCGTTATCACCGCCGTTTTGGGAATGTCCAGGGGATGCATGGGCACCTGGTGGTATCCACGCACTAGGTCCACCTTAGAAAACACCCGCCTACCCGCCAGGTGCACCGAAAAGTCCTGAATGTGCGGCACCGGGTAGCGGTCCGGTGTCGTAGCGTCGTTGAGGCGGCGGTAGTCCCCACACGGGCGCCAACCGCCATTAGGCTTGGGGACGATGTGCAGAGGAGACGCCCAAGGACTGTCAGACCGGCGGATGATACCCAGGCGTTCCATAGTTGAGAACTCTGCCTTCGCTACTGCGAGTTTAGAAGGGTTCAACCGCCGGGCCCTGGCGTAGACCGGGGGTCCCTCAGTGGTGACGTGGTGCTCCACCCCATGCTTGGTGGTGGGCGCAGAGAAAGTGGGCTCCGTCAGGTCCGGGAACTCGGCCAACAACCTGAGGTACTTGTCCATACCAGACAGCGAACCTGACAGCCCGTTGTACGCTGCTTTGCCAAGCGTACACACAAGGGAGGAAAACGTCAAGGCATCAACCAAGCGTTTGTTTCCCACGTCCACCAGGAGCCCGTGAGCACATAAAAAATCTGCCCCGAGGAGGGGAAAAGAAATGTCTGCTATGACAAAATCCCAGTTGAACCGCTGCCCCCCAACACATAAACACATCGGCCTCACGCCATAAGTGCGGATGGGGCTGCCATTAGCTGTCGTCAACTGCGGTCCGTGCCCCCCTCGAGCAACGTCCTCCCTCGACGCAGGAAACACGCTCCGCTGAGCGCCCGTGTCACAGAGAAACCGGCTTCCCGAGACACTGTCGCTAACGAAGAGCAGCCTGCTCGTGCCGCCAACGCTCAGGGCCACTACCGAGCGCCGGCCCTCTCGTTTCCCGGAGGCCTGTAGCTGCAGGGAGCGATGCACTTCTTCGCCTTGGCCCCGAACCGCGCGTGGTAAAAACATTCCCCCGCGTCCCCACGCCGGCCTGGAACCGCCGCGGTCTGCTCCTCCCAAGCCCTCCTAACCGGCGAGGGAGCACTGAGCGTTGCAGCTAGCACATCTGCACCGGGCTGCTGGGTCGCCAGGAAAAAACGGTCAGCCTCCTCAGCCAGGGCGCGGGGTTCAGTAATGGTCGTGTTGGCCAGCGCCGTCTGAACCCGGGGCGGCAAGTGGCGCAGGAACGTCTCCACGAACAAAATCCGGGGATCCTCCCCCCCCAGCAGATTCAGCATCTTCTCCATGAGCTGGGACGGCTTGCTGTCCCCCAAACTCTGAATATCCAGAATCTGGCGTGCCCTCTCCTTAGCAGATAAGCTAAATGTCTTAAGGAGAAGGGCTTTAATCGCCTCATATTTGCCGTGGCGTGGGGGATCCGCGACAAAACCGACCAACCTGGACGACGTGGAGCTCCCCAGCGCTGCCACCACGTGAAAATACTTCAGGTCCTCGTCACGGACCTGGCGGCAGGCAAAGTGTGCCTCCACGTGTGCGAACCACGCTGTAGCGGCATGTTCCCAAAACTCCGGCAGTTTAATATAAACATCGCGATCAGCCATGTTCACTATGTCTTCGGAATCTATCTCGAAAACGTCGGGGTCACCAGTGTAGAGCCGATGAATGGGAGTCGGAGGCGGCGTGTTTAATATGGAACTCCACACTTTATTTTCCATTTAAGTTTAACAGCAGGGGAAACACATCTGCTACTTGCTACTTCAACTAGCACACCACACAACAACAACAACACGGTACGCACCCTAACCGGTCCGTGTGAATTATGTTCCCATAACGTTCCACCACAACAATTACAATAAAACAATAGAATAATTTGCTTGTAAATCGATGTAATACCTTGCTTGTTACGCCGTCGATCGATGAGTCGATGTAAGAGGTTGTATCTGCCGTCTTCCTCGTCTTCTGATCAGAGAAAGTGGGGTGGGGGGAAAGCTCGGGGTAAAAGACCACGTGACCAGGACAGTAACGCCCACATCTCTGTTCGGACTGTGTTGTACCGGTTCGTACTGTGTTCGGAACGGTTAGGACACTTTGAGACTGTGTTAGGACTGTTTGGGACTCGGTAGGACTCGGTAGGACTTTGTTTGGATTCGTTTGGCAGTCCCATCGCTGGCAGTAACCGGCCACGTGGCTTCACATTACTTGAATTTGGTTGATTAGGTCTATTCAGCAAAGCTTGTCATTGTTCAGCAAACTAATAAGTTGATTACATCAAGAAAGAACATGTGGCCCGTACGGGGGTCGAACCCGTGACCTTGGCGTTATTAGCACCACGCTCTAACCAACTGAGCTAACCGGCCATGACTGAACAGGAGGTTTCATGAATTTAGTTCTCAAGCCTCAAACATTTAAAAATAAATGAGTTTCACAGATGCAAAATCATTCATTTAACCAATATGGAGGGGACTAACATTGACAAAGTGCTAATTTGTATGTAATTTTGTTTACTTTCATATCACGAACATGTCCAATGAAGAACAATCTCAAGAGATTGAAATCACGATGGGAGTAGCACCGAGTAACCACGAATGGATTCGAACCCTCATTCTTCTGATCCGAAGTCAGACGCCTTATCCATTAGGCCACGTGGCTTCACATTAATTGAATTTGGTTGATTAGGTCTATTCAGCAAAGCTTGTCATTGTTCAGCAAACTAATAAGTTGATTACATCAAGAAAGAACATGTGGCCCGTACGGGGGTCGAACCCGTGACCTTGGCGTTATTAGCACCACGCTCTAACCAACTGAGCTAACCGGCCATGATTGAACAGGAGGTTTCATGAATTTAGTTCTCAAGCCTCAAACATTTAAAAATAAATGAGTTTCACAGATGCAAAATCATTCATTTAACCAATATGTAATATGGAGGGGACTAACGTTGACAAAGTGTTTATTTGTATGTAATTTTGTTTACTTTCATATCACGAACACTTCCAATGAAGAACAATCTCAAGAGATTGATATCACGATGAGAGTAGCACCGAGTAACCACGAAGGGATTCGAACCCTCAATCTTCTGATCCGAAGTCAGACGCCTTATCCATTAGGCCACGTGGCTTCACATTAATTGAATTTGGTTGATTAGGTCTATTCAGCAAAGCTTGTCATTGTTCAGCAAACTAATAAGTTGATTACATCAAGAAAGAACATGTGGCCCGTACGGGGGTCGAACCCGTGACCTTGGCGTTATTAGCACCACGCTCTAACCAACTGAGCTAACCGGCCATGACTGAACAGGAGGTTTCATGAATTTAGTTCTGAAGCCTCAAACATTTAAAAATAAATGAGTTTCACAGATGCAAAATCATTCATTTAACCAATATGTAATATGGAGGGGACTAACGTTGACAAAGTGTTTATTTGTATGTAATTTTGTTTACTTTCATATCACGAACACTTCCAATGAAGAACAATCTCAAGAGATTGATGAAATCACGATGGGAGTAGCACCGAGTAACCACGAAGGGATTCGAACCCTCAATCTTCTGATCCGAAGTCAGACGCCTTATCCATTAGGCCACGTGGCTTCACATTAATTGAATTTGGTTGATTAGGTCTATTCAGCAAAGCTTGTCATTGTTCAGCAAACTAATAAGTTGATTACATCAAGAAAGAACATGTGGCCCGTACGGGGGTCGAACCCGTGACCTTGGCGTTATTAGCACCACGCTCTAACCAACTGAGCTAACCGGCCATGATTGAACAGGAGGTTTCATGAATTTAGTTCTCAAGCCTCAAACATTTAAAAATAAATGAGTTTCACAGATGCAAAATCATTCATTTCAACAATACGTAATATGTAGGGGACTAAACGCCTTATCCATTAGGCCACGTGGCTTCACATTACTTGAATTTGGTTGATTAGGTCTATTGAGCAAAGCTTGTCATTGTTCAGCAAACTAATAAGTTGATTACATCAAGAAAGAACAAGTGGCTAGTACGGGTGTCGAACCCGTGACCTTGGCTTTATTAGCACCACGCTCTAACAAAATTAAGCTAAGCAGCCATGATTGAATAGGAGGTTTCAAGAATTTAGTTCTCAAGCCGCAAACATTTAAAAATAAATGAGTTTCACAGATGCAAAATCATTCATTTAACCAATATGTAATATGGAGGGGACTAACGTTGACAAAGTGTTTATTTGTATGTAATTTTGTTTACTTTCATATCACGAACATGTCCAATGAAGAACAATCTCAAGAGATTGAAATCACGATGGGAGTAGCACCGAGTAACCACGAAGGGATTCGAACCCTCAATCTTCTGATCCGAAGTCAGACGCCTTATCCATTAGGCCACGTGGCTTCACATTAATTGAATTTGGTTGATTAGGTCTATTCAGCAAAGCTTGTCATTGTTCAGCAAACTAATAAGTTGATTACATCAAGAAAGAACATGTGGCCCGTACGGGGGTCGAACCCGTGACCTTGGCGTTATTAGCACCACGCTCTAACCAACTGAGCTAACCGGCCATGATTGAACAGGAGGTTTCATGAATTTAGTTCTCAAGCCTCAAACATTTAAAAATAAATGAGTTTCACAGATGCAAAATCATTCATTTAACCAATATGTATGGAGGGGACTAACATTGACAAAGTGCTGATTTGTATGTAATTTTGTTTACTTTCATATCACGAACATGTCCAATGAAGAACAATCTCAAGAGATTGAAATCACGATGGGAGTAGCACCGAGTAACCACGAAGGGATTCGAACCCTCAATCTTCTGATCCGAAGTCAGACGCCTTATCCATTAGGCCACGTGGCTTCACATTAATTGAATTTGGTTGATTAGGTCTATTCAGCAAAGCTTGTCATTGTTCAGCAAACTAATAAGTTGATTACATCAAGAAAGAACATGTGGCCCGTACGGGGGTCGAACCCGTGACCTTGGCGTTATTAGCACCACGCTCTAACCAACTGAGCTAACCGGCCATGACTGAACAGGAGGTTTCATGAATTTAGTTCTGAAGCCTCAAACATTTAAAAATAAATGAGTTTCACAGATGCAAAATCATTCATTTAACCAATATGTAATATGGAGGGGACTAACGTTGACAAAGTGTTTATTTGTATGTAATTTTGTTTACTTTCATATCACGAACATTCCAATGAAGAACAATCTCAAGAGATTGATATCACGATGAGAGTAGCACCGAGTAACCACGAAGGGATTCGAACCCTCAATCTTCTGATCCGAAGTCAGACGCCTTATCCATTAGGCCACGTGGCTTCACATTAATTGAATTTGGTTGATTAGGTCTATTCAGCAAAGCTTGTCATTGTTCAGCAAACTAATAAGTTGATTACATCAAGAAAGAACATGTGGCCCGTACGGGGGTCGAACCCGTGACCTTGGCGTTATTAGCACCACGCTCTAACCAACTGAGCTAACCGGCCATGACTGAACAGGAGGTTTCATGAATTTAGTTCTGAAGCCTCAAACATTTAAAAATAAATGAGTTTCACAGATGCAAAATCATTCATTTAACCAATATGTAATATGGAGGGGACTAACGTTGACAAAGTGTTTATTTGTATGTAATTTTGTTTACTTTCATATCACGAACACTTCCAATGAAGAACAATCTCAAGAGATTGATGAAATCAAGATGGGAGTAGCACCGAGTAACCACGAAGGGATTCGAACCCTCAATCTTCTGATCCGAAGTCAGACGCCTTATCCATTAGGCCACGTGGCTTCACATTAATTGAATTTGGTTGATTAGGTCTATTCAGCAAAGCTTGTCATTGTTCAGCAAACTAATAAGTTGATTACATCAAGAAAGAACATGTGGCCCGTACGGGGGTCGAACCCGTGACCTTGGCGTTATTAGCACCACGCTCTAACCAACTGAGCTAACCGGCCATGATTGAACAGGAGGTTTCATGAATTTAGTTCTCAAGCCTCAAACATTTAAAAATAAATGAGTTTCACAGATGCAAAATCATTCATTTCAACAATACGTAATATGGAGGTGACTAAACGCCTTATCCATTAGGCCACGTGGCTTC
>CM051001.1:14341643-14359143 GCA_027704905.1 Muraenolepis orangiensis
CGCTCTAACCAACTGAGCTAACCAGCCGTGATTGTACAGCCTCAAACATTTAAAAATAAATTAGTTTCACAGATGCTAAATCATTAATTGCACCAATACGTAATATGGAGGGGACAAATTTCAACGGAAGTTTATTTAATCATATTATTATTATTTAATTATTTACATCAACTTATTTAAATTAATAAGTTTATGACATCAAGAAAGAAGATGTATGGGGGTCAAACCCGTGACCTTGGCGTTATTTGCATCACACTCTAACCAACTGAGCTAACCGGCCATGATTTAGTTCTTAAGCCACAAACATTTGAAAATAAATGAGTTTCAATGATGCAAAATCATTAATTTCACCAAAACTTTATACGGAGGGGACTAATATCAACAGAGTGTTTATTGGTATATATTTTGGAAGAACAATTGCAAGAGATTGAATTACATCACAATGGGAGAGTAGTGCAAAGTAATTTCAACACAATTATATATTAAGGGGAGTGGACTAACCCCAAATGGACTGTTTATTGGTTTATATTTTTGTTGACTTTTACATCACCAAAAAGTGCTATGAAAGATCATCTCGAGAGATAGATTGATATCACAATGGGAGAGTATCACCAAAAAAGCACATAGGGATTCGACCCCATAATCTTCTGATTTGAGGCCAGACACCTTACCCATTAGGCCACTTGACTTCACATTGCGAGATTTTTGTTGATTAGGTTCAAATCACAATAGGAGAGTATCACCAAGTTACCACAAAATAATTTGAACCCTCAGTCTCCTGATCCGAACTCAGACACCTTATTCATTAGGACACATGGCTTCACATTCACTAAAACATTTGTATAATTAATTACTTTCACAGTTGCCAAAGCATTCATTGCACCAAAGAAGGGGATGGGGCTAAGCTCAATCGACTGTTTCTTGGTTTACATTTTAGTTGACTTTCACATCACCAAAATATGTTATGCAGGGCTATCTCCAGTGATTGTCTTCATATCATCAATTGGAGAGTAGTGCCATGTTACCACGAAGGGATTTGAACGCTCAATCAAATGTACATTGTACACTGTACCTTATACATGTGATAAACAAACCAAATCTGAATCTGATAATTCTGGTCCACACTCCAACGTGGCAGGTAACGGTAATGTATGCTGCATCCGCTGGGGGGGCGCTGTGTCGCGGCTGAAGGGCCGGAGGTGGAGCCTCACCATACACACGGAACTAGTGTTGCTCCCCCGGCCAAGTGTAGCAGTGTACACGACGCTCTGCTCGTGTTATGATTGTTTATACTTAGTCCAAATCGATTGTATCTATATCTCCAGGTCGGACCAGGTTTTGTTTGGGCGCTCACCGAGAAGACCCGTCAACAATGAAGAGCTGTGCGCTTCTTTTGGCGATGGCGTGTCTTGCGCTTTTTACGCAGGTGCATTGTGAGTCCTGCAGCAAACCACGGCGCTTGGCTAAGCTGAAGGTGAGGAACGACGTGTGTGTGTGTGTGTGTGTGTGTGTGTGTGTGTGTGTGTGTGTGTGTGTGTGTGTGTGTGTGTGTGTGTGTGTGTGTGTGTGTGTGTGTGTGTGTGTGTGTGTGTGTGTGTGTGTGTGTGTGTGTGTGTGTGTGTGTGTGTGTGTGTGTGTGTGTGTGTGTGTGTGTGTGTGTGTGTGTGTGTGTGTGTGTGTCCATTGGACTGTTCTGAAACACCAAGTAGTGTGTGTGTGTGTATTGGACCGTTCTGAAACACCATTGGCAATTGGTTTTGCGCAGTTGTCTGGTTTCGATTGGAAGAATTGCGGACCACCGGACGCCCCGGCGGTCCTGAGGTCGCTGCAGGTGTCCCCAGACCCCATTGCTGTCCCGGGGAATCTCACCGCCAGCGCGTCGGGCTCCACTACTGTCCCGCTCGTCTCTCCGCTCCCCGTGAGTGCTCAATCCATGACGGAGGTTATATTTTCACCCCTGTCTTGTTTGTTTATTTGTTTATTTATTTGTTTGTTTGTCTGTCTGTCTGTCTGTCTTTTGGCAAGATAACGCAAACATATATTATAAGTAGTGTAGAGTAACTCGCAAGCACTGCAGGACACACACTTTTAAACTGTCCGATCTTGTGGGTTGTTTTTTTTTGGTGCAGTTGTTATGAATTTGAATATACGTAGCTGCTTGTGTCATTCAAGCAAGTGTGTACTGATAACTCTTATACATACTGACATGCAAGCTCCATGAGGCATGGAAAACACTTCCGTTACACTGTAAAACCGAATAAGTTAGCAGAACTCAAAAATTTTGAGGCAATGACTTGCCTCAAAATTTTTGAGTTTATCAACTCAAAAAACTCAAGTTCTCAGTACTCAAAAGTTTTGAGTTCTGAGAACTCAAGTTTTGAGTTCTGAGAACTCAAAAGTTTTGAGTTCTCAGAACTCAAAAGTTTTGAGTTCTCAGAACTCAAAACTTTTGATTAGGTGCTACTTAACTAATTTAAGTTACTATGACTTAAAGTTGTCAGTTTTCAGAACTCAAAAGTTTTGATTAGGTGCTACTTAACTAATTTAAGTTACTATGACTTAAAGTTGTCAGTTTTCAGAACTCAAAAGTTTTGATTGGGTGCTACTTGATTATATTCAGTTACTACGACTTAAAGTTTTCAGTTTTCTATCCGTGGGAATAAGTTAACAGAACTTAAAAAAATAAGTACACAACCACATTATTTGAACTTAATAAAAAATAGTTTTATGTACACAAGTCAAACATAAATACAATAGAATCACTATAATTAAACAACTTTACAACAGTTAAATATGGCAAATAAAATAAAAACAAATAGAAAATAGAAAAAATGAACAGTGCACATTGTGTAGTAGGCCTATTGATAAATGTGTAGAAAGAAGGATACCTCAGTGAGGTATTATTGAAGGCCTTCTGAATCAAAGTTCTTTGCTTACTTCTTAAGGCATTATTGTGACAAAGGGAAAGAACTTTGATTCACAATAATAATACCTCACCCCACATCCTTTCTACACATTTATCATCAAGTCATTCTTGAGTGTCTGCAACCTGGGCGACAGTTTACCAGCTTCTAGACCAAGTACAATCTTCTGAACGAATTCAAAAGTGTTGGTCAGCGCTTTAGGATAGCTGAGGTGTAGTGCATAAATCAGTCCAAACATGACCAGGAAGGCATCACCAAATCTGGGGAGGCTGATCACGATGTCACTTTCGAGGACGACAGAGATTTTCACAGGCTGGTAGTGAACTGGACTTGTGTCATGGTCACTGATGACAGTAAGGAGGGCCACAGCAACATCGTCAAGCTCTGGCTCATCAGGCTCCTGAATGAATGAAAGAGACATACTAATCACAAACTAATCCATGGTTTCTACTAATATAAGAGTTAAATAGAATTATTTTTTCCACAAAATAGTACTTAATTTATTTTATAACGTTTTTTTTGGTTATTGTTGTTGACAAATCATCTCTCCTTATCATTTAAGTACTGCTGGTGCAGCACAAAGCTAAGTATATGGAGTTATGTTTGTAAGTTGTAAGTAAAAACAGAAGATGCGTGTTCTGGACACAGGAATCAGCCAAGTTACCAGAGAATCTAAGTGGCGGGAGATAGACTGATACTAAGCTCAAGAACACATACAGGAAAATGTTTTACTAAACTTCTTGTCGCTTTGAACAAAACACCAAGCCAGTTCATTTGTAGTAGGGTGAAATAAAACAGACCATACCTCTCCAAATCACACAAACTGTATGGATAGACTAAACAAGGGTAAGTCCTAAAACATGTTAGTATTTTGATTAACTGTTCACTTAATATACAGTGGTACTGTTCATTATTTAAGGAGACTCACTGTGCAGGTTCTGAAAAATCCAGAGACTTCCTCGTTCAGATACACAGGAAGTGCATGGTGAACAGTGGTGCGCCTGGTGTGGATGTCATGGATTTCCTATTAAGATAAAAAACAGAAGTGTATATACTGAAAAGTTTACTGAACAATGTTGATTTTAAACAGTCCAATCAGAACATATGTCCACAAATAACCTCTACACATCTTTAATGCAATCAGACAAATAGCAAACACAAAGTGGACTAATTGTAAAATGTAAAAGCTCATTTGAATCATTGAAGCTGTCCAATGTTAGAGGTTCAACCTACGACATGTATAATAATCTATTCACCTGTTCATCGTGGATTCGTAAAATGTCTGCCAACGCAACTGCTGTGGTCCCAGTTTTAGTCGCCTTCTGTCGAAATAACGTCATCAGTCTACGAATATGGCGGTCAAGCTCTGCGTAGAAGGTGTTGGGCAGGTTCCGGTTTGTAACCATCTGGAACTCTGCATACACCTACATTTAAAAACAGCATCAGGACAATACATCAACATCAATTAGTCAGTTCAACTTGGAGGATCTCTTAAACTTCTATAACGCAGCAAATAGCCGCCAAATGAGTAAGAACCACAACTTTCACTTTAAACCACACAGAATGTGCAATATGTTAACACAGGAAAAAAATATCCATATTACCACACTCTATTTTAAGAGCAGGCCAGGTCCATGAGCTCGTTCACTGGTGGGCAGGAGTTTACTATGGTCTGTCCGCGCAGGGCAAATGTGGTCTGCATCATCTTGGTAATGAGAGGCAGGTTCTTCTCAGTCTTCTTCAGTTCTTCAGCAATTGTCTGCCTCAACTGCTGAATGATGACTGAAATGTACACACGCAATCAGTATAGAGGCATGGAAGAGGGCTGTGCTGCAGTCTGTAGTGTTTAAATAACTGTATTCTGGAAGTGAAAGAAGGAGCGCACAACTTACACTGCCAGACCATATCGGAACAAGCCACCTGAAAGGAAAAAAAATGACAAAGTTTAGACCTCAATCAACAACATTCAAACCAGAATTACTTACAACTCAATATAACAAAAAGTTCATTACTATTAGCTTACAAAAACATGACCATGGAATACAGAATACACAACACTGCTGTGCGGTCGGAAACCTAGGCTGTAAAAGCCAGCTGGCTAGCTAATGACCAGCTAGCTATAAGTTATCCCTTACACGTGTTCTAACCACCATGAATGGAAGGAAACCACGTGCTCGAAATTTTAACACCGTTTTGGGCTTCGGTTTGGTTTAGATAGTAAAAGTTAGTAACCAGAGTTAGCTCTTAAAAACAAGATTCATTTTCCCATAACCTGAATACATTTACATTACATTTAGGGCATTTGTCAGACGCTTTTATCCAAAGCGACTTACAAAGAGTACAATTGTTGAAGACAGCAATATATCTCCGTGGTGCATAAAGATAAGAAAAAGAGTAGGTTTCAAGCATTCCTGCTGAATAGTGCAACGTTATATGAGCCTCATGTGCTCTGCACTACACCAACATGCGAGACTAGCGAGAACAATTGAGCGAAATTATATTTTTAAGTCAGGTAGATTAAATGAGCAGAAATAACTAACTATAATTGGTATAATGTATGTGATGTATCTATTAATTAATTAATTAATACTTTAAGTAACTTACCATGCACTTTGGACAAGATCTTGGAGTTCTTCAACGCGGTTGGGGGGAGGAGAGCAAATGATCGCGGTGGAGTGGTGGAGGGGGGTGGAGTGGGGGAGGGGGGTGGAGCGAATCAAATGGGGGTGGGGGTGGGTTGAAACCGCCCGTCAAGGGGAGAGGGGCGTGTTGCTGAAACAGTTCATGGAGGGGGGAGGGGCGTGTTGCTGAAACAGTTCATGGAGGGGGGAGGGGGGTGTTGCTGAAACATCGTCTGACCCTCAAGGGGGGCGACTAGACCAATGTGTGCGTTCATGCAGCGTTTCCGCTGGTAAGGTTTCCACGGCTAAAACCTTGCCGCCACACCATACATTTGATAATAAAGAATAGGGCTGTCAAGGTTAATGCGTTACTAACGCGTCGCCGTTAACGCCCCCCCCCGTTCGGACCTGAAGTCCCGCCGCCACCCTCCCCCCCACCCCCACCGCTGGCCATCGCGACCTGAATCCCCCCCCGTCTGACACCCATGAGATCAATTCCACAGGAATCACTGCTTCCATGAGTATATACCACACACCCAACCCCAGATAAATGCCAGAAGAACCCATGCCATGTGGATTAAAGACCAAAGATCGTACCTCTTGTCTTGTGTTCTGACCGACACGAGTGCGAGTGCGCGCGATATACAGAGTCATCATATACAGTCCTTTAAAGTCCTCTCCAATACCCACTATAATGTTACTGACATCAGACACATACAGTAATGTTGAAACAATAGAAATCAGTGGAATTTATCATTTTGAATATGTAATTACTTAATTATTTAAATTATTTTATTTTATTTTATTATTATTATATATTATTATATTATTATAATTATGATTTAATTATTTAATTATCGTGCTTAAGTTATGCTTTTAAGTTATGCTTACTTAATACACAAATAGTTCAAGTCAATCAAGTTAATCAATCAAGTTAAGTTGCAGTTACTCAAAAAAGGACGACAAGTCACACGAACTCAACATTTTTGAGTTCGTAGAACTTTTTTGAAACTTTGAGTACACACTACTTAATCTATTTGATTACTTTGAACATTCGGGTTTACAGTGTAGTGTCTGAATAGCAACACACTGTCTGGTGGTAAGCCTCATGTGGAAAGTGGTGACTCCTTTTATCCCCAGGCAGGTTCCTTTTTTTTTGCTTCAGCAAAGCTTTCCCCGATCCAGTAGGACTTAGGTTTATAACCCACTGTCAACATTTGACAGAAAACACGATAAAGTGTTTCTGTCCCCCCCCCAAGTTTACGTTTTGTATCCAACAAGCGCAGCTAGTCCTACAGGGTCAGGCCAGCGACACGCATTCATATAAAACACACTAAATGTATTACTTTTATAAACCCTCAACCTCATCATTAACCTGCGTGTAACCACTGTAAGTGACCACTGAGTCTGTCTGTCTACATATATGCACTGTATACTATACTCTCTCTATATATATATATATATATATATATATATATATATATATATATATATATATATATATATATATATATGTGTAGCTAGGTCACATGGTTACATGTGATGTAATTTCTCTTACTTGCATACCGATTTAAGTGTGTTCGCTGTTGTTTTGAATCCAACCGCTCACTTCTCTTTCCTGAAATGTCACACGGGAACACACAACACACCACTGACCCACTTCTTCTTTTCCTATCTTATTCCCTCTCCCTTCCCCATTCCTTCTGCTGCATCCTCATCTCCTCCTGCTGCATCCTCCTCCTCGTCCTGCAGGTGAACGTGACGCTGGAGAGGGAGGTGGCGGGCTTCTGGGTGAAGATCCCCTGTTTGGAGGAGCTGGGCAGCTGCCACTACCCAGACGCCTGCTCCCTCCTGGACCAGCTGTTCCCCCCGGGCCAGGACTGTCCCGAGCCGCTGCACACCTACGGCCTTCCCTGCCACTGCCCCTTCAAAGCTGTGAGTCTGTGTAACGGTGTTGGAGGGAATTACGCTCGGTCGCTCATTCGTTATTCGTTAACTTCCAAAGCGTGAAACGTTTTTCTCATTAGTCTTAAGTGTGAAGTATGACGAAAGGAAGTAGTACTTTTTCCTTAGCGCTGGTTCTGCTCGTGGAGGCTTGGTAGGAAGGAAATACACTTCTGGTGACTAGTAGTTCTCTGGTCTACCTGTTGAATGACCTTATTGTAATGTAATGTAATTGATTATATATTACGTTATTATTAGAGGTGGGACGATCGATCCGATCATTATCGGCGGATTTTGAAGAAAAATGCGCAATCGGAGAATGCCGATCTTGCTTTAATGTTGCCGATTTCATAGCCGATCCTGCACGTGAGAAACACGTGAGCTCATCTCTTTACCAGCGAGTAAAACACGTGGGGCCCCGCCTCTTTTCTAAACAGAGTGATACTCGCCCTGCCTCAACATGTCAGTGGTGTCTGCAGTGTGGAGTTTCTTCTAAGTGTGTGATACAGATGTAACATTTGCCATCTGTAATGTGTGCAAAGAGAAAATATCTCGTGGAGGAAGCACGGTAAAAAATTTCAACAAGACAAATTTAATAAGACACCTGAAAACCCATCACCCAGCGCAGCATGGCGAGTTTGTTAAACTGACCGTGGAGAACGAGAACCCCAGGAATGCATGATGGATGAAACTGTTCTATAATGCAGGGGTTCCCACCCTTTTTTGTGCCACGGACCGGCAGATACATGAAAAAAATCTCGCGGACCGGTTGTCAATTTTCGCGGACCGGTTGTCAAAGTGTGTGTCAACACACACCCCTAACAAAACGGCAGGGCTCGATTTCAGTATAAACGCGCATGTACGCGGAGCGCCCGTAACACAAACCCCGGCTCGTTCGCGACCGACACGTCACTAGCGCGTCTCTTTAGTAGCGCGTGCAACTGAAAGTCTCTCGTTATGCCGCCGATATATATTATATCTATATATATAGATTATACCGCTATATAATCTATAAATATAGATTATACTATATATATCATCTCTATATATAGATTATACCGCCCGCCGTTCACCTATACCCAAATTATTTGAGTCAAATATGATGATAAACAAACAGCTGTTTCGCCGCCTGGCAGTAACACCTCCACGGCCCGGTACCGGTCCGCGGCACGGCGTTTGGGAACCCCTGCTATAATAGACTGCTATAGCAGCAATACACTGTAGACCGCTATAGCTGCAAAAAAAATCGGTGATCGGTGGGGCAGATATTTCTCATTGTGATCGGTGGCAAAAAACGTGATCGTCCCATCCCTAGTTATTATATATGTGTATATGTATGTATCAATTCTGGTAATATGGCTTGTTTGGAAGGAAATTTACTTATTTTTGCTGCACTTCTGGTGACAAGTAATTTAGTTTAGTGTACCGTTGAATGACCTTATTGTAAGTCGCTATGGACAAAAAGCGACTTACATTGCAGTCTGCTTAATGGCTAATGTAATGTAATGTAAATGGCACTATTCCTATGGACCCAGTAGGAACAGGCCTACTTGTGTAGTACTGCAGTACTGTACTGTACTTTCGGATTTATTCACCGGTAGTAATGTCTGCTAGAGGCTTTGGAATGAACTT
Source organism: Muraenolepis orangiensis (assembly GCA_027704905.1). Lineage (NCBI taxonomy): Eukaryota > Metazoa > Chordata > Actinopteri > Gadiformes > Muraenolepididae > Muraenolepis > Muraenolepis orangiensis. The sequence continues at coordinate 14,350,765 of CM051001.1, forward strand.
TGGCGTGAACTGTTTCTAAATGTAAATGTAAATGTTTCAGCTCATTTGGTTAAAATGATGGAAGGAGATTATCAGGTTCTGAGGTTTGAAGGTAAACCAGTTTTAAGTCTTGGTGTCAAACCGTTCTGCTTGTTGTGGAACCGAAACACTGTCCCTCGTGAGACAAGTTCTCAGTGGCTCAGTTCTGAGAGGCAACTGAGAACTTGTCTCACGAGGCACAGTGTTTCGGTTCCTCAACAAGCTGAACGGTTTGGAGGGCTGAACGGCGGACAGTGGAAGCAGACAAAACGAAACACAAAACTTGTTGACACGCTTGACTGAACCATTGTGTTTCCTTTTAGACGGCACAACCTGAATCTCTCACCAATAGTACATTGTGTTTCCTTTTAGACGGCACAACCTGAATCTCTCACCAATAGTACATTGTGTTTCCTTTTAGACGGCACAACCTGAATCCTCACACACCACACCAATGGTCTTTTAGGTTAAGCAGAAATTGTTGCATTTTTAACATTATTATTTCATAACACATTCATATGCTTCGCTGTTAAGATTAGCCAAACTTGTCTGGCTAATCTGTTCAATGGTCTTTCTAAACCACTTTAGACATTTCAATTTGCCACTGAAACCATAAGGGAAGTGAAGATCTTACTACATAGGCGTACATTGTCAAAGGGTTGCGGTTTAATGCATTGATGGCATTTTTGTTTGTTTATGTGAGTCCGTCCCTAGAGAGACTTTAGACGTTTTGCCGCATGGTTGGTCGCAAATATACCATTACAATCAAGCATTAAGAGACTGATCAGTAAGTGGCTTTTCTTTAACATCAACATTAAACTTCTTGTGATATTTGTAGTATAATTATGTAGCGTTTCCTAAAATAATGTACGTGGCAGAGGTTTATCCTCGATCAATGCAACACAGAAACCTAGTGAGTGATTCATAAAGTGAAAAACATCTATTGGACTGAAGGTTTCAACTCTCTGTGTGTGCTTTTCAAGCCTTTAAGTCAACACTCCACAATCCATACGTTCGGGCCCCACTTGGATGCAAACGCTTTTATCCAAAGTAAGTCCAACGTCAACATGACCAAGAGTGTCTACAGCATGGGGCATCCGAACAGAAGGTTTATAGACTTTCTGTGTCTGTGCATAGGATTTTTTATTAGCGGTAGTTAGATAGAGGGGAGTCCCTATGTTGACAATTTTTTGTGGTATGTTGCCGAAGCGGAAGAAGGATTTTCTATCTTAATTTTAAGATACACTTTAGAAGTTAAAAAGATGGATGGGAAGAGGAACTGCAAGCATAAATGAGATGTGAACAACAAGCCTGAGACACGGAGGCAAACACTTCTCAAGAAGATTTAAATCATCTCTACAGACTCTTCATCGTAGTCACTGTTTGATGTACTTATTGTGTAAAATCTAGGGAGCCAACTTTTGCAACATTGTACTTTTACCTGAGCACTGGTTATAGTCTTGGGAGGATTGTTAGGAAGGAAATGTAATGTATTATATATTATGTTATTATATATATGTGTATGTATGTATGTGTATATTATATTATAATGGCTTGTTAGGAAGGAAATGCATATATGACTTCTGGAGTTCTCTTGCCTTCCTGTTGAATGACATTATTGTAATGTCATGTGTTTTATATTATGTTATTATATGTGTACATGTATGTGTATATTATATTATTATGACTTGTAAGGAAGGAAATGCACTTCTGACTTCTGATAACTAGTAGTTCTCTTGCCTGCCTGTTGAATGACCTTATTGTAAGTCGCTTTGGACAGAAGCGTTTGTTAAATGAAATGTAATGTAATGCATTGGGCTTTTCTCCTCTGACCTCAGGGCACCTACACCCTCCCCGAGTCCGACTTCCACCTGCCGGACGCTGACCTTCCCTACTGGCTGACCAATGGGAACTACCGGGCCCAGGGGGTCCTGGGGACCCAGGACAAGGTGCTGGGCTGCCTGAAGGTGGCGCTGTCCCTCCACTCCGGATAGGACCGCTGCTCCCGCTCCCCGCAAACACTCACCTCTCTGTGTTTGAGGCAGGGGTTGGGTTTGGGTTTTGTCCACACATTTCAACCATAGAAGAATATTATGATAAGGTTTTTTTAATTGTTCTGTATTTTAGATGGAGTTCATTGGAACATTCAGTTAACTTTTAATCTGTGCAAAGTGACTCTTAAATACACACACAAGTAATTTGTTCACACTTTGTAATGGTTGTAATGGTACCAAGCTGGTTTCCTTTAATACCTCTTTGACCCTAAAAGTTCTCTTTGGATGCATGATTTGCACACTTATTTTCGGTGCGATTGGGGACGTGACAGAAAGGGACCCGTTCACCAGATTGGAGCTTGTCTGCCATCAGATATTAACCGGAGGCCTTTTTAATGTGCACTTGTGTCAGCAACTACGCCACCGTGTACAAAATCACCCTAATCACAAAAGGTCACATTCATCCAACGTAGTGGACCTTCTCACTCCCTGTCTTCTATTAGTGATATTTTGGAGACGGTGGGCAGAGTGCCTTCCTACTTTATGGCCGTGCGTTTCAGAGTAGGAGATCGGCGGGTGTTAAATAGCGTGGGTCCACTTTTTGTGTTTCGGTACAGTAGATTTCACACTGGATGGGAACCGAACCCGAGTCCAGATGAACCGTACTCCAGACCACCTGTTCTAGAGAACCCGAGTGGGAGCGGTACACAGTGTTCACACTCATCAAACCAACTGGACTTTTGGGGTCCAGTGTTCTCTGATCCGGGGCGGGTCCATGGTGTGAAAACGCCTTAGGAATGGGATAATTACTTTTTTTAGCTAATTTTAGCTGCATTTCAGCTGCATTTCATGCTAAAGCCAAAACAGACTTTAACAGGTCTCTCTGTACTCATGCCAGTTACCAGGCAATTTGTTTAGATTGCGTTTATTTTAACTTTGTAAGATGCCTTCGCCTTATGAAGCATCACACTGATCTCATTGATGCACACCGCCACAGGGCTCCATAGTGCCTTGCTCAAGAGCACCTTAGTCGTACTAGAAGTAAAGTAGGGGTGGGAGAGTGGCTAGGGCTGTATGCGGTCTCTTTGCGACGCTTCAGTGAGCATTACTACCACCTGGTGGCCAGTGATGGAACTGTGCGTTTTTGGTATTATAGAAGCCGCGTCTCCGTGTCCTGTTGTCCCCCTTAAAAAAAACAGCGCTTTACAAGTGGACAAAGAGAACGCTGACATTCCTGATATATATTTTTTAAACAATTATTATATGTGTGGCATATGTTCTGTGTGTCAAATTAAGAAAGGGAGAGAACATTTCAGTGTTGTCGAACACAGTGAAGGCCTATACCGGACTCTGGGTTTTAAGACATTACAGAAGGCTGTGAAGATGAAAGCCCACGAACACAGGCACTTTAACTGGAAATTGTATTTTTTGTTGTTGATGAGTAAGTAAGGCCTCGGTCAATTGTGCCATGTTCCTGTTCGGAATTGAGAAGTGTTAATGAACTTAATTGTTTGAGTGCATTTATTATTTCTAAATCTGTAAATGCCTTGTTACGATAAATATCTCTGGTACCTGCTCTGAGCCTGTATTAATGATGTGTTGATTTGTTAACACTCCTGGTTCTTCAGTTGTTTTTAAATAAAATGGAATCATAAAATATTGGCTTGTTATTATTTTTATATAGTTCAAGAAAGCTGGTTAAAAAGAATACCAATGTGTGTATTTCCATAGGTAGTGTGAACATTTATGTATGTTATGTGCTGACATTTAATGATGAGGGTGATTAAGGGCCATATAAATAAAATGTACTTTACTTGACTAGAAATATACTTAACTAACATACATTAAGTATTTTTTCTGATAGTACTATTGATATTTTAGGTGTGCATAGAAATTGCGTTAACTATGTAAGGGGTACACTTAATCCCTGTGCTATTCCACAGATGACCATCAGGAGTCGTTGTTGTTCAACATTAGCAGTGACTCGACGAGCTTGGACGAATTAAGTGTGTGCGTGTGTCTACGTACTGTCTACCACACACACACACGTGCATCTCTCTCTCTCTCTCTCTCTCTCTCTCTCTCTCTCTCTCCAGATGTTTTAAATTCCTCCCACCTATGTGTTCATTTTGCTAGATGTACCACGTGTCTAGAAGCACATCTGTATATATCGTATAGTTATAGTCTAGAAACAGATGTGTATACAGTATGTGTATATCATATAGCTATACTTTAGAAGCTCGTGTCTATATCATATAGTTATCATTTAGGAGCAGATGTGTAATGCACAAATATGTTTTCATCATTCTGTCAGCACTTCATCTGTTGTTGTTCATGTCTATGAAGGGTTTGTTTTAACAGCAACAACGCTGCACGCAAACTGACCAAAGTAATCTCCACGTGTCCCTCACTATGTGTAATGATCTATTAGACGTGTCGATCCATAGAGACTTACGGAGGATGAGGTCACCATTATCTTGCTCAAGGACACCTTCGAGTGACACCAGGGGATCCAACCCAGTAACCTTTCACGCCCTGTGTGTGTACCAGGGGGGCATGGCCCTGTGTGTGTACTAGGGAGGCGTGGGCCTGTGTGTGTACCAGGGGGGCGTGGCCCTGTGTGTGTACCATCGATGATGTGGCCCCGTGTGTGTACCAGGGGGGCGTATCCCTGTGTGTGTACCCAGGGGGCGTGGCCCTGTGTGTGTACCAGGGGGGTGTATCCCTGTGTGTGTACCCAGGGGGCGTGGCCCTGTGTGTCTACAAGGGGGCGTGGCCCTGTGTGTGTACCAGGGGGGCGTGGCCCTGTGTGTGTACTAGGGAGGCGTGGGCCTGTGTGTGTACCAGGGGGGCGTGGCCCTGTGTGTGTACTATCGATGATTGGGCCCCGTGTGTGTACCAGGGGGGCGTATCCCTGTGTGTGTACCCAGGGGGCGTGGCCCTGTGTGTCTACGAGGGGGCGTGGCCCTGTGTGTGTACCAGGGGGGCGCATCCCTGTGTGTGTACCCAGGGGGCGTGGCCCTGTGTGTCTACAAGGGGGCGTGGCCCTGTGTGTGTATCAGGGGGGCGTGGCCCTGTGTGTGTACTAGGGAGGCGTGGGCCTGTGTGTGTACCAGGGGGGCGTGGCCCTGTGTGTGTACCATCGATGATGTGGCCCCATGTGTGTACCAGGGGGGCGTATCCCTGTGTGTGTACCCAGGGGGCGTGGCCCTGTGTGTGTACCAGGGGGGCGTGGCCCTGTGTGTGTACCCAGGGGGCGTGGCCCTGTGTGTGTACCAGGGGGGCGTGGTCCTGTGTGTGTACCCAGGGGGGCGTGGTCCTGTGTGGGGCCAGGGAGGACAGTTTATAGAGCAGTGGACTGCCCTCTCAGCCCTGTAGCTCTGAGGTTAATCTGCTGCACAATGGGGCCCTGCTATATCTGGAGCAGCAAGGCCTGTTTATAGGAGGAACTAACATCCACACCTTACTCTCTCTCGCTCACATACACACGCATATGCACACACACAGACGCATGCACACAGACACTCACACGCACACACACACACACATCCAGGTTATCATTCACTGTCGCCTCAAGCACACACACAGAAACACACGCACACAAACACACATACACCCCTCTCTCTCTCGCTCTCTCTCCCTCTCTCTATCCTCCTCTATCTCTCTCTCTCTCTCTCTCGCTCTCTCTCCTCCTCTCTCTCTCTCTCTCTCGCTCTCTCTCCTCCTCTCTCTCTCTCTCTCTCTCTCTCTCTCTCTCTCTCTCTCTCTCTCTCTCTCCAGCCCTCCCCACACTCTTTCCCCCTCACCTCTCCCCCCTCCCCCCTCTTTGTTTGAAAAGTAAAGTATTTAGATCTGTAACCCCCCCCCCCCCCTCTATAGTCAGGGATGCAGCAACGTGATGGAATCTGAACGCTACGTTTAGTAAAGCAAACTATTTATAACCCTCAACACCGGACAGTGAGGGACGCAGCAGCAGCAGCAGCAGCAGCAGCAGCAGTTGTTGTTAGCGCCGCCAAGAGAGAGAGAGAGAGAGAGAGAGAGAGAGAGAGAGAGAGAGAGAGAGAGAGAGAGAGGGAGAAAAAAAATCTTGAACACTTTCCACAAGACGGCAGCTGCTGAGTTTACTGTTACCCATCAGACCCCACCAACAACAACCTGCTGCAAGTCATGAAGATACAACATACAAGATACAAGATTTAGAATTTGCCATTTGCAACAAGTTCAATGCTTACTCTCCATTCCCTCCCGCAGTATGCATTTCTAAAACAATACTATAAAAATACTGTACACAATAAAAATGAACATAAAAATAACATTAAAGTGACTGAAGGATGGTATGTATGGTATGTGTGTTGATTTGTGCAGAAAGCATTTAAAAGCATTTTTAAAGTGCCAGTAGTGCAGCAGCATCATGAATACAGTGCAGTACAGTGCAGTAGCTGTAATGAGTCCAGAAAGTCCAGCAAAGTATGACAGTGTAATGCTAATGACAATGTTATGATAGTGGCAGCACTCCTAGCAGTTCAGTAGGCACACTGCCTGTGGATAAAAACTGTCCTTAAACCTAGTAGTCCTTGTACAGATGCTGTGGAACCGGCAACCGGACGGTAGGGGGGAGAAAATGAGGAGAATGATGATGATGAAGATTGATGAAGATAAAGGTTAAGGATAACGGCTTCCCACGGCTGACGTGTGAGCCTCAGGACATCTTATTACGTTACGTTTCATTACATTAGATTACATTAGATTACATTACATTACATTACATTACAGTCATTTAGCTTTTGCCCAAAGAGACTTACAGTACTTGTGCTTACAACCTCCCCGTTGTACTTGTCTTCCCTCTATATTGGAGGTAGATATTGGAGGACTGTTGGCCGGACTGTGGGACTGACAGGAAAGGAAAAAGGTTCTTATCGTCTCTCGGCGCTTGGAAAAAGGTGGCTTTTTTTCCCAGGACAACGGTGCAACGGAAACATCCGAGTGATGAACACACCAGACCGAGTTCACCAAGAACCACTTCATCTATTTTTAGTCTTCAAGCATTGGTAATATTTTGTATCTCAGATGTCATTCCTGACCTTTGAAGTATATATATATACTATATATATATATAATCCAACTGGAAGGCCCTATCATGTCATCAACATGATAACAACACGTGTTTTTTTTGCAATGTCAGCATTTTGTCAACTGTGCGTTGTCCTGCAGGGGTCAGAGGTCGTGCTACTGTGGTCTTATGTCTAAGAGAGACCCAGGAAACACTTGTTTTTTGGCAGATTAACACTTTCCAAGAGTTCAGATGAGAGGCACTACTGCCGGGAGTTTGGTGTCTTTAATCAGATTAGATTCTCTGTAATCAGATTATGTGGCTGGCAGTACAGAGAGAAGATTACACCTGGCCCACTGTGTGTCTTTGCTTCTGTCTTTTATTTTTCTTTGTCATTCATTCATTTGTTTAGTCTGTCTGTCTGTCTGTCTGTCTATGTCTTCCTTCATGTATTATCATGTGTGTTCTGCATGAATGTGTGTGTGTGTGTGTATGTGTGTATGTGCATGGGCCTGCACATGTGTGTGGGTGTTTGTGCGTGTGTGTGCGAACAAGTGTGTATGTGTGTGCGTGTGCGTGCGCATGTGCATGCCTGTGTGTTTAACAGCCTCTGTGATGCAACGAGGCTGTTTAGGGCTCATAGGAGAGCAGCTCAGCAAGGGCAGGTAGCCAGGTAGGTAGGGCTTGCGACGGCCTTAAGCTCCTTAAGAAGTGTACCACAAACCGAGTCCCTCCCTAAGTCTGAGAGAGGGGCAGGGAGACCTGATGGAGCTGCAGCTCCCCTTGTCCTCCTGCTACCCCTGGGAGGGTAAGAGGGGTTGAATATGGGATATGGATGGTGTCCGTGATATCAGGAACAAAACACTACGGTTCTTCTGTTCTAGCTTACCTAAACCTCACTAGCCGCTTTACCGCTTCTGAGGTGACGACCAAAACCCCTTTCAATCAAATCTAAAAACATTTTGTTTAAATTACCCTTTTTCCTCATGAAGTCACGTGTCATCTTTGTTGTTTAAATCTACCCCTCAAATGCCTGGTCGCCTGATGATTCTCTGTGTTACTTTAAAACGGTGTTATGTGGAGATATGTCGTCGGGTTTTTCTCTTGTTAAGCATTTTAGTTTTACCTCCGCCATCGAAGATGGATCGGAGGTCATGTTTTCACCCCTGTTTGTCTGTTTGTTTGTCTGTTTGTCTGTTTGTTTGTCTGTTAGCAAGATGACTCAAAAAGTAATGTACTGAATTGGACAGACATGGTCCAAAACTTAGACAAAACAATGGTAAGATACTTTAGGGGCGAAGAAACAGTTGATTCGAT
>CM051001.1:14361643-14411643 GCA_027704905.1 Muraenolepis orangiensis
GTATTGGGGAAATACGATCCATGTTCAAATGATTACAGTAGAGACTTTGAAGAAGTGCACACATCAAACCTGTTATTATTATATAGAGGCCATTACGTAATTTACGGTCGACGAAACTAAATGTTGCGGGCGCAGTTACTTGACGCATTACGGCAGGCAGCGAACGCGCAGGGGTTTTTTTTAATCCCGCGATTGGCGCGCGCGCCCGCGTACCACGTACGCGCGCCTCAAACAATAGGCGGCGCGCAATGTAACTTATGCACAGAAGATCTTAACCTAGAACCTACAGGAGACAGATGCACCGGGCATGATCTAGATAGATATACCGCGGGTACACTGTAGATCTGGATCCCTTAATTAGAGAGAGAGAAAGAGAGAGAAAAAGATAGAGAGAGGACTCTCCCCCCCCCCCCTAGAGTGCTGGGACTCTCCAAGTCCCTCCCATCAGAGAGAGAGAGAGAGAGAGAGAGAGAGAGAGAGAGAGAGAGAGAGAGAGAGAGAGAGAGAGAGAGAGAGAGAGAGAGAGAGAGAGAGAGAGAAAGAAAGAAAGAAAAAGAGAGAGAGCGCTTTCTGCCGGCGCGGTTGAGGGGAGGAGGACAGACAGACTGCTCTGTTTTCAAAGTTGTCAATCAGTATAGAGCGTTTTTTTTGCAGACAACAAGACCACCCCCCCCAACACCCAACAGGAGGACTAGGGAGGATGGGTTGTACCCATAGTAAGGTATGTCCGTGGACGTGTTTGGGGATTTCGGTGTGGCCCGGCGTGTTGTTGTTGTTTCGGGGTGCAGATGGAAGAGGAAGTTAAGCGCTTGTTCGTCTTCAAGCCCGCTTTGCTCCCCTCCGTCTTTGTCATGGCCCCACATACGTGCACCGAATGCGTTGGTGAAATGTGGTGTTTTTCTTGTGTGTGTGTCCACTGTGTGTGTGATGGTCTGATCTGATCTGAACTAATGCATGTTAGGCATCTAACTCCAATCACGAGTTGTCTCCCTAAAGACATTGATTGCGTTAAAAACATTCATGACTTGAGCCACCCCCCCCCCCCTACTAACCTACTAACCTCCACATCTGGTTTCAATCGTGCATCCTGCATAGTGCAGTATTATTCACTAATATAATATCATAATATAATAACCCCACCGCGCATGTCTGGCTATTGAAGTGGGACATTGGACGACCCGGGTCCTACAAAGGAGTGATAGCAAACGAGCATGTGTTGTTTGGATACACATATATTAAATAAATACCAGAAATGGAATTGTTTTGGTCTTTTAAAAGAGAGAGCTGTGTAGTTTACAGAGGACTATCTCTCTCTCTCTCTCACACACACACACACTTGTTGCTGTTCGCTGATCCTCATGATGTCATTCTCTATCTATCGTACCACCCGCTGTCAGTAAAAACAGTAAAACTCAGAGTATTGGTTCCTCATCATGTCCACATCCGTCGGATGAATGTCCAACACTTTGTTGTTTTGTAGATATTGCCTTTTTCACTGGAGGCTTTGTAAATCAGTGTCTCTATAGCAGACTGCTCTTGTCTCTCGTCTCTTCAGTGAACACAATCGCCCCAGTGTCCCCGGACCAAAGTGATTTGGTTCAGTCCATCATTGTTATACACATGTGCCAGCTGAGCCTCAGTCTGCACGCCGAGGGCTTGTTGCACAATAGGACAACCGCAGAGTACAATTTTATTCAAATGATGCTGGAATATTCTGTTGAGCTGAATGGTCGTTATTCACGTGTAGATTAAGAATATTGAGCTTTATTGACCCTCACCGTTGCATGGGAAACTTGTAGTAGTAGTAGTAGTGGTGGTGGTGGTGGTGGTGGTGGTAGTGAGAATAGGGATTTGAACCCAAGACTGCATAGCTTTTATGCTCTAACCCCTGTATGTGTATCCTACTCTTCGTCCTTTTAACCGTCTATTAAAAAAACGTGCTCATGGATTGTATATGTTTAGAGCGATGAACTACAGTATGTAAAGCACATTTCTATTAAGACACTGGATGTCAACACATCTACAGTGATGGATTTTCCTTAATCCCCAAACCTAAAAACAGACAATAATTGATCTTGCAGATTATTGTTTTTAATCTTGTTTTTTTTAAGTTAAACAATTGAGTTCTCCAGCTAACTAAGCAAGCACATGGTCTGTCTTGACAAATGGCTGACAATGTTTGGACGATTGTGTGCCATACTCCTCCACGTTATTTGACCTGAAAACAGCTGACGCGATAGCTGGTAAAACCGTCTCCTCGTAGGTTCCCACACTTGGCTTTGCCCTGAAGGTCACGCAGATGTTTGAGAAAGCGGTCAAGTCTGGTAAATCGGCAGCGACGCCCTCACCCGGCCCAAGGGACAGGCTAGTTATGGTCACCATGTTTTGAGACACAGATGAAAATCTGTGCAAAAGCAAGCGCTTTCGGCTGCCGTGTTCTCTAGGAGAACAACACTGTCAGGTTTAGTTTCTTCTCCACGGCCAGAACAAAACACAGACCTGTTGTACTGTGGTTGTAGAAGGCATCTGGGGTGGATCTGATAGGAGATGGGGTCTGCTGGACAGATGTAGAGACATACAGACAGAAAAACGGAGACAGAAAGACTTAATGACATTTTTCGGTTCATGTTTGTGTTTTGTTTCTTTTATGCTTTGGCAATTGTCCGAAATATTTTTGTCATAAAGGAAAATCAAATCAAAAGAACATTGAATTGTGAGACCTATAGAGACAGGGAGAGTCAAAGCGAGACAGACAGAGAGACAGACAGACAGACAGACCGACCGAGAGAGACAGTTGGAGAGAGAGACCGCCCAGGCAGCTAACTCTTAGTGTTGATCACCAAGCCATCTGTCGGAGGCCGGTGCTGGCCTTTCTGCCTCAGACAACTGGACACGTGTGAACCTGGAGGGCCGACAGGAGACGTGACCCGGGGTAGACGAGGTCAGACATGACAGCCTAGGCACACCGGAGCCCCAAACACTAAAAAAAGTCCCCAAAAAGAAGTAAACATATAAAAGGTATCCATGTTTTTGGTGACACAGCTGCATTCTCCAGTTGCCATCAAATGTTTTAGCCAGGCTTTACATAATTTCTTTGGTTTATGTCAGGATCCATCAATTTGGCGTTTTTATGGTAAGGCAAGACGGGCCACTGAGCACACTAAGCACACTGTTGTCTTTAAAGCAAATACACATATTTTAGCAAGCAAACTAACCTTGTTTTGTTTTAACTGCATTGTGATTTGCGACATTCAGCAAGTTAAGTAAGTTCACGTCAAAGTATAATGGTTAATACATGGTCAGAAGTTGCTTTTAAGAAGAGGGCTTTTGGAAGGTGCAAAACAGTTGAACACATGCAGAGACACAGGTATTCCTTAACATACTTGTGTAACTATCAAGCCACCCTTTTTTGATATCTGGGCCAAATCGTGCAGAAGAAGCTAGTATTCACCACACCCTGCTCAGCAGGGTGTTGGAGAGAGGGTGGAAGAGGGGAGATGGTGTGTTTTAGTTTTTTTCTCAACAGAAAAACAATCTCTGTAGGGTTCGTCTTAAACTTGGAGGTGGGAAAAGGAGTTGGGACTCCACATCTAATAATGGAGTTGGTAAGCATTGTCGGGGATAAACTGCAATAGACCTTATTACCTCCGCCGTCAAAGATGGACCGGTGGTTATGTTTGTTTGTCTTGTTGGCAAGATAACTCAAAAAGTGAATTAGACAAAACTTGGTGTTTAGATTACTTATGGGCCAAGAAACAGTTGATAAGATTTGGGCGCAGATCTGGATCTGATTGGAGATATGTTTTGGTGTGGTGGAGGTATGCGCTCTACTGAGGGCCCTCTACGTCATCTGGCGGCCATTTTGGTTTATTGTGTGGGAGAAAACCATGACAATTCGATCTAAATACAGAACAAAAATGAATGCATTCCTCACTTTCCTCAAAAGGTTTACCCACCAAACGAACCAATATGGTCCCTAGGTCAGTAATGTCTAGAATCTATATCGGAACTTCCTCTCTGTTGTTCCCTGTAAGCGCTCTATCTCACGCTGTCAGTTGTAGGATGTTCACCTTGACTGAGATCAATCAGTTTTCTCTTTGGTTGTCACACATTTTTAACTAAACCGGTGAGTTCAATTCTTTGCAGAACCAACTTTCAACTTGCAGTTAATTACCTCTGCCATCGAAGGCAGACCGGGGTATGTTTTTGCCCCGGTCTGTCTCGGTCTCTTTATTAGTCTGTTTTGTCTGTTAATTCAAAAAGTTATGTACGGAATTGGACAAAAGTTTGCGGTTAGATTACTTATGGGCCAAGAAACGATCTTTGGGAACGTGTCTCTTAAGGTAACGGGAACCACTCAAATGAGTGAAAAAAATGAATTCTACGAGTAGTTCTGGTAGTCTCACCGCGGCCCCATTTAAAGGCTCCCGTTTGAGTCCTTCGACGTCTCTGTGATCCTTCACAAAGGGAACCAAAAAACTCTAAACGACTTTTCTTTCTTGTATATTTTTTATGACTGTCTCCCCCCCCCCCCCCCCCCCCCACACTTTGATCACTAGCATGTCTCTCTCTCCCAGCGTGAATGTTCTGGTCGAGAAGGCCCACATGAAGTTTGGGTTATACTGTTGTACCGAGTTAACGAGATGACTCCCAAATCTGCTTCTCGGGTTGGAAATGAACCGCAGTCCTGGTGATTAATTTCCGCTAACTGGGGTTGGCGTCGCTCGGTCGCTTTGCTAACCATAGTGCGTCTTAGCCTTGGGGGGGGGGGGAAGTGGGCTCCTCCAACCGGTTTGATGACAGCGTCATTACCGATATCTTCAACATCCTTTGGGTCTTTTGGGTAACGGGAGAGACCGCTAGGAAGCCTGGAGTCAAATGAAACTCATCTCTGCCTTTGTGTGTGTGTGTGTGTGTGTGTGTGTTTTAGTGCGACTTTAATTAAAAGTCACAGGATGTTGATCTTTTGAACAGGATCTGTTGTCTCACTTCAAATGCTTTGCGGTGGAGGAAACATTCTGTGGGGGAGTGCGAGTGTGTGCTTGTTTGTGCACACATGTTGGCCCCCGTGAAAACATGTGTACACCTGCCAACATGGTGCGAGGCTCCGGGCCTTCGAGACGCGGGTTTCTGTGCGACGTTGTCAATACGGTGCTTACGTCAGACAAAAGGCAATTTTTAAGAAAAACCCCTGGCCTCCTATCAAAGTTTATTTCTCATTTCTCACAGGGATTACGTTGAATGAAACATTTAAACATTCAGGAGAGTGTCTTTTGTGTTGGCCTGTTTGGCAAGATACCTTTCTGACAGCTAGTAGAATGGCGGCAACACTGTGACAACCCCAAGTGTTTATGCCACATAGTGAGCTGGCATGTCCGGTAGATTTTCTTACGCTTTTATGACTCTTGTACAGTCAAGTTTTTCAAAGCGGGGATCTCGGACAGAATGAAAGAACCCGGGAGGAAAGAGGGGAGGACGAAGAAGAAAGGGAAGAGAGGGAAAGGGAGAGAGGATAAAAAAAGGAGGGAAAGGGAGGGAGAGAGCCAGAACTGGGGTTAGATGATCGAGAGAGGGGAAGATAATAGAACACAGAGAGATAATGAAAACCAGAGGGAGATTAAAACTAGGGGGGGGGGGGAGAGAGAGGGCGATAGTGAAAATGACTGGGGACACAGATAATGAAAACAAAACACCATCGCTTCCAGTTAGGGTTCCTGGTCCTGAACACGTGTCCCTGGGACACCAGGGGCCGTCACATGTTCCACTGGTGTCTGCCTTGTCTCTAGTGTTTATAGCATGGCCCTCGCATTTATTGTCTCAGTCACTCTGTGTTTAAACAAAGAGAAGACAAAGATGGTTTAAATGTGTGTGTGTGTGTGTGTGTGTGTGTGTGTGTGTGTGTGTGTGTGTGTGTGTGTGTGTGTGTGTGTGTGTGTGTGTGTGTGTGTGTGTGTGTGTGTGTGTGTGTGTGTGTGTGTGTGTGTGTGTGTGTGTGTGTGTGTGTGTGTGTGTGTGTGTGTGTGTGTGTGTGTGTGTGTGTGTGTGTGTGTGTGTCCCCCCCCCCCCGTTGGACTGCTTCCATTTTCCATTATCAGCAGTTTACGTTAGTGACTGAGGGCAGCCAGCCATACGACGTGTCACCTCTTGAGCTCAATACTGGGACTAGAGCAGTGGTTCCCAAACCTTTTCTGCAGGGCCCCCCCCCCCTTTTGTAGATCCCCACTTAGGGAGTGCGCCCCCCAGTTTGGGAACCACTGGACTTCAGCGTTGTGACAGCAGCTAGCTACAGTCAATCCTCCGTATAGGAGTTTAAGACGAGAGTAGACCAAGAACATATGCCAACTAAACCCAATATCAATTTCTCCAAATCATATCTACATTTGACATCCTATGGAGGAAACCGGAGAGCGCTTCTTCAGCCTTAAAGTGCCATTTGTATTGGTTGACACGAGCATTGAACATAGTTATGAAAGGAACCACTTTTCTTTTGTTCACCCCGGCGGCGCTAAAAGGCCAAGGAGACTGAAGCTGTTGTTGTGTAACCGTGTGGCCAGTCACATGGTGCTCATCACCACAATGTGACACACATGGCCTCACTCAGAACATATGACTCTGAACAATACATGGGTGCCAGTGCTGACCGTATAGGTTGGTGTCACACGTCGGAAAGCACACACACGCACGCACACATAAACATGCAACACACGCACACACACACTGGCACCATACACACACACGCACACACACACACTGGCACCATACACACATACATAAACACGCACCATACACACCAGTACCAACAGTCTTTTGAAAGCATCCATTACCCGCTGAGTTACGTAACGGGGGAGGCTCCAACCTAGGAATGTGAGGGAGGAGAGGAGAGGAGAGAGGAGAGAGAGAGAGAGAGAGAGAGAGAGGAGGGGAGGGAGGGGGGGAGAGGGAGGGTTGGGGGGGGGGGGGGAAGAGAGAGAGGGAGGCTGATCAGTGTCCGGTATCTGTCAGCAGATTTTTATAATCCCCTTGACGTCCAGGCCTGAGCCAGAGATGGCTTACGCTACACTGCTGTACCCCCTCCGATCTATGGGAAATGCCCCCTATTGGTCTGGTGCTAAGGAATATCAACTATAACCCCGACCCCAACATCCTTCTCTGCCTTTCTCCTTGTGCTACACAGAGAATAGAACCCACAGTCTACCTGTAGGCACCCTGGAGCATGGAGCCTAAACCCAATGAATTAAAGTTTCAAAGGTGTAAAGTTGCTTATTTTCGATAAAGCTTGATGATAGTGACTAGCACAATGGACTATACCACTGGTGTTCAAATGGCATTTATTCAAGATTCAAGATAACTTTATTTATCCGGAGGGAAATTAAGGTGCAACAGTTGAAACAGGGGGAATAAATGCACACAAAATATACTAATACCTAAAAACTAAATAACAACAAACTAAACTAAACTAAACTAGTATAAACAAAATATAACTATAACTCTAAATTAAATCTAAATGTAATGAGGTTTAATTGTTATTGTTATTATTATTATTATAAGATTGTTGTCTTCATCTTCTCATCTCTCTCTACTTTCCTTTTTATCATCAGAAGAAAAGCCGAAGCAAGAAGAGCCCAAAGAAGGGAAAGAAATACCAGGATGGAGGAGGCGGTACGTTGTACTGTCTGTGCGTGTGTGTATGTACATACTACAAGTCAAATAGAATGCTTACTCCCCATTCCATCCCGCAGTATCAATTTCTAAAACACAATACTATAAAAAAAATACTGTACACCATAAAAATCAACATAAAAGTGTAGAATATCGCAAAAAGCATGCTTGTGTGTTGTTGTTGCTGAACATTATTAAGGTATTTTCCTCCCAGGAGGGGCAGGATAGTATAGTGTATAGTGTAATGTTAATATATGTTAATGTAGTGTAATGTTAGGGCTCCAGGTTCGATTTCCCCCCAACGTCCACAGTCAACCTGTAGGCGTCCTTGAGCGAAGGTCAACTCTGTTTAACGTCACGCTGCACATCTGCTTGCTGCAGTCGTGTGACTCACCGTTGGCTGGTCACCTCGTACTACTTCCTCCCGTTTGTGAACATGTTGCACGTGTTAAAACGGTGGGCGGGGTGGAAGATCCCAGGTTGGATGATCACAGCCTGCAATTATCCCTCTGTGGTTCAGCCTTGTTGTTGTGTTGGAGTGAAGCAACGCTCCTGTATCGACCATAAGAAGGAGCACAACAGTACACACACCTTTTTAGTAAAAAAAACAAGAATAATAACAATAACCGCACAGGCGATTTTGGTGTTTTTTTTCATTAGCAGCTGCTTTTTCCAAACCTTTTTTATTAAGAATCCCAATAATAATGTTTTTTAGTTTATTTTCTTCACTTTCCTATGTATGAGATGTATCCAATAAGAAACACACTTTCCAAACACACCCACCGAAACTGGGTCCCTTTTTACTTAAAAGGAAACGGCACATTTTAAACATGCAAAGCTATGTTAAAAAGGTGTTATTTTTGTGTTTAAACAATGGACACAGAGACGTATAGAGGGGAAGAGAGAGTCAGACCGAGAGAGGGCGACACAGGGAGAGGGGAGGGGTAGAGTGAAAGAGAGAGAGAGAGAGAGAGAGCTAGTGGGTTGAACCTGTCTGTCCCAGTTGAGATGATTTATCTCGGTCTCTGACAGCGTGGTTCACATCGTAATCTTTCACGTTCCTCTTTCTCTCCTGTGAGTTCCTCTCTGCGAGGGCTTGACTCAGCTGCCCGTTGAGAACAGGAGATGACATCACTATCTCAGTATGTCACGCCCTGCCCAGCCTGAGAGAACCTCTACATGACTAAAACACGTGAAGTGTTAAATTATCATATTAAAGAGGCATACAGCCCGCCCCCAGCCCCCCGACATGAGACCGTCATGTAGTTCCTCCAATGGCCTCTAAAGGCGGGTCCCCTAGGAAGACCGGGCAAAGCAGGATATGACATCACTTGTACCAATGACATCAGTCAAACGAGGATATTACATCACTTGTACCAATGACAACAAATTACACCAACTAAGTGTTGGTGAAGTCGCCGTTCAGCCTGAGCCGTGCTGTGACCGTAAGCTTACCACCCCAACCCCCCCCCCCCCCCCCCCCTTATCTATAAATGTCCGGTGGCGGTCTCAGCTGCTGCCCTACTCTGGCGACACCTCCTCTGGCCACGCCTCCATCTGGCGGGCCCGGCGGAGACAGAATTCAAACTTCAGGATGGGCCACCAGCGCCAAAATGCCTCCCTGGAAATCTGATGAGGTCTGTGCTGAGTCTTGTTTGGCAACACGACTGACTGACTAATATGACCTCCAAAATATCAAATCAACCCTGGATGCATATATTACACACACACACACACATACACATACACACACACACACGGTTAAACATTTCCAAGTTATGGTAACCAGTACCAGATCCAACGTTACACCGAATTTTGTGAGTGTGTGTGTGGTGTGAGATCACCACAACACAGGGGTTGATAAGAGGAAGTGTGTGTGTGTGTGTGTGTGTGTGTGTGTGTGTGTGTGTGTGTGTGTGTGTGTGTGTGTGTGTGTGTGTGTGTGTGTGTGTGTGTGTGTGTGTGTGTGTGTGTGTGTGTGTGTGTGTGTGTGTGTGTGTGTGTGTGTGTGTGTGTGTGTGTGTGTGTGTGTGTGTGTGTGTGTAAGCAGTGAGTGAGAATGTGCAATACCGACAACAGACAGCAGTTATAAATAAGATAAAATAAAAACAGAATAGAATAAATAAAGTCAAAGTTTTAGATAAAATAACTGTATAAAGTTAAATCTATAAAATAAAAATGCAGTTTATGAAATGCAATATATCGGCACAGAAAAAGAGCAATATGTATATATAAATCAATGTAATAAAATATACATTGTTATATGCTATACGCCCTTGTTCAGCATCCTGATGGCCTGACTGTGGAAGCTGTCTCTGAGTCTATTTGTACGGCACTTGATTCTGTGGTATCGCCTGCCTGACGGTAAAAGTGAATACAGTTCGTGGCTGGGGTGGGCATTGTCTTTTATGATGCGTTTGGCCTTGGCCACGCACCGCTGGTTGTATATATCCAGGAGGGAGGGAAGCTCACCTCCAACGATATACTGGGCCGTCCGCACTACCCTTTGAAGCGCTTTGCGCTCGAGTGCGGTGCAGTTCCCGTACCAGGCGGGGATACACCCTGTAAGAACACTCTCGATGGTGCCGTTATAGAATGTTCTCAGGATGCGGGGGCCCATGCTGAATTTCACTGTCGTGTCGTCAGCAAACTTGATGATGGCTTTGGAGCTGTGCATAGCCATGCAGTCGTGGGTGTAGAGGGAGTAGAGGAGAGTGCTCAGCACGCATCCCTGGGGGGCTCCCGTGTTGAGGGTCAGTGGCTCTGAGGTGGTGCTGCCCATCCTCACCACCTGGCGGCGGTCCGACTGGAGGTCCAGTATCCAGCTGCACGTGGATGGGGGCACGCCTAGACCTCTAAGCTTGGTGTCGAGCTTGGCAGGAACTATCGTGTTGAACACTGAGCTATAGTCCACAAACGGCATTCGCACATAACAGTTCTTTCCCTCCAGGTGGGAAAGGGCAGTGTGGAATTGAATACGAGCCTGTAGCTCGCTTAACTTATTGTCCAGAGACTGTACATTAGCCAGTAGAATGGTGGGTAGTGGGGGGCGATCGGATCGACATCTCAGCCTGACTAGCACGCCGGCTCGCTTCCCTCGCTTCTTCCTGCGACGCTTGCTTGTAATTGTGCCCAAGATGGTCGGAGATAATCCAGCTGTGACTTCGGGCGGGACGTCCGAGTCGAAAGAAAGAAAAAAAACTCCGGTAGGCGGCGAGTGACTGTCGATCGGATCTCCAGAAGTGTGCAAAAGTTATAAATGAACATGCTGCTAACTTCCTGAACAAAGATAGTCGCGATAAAAAGAATAATTAACAAAAAACTGCGTTGTCGTGCGGGAGCTCGCGACACGGCAGCCATCTCATACGGCGCCATACTCCTTATATATTTTGTGAGCGTGTGTGTGTGTGTGAGCGTGTGTATACCTGTATATTTTAATAAGAGTGTCAAGGCTACAGAAGGGGACCCTGGAGTCTGGAAGGTTTAATGATAAGGTCTCAGCAGGCGGCTCGTAGGTGTCTTCTTGTCGGTAGAGAGATGTTGTTTTGTAACATTTCAATTGTAAATAAAGAACTGAAGAAGGGAGGAAGGCCCCATCGGGGACCCCACCTGCAGCCTGTCTATAAGTCTCATGACTCGAGTGGGTCCGTGGGTTTGAGGGCTCTGCTGGGGACAGATTTCGCCAATATACGGTCACCAATATACAGTAGGCAGGAGAGAAACTATATGTACAGACTTAAAATCGGTAAAAAGATCTTAAAATCTGTTAAATCTAAATATACGATAGTTACCGAGCAGGGATAAACACCTGTAGGTTTCAGTGAAGTTCCCTGTTGGTCTATTTTAAAATGTAAGAAAAAAAGAGGAACATCACTTTGGGCTTCAGTGACACGTAGTTCAGTGACGGAGAGAAACAACGATGGTGTGTCAACAACTGCATTTTATTGACCCAGAACTAACTGCCTAGGTCTGTACTATTAAAAAGTATTGGCATTAATTGATCTGTGTGTTACCTACTGTATTTTGAATGCACAATTGTGCGCGTGTGTGTGTGTGTGTGATAACAGGTACGGTCGACCAGGACGACCTGTGTGTCCAGAAGCAGCTGGAGCGCTTTGAGTGGCAGCTGAAGGTCCTGAAGCAAGTGCTCTCGGCCAATGGGGCGCAGGAGAGGGCGGAGCTTCTCAAGGACCACTCCCACGATGAGCTGTTCGTTGTCATACAGAGCTTCACGGAAAAGGTGAGGAGAGAGAGAGAGAGAGAGAGAAGGCATAATTTATACCGCAAGTCTTTCACATGGATTATGAAATACAAACACATGGAAGATGGCGAGTGCATATGGTGATCTAGTACTAACAGTAGCATTAGCTTCTATCTAATCTTAAGGGACTGTTTCTACCAGTCAACGCCATTGGTCAGGGCACTGTGGTGCTTTTATCCAATGAAAGGGCAGGCCTTCCATGTCACATGACCCGTGTTCTCCAGACCGTCCCTTCCTCTCCCCGGTTGCCATGGGAGACGGATAGGTTTGTGTTCTAGTCCCAGGGACGTGTGTCTTCATGTCCTGTGTGGATTAACAGACCGGTCTCAGAGTTTCTCGGTCCAGGCTGACGTCAGCCTCCCGCAGCTGTTAGACAGTAATAAACGACCCCTCGTGCTTTTCCATGACGTGTGTGTGTGTGTGTGTGTGTGTGTGTGTGTGTGTGTGTGTGTGTGTGTGTGTGTGTGTGTGTGTGTGTGTGTGTGTGTGTGTGTGTGTGTGTGTGTGTGTGTGTGTGTGTGTGTGTGTGTGTGTGTGTGTGTGTGTGTGTGTGTGTGTGTGTGTGTGTGTGTGTGTGTGTGTGTGTGTGTGAGATTTCCCACATACCTGCTTGTGTGTTTTATATGTCATGGCATTTTTGCACATGTATGTGTAAGTTCACGTGTGTGTGTGTGGTTGCACACACACACACACACACACACACTCCCTCAACCTTAACCTGTTTGTGTAGATCTGCCTGATTGGCTGCTGGCCTGTGACTCAAACGGCGTGGGGATTCAACCGGAGACTCCTTTTGCAAGCTCTCGTAGCACCAGAGCTGTTCAGTTGTAGGACCCCCTTATCAATCCAATAGACTCTGGCTATGTCCGAAATCCCTCTCCACTCACTATATAGTACACTTTATAGTGATGAATCACTCCCTTCTCACTATAGTGCACTAATGATTAGCCTTTTTTTTTAGTGCTGTCCGAATGTACTGGGAGAATTATTATACCCTATATAGTGCACTCATCGTATCCCACAGTGCATGGTGGAAAGTAGTGCACAATCGCTAACGGAGCATATAGACCAGGGGTACTCAACTTCAGAGGCCAAGAGGGCCACATTTAAACCACAACAGGTGCAAAGGGCCACAAAATATTATTAACATATATTTGTACCATTTTATTCGCTGTATTTACTACTGCTGTTTAATATGCTGTCTTGCTTGTCATTTTTAATGCATTCCAAAGCATCATGGAATATTTAACAAATATTCTCAATTTGAGTAACAAATGTAGTGTAGCGACTGCGTTTCAAGGATGACAAGTGTTGGTCAAGCTGATGTTTTATTAACACTGGAGTGAATAGCTTTGCATTGATGACATTGATAAAGTTTGCAATTGCTACTTATTCCTAGTGAGAGCTCTGAGTCTGCATTTCACAAATATTAATAACAATAACAATATAACAAACAACTTTTTACTTATTCCTATTGAGTGCTCTGAGTTAGCATTTCACAAATATTAATAACAATAACAATATAACAAACAACTTTTTACTTATTCCTATTGAGAGCTCTGAGTCTGCATTTCACAAATATTAATAACAATAACAATATAACAAACAGTTGTTACTTATTCCTAGTGAGAGCTCTGAGTCTGCATTCTTTTCAGATCAGTACTTTCAGATCTGGTTGTTGCTCAGTTGTAGCTGCTCTGAGATAGTCTGCCAAATGTCTGTCAATTAGACGGGAATGCTGCTTTGATTTTATTATTCCCATGGCAGAGAAGGAGCTTTCACACACATAAGTAGATCCAAAGCAGGTCAGGATTATTATTTTTTTTATTTTTTTATTTTAAAATATATATTTTTTTTGATAATTCATAACCAGGCATGTCGGGGGCCACAAAATAAGCGTCTGCGGGCCGGATGCGGCCCGCGGGCCGCCTGTTGAGTAAGTCTGATATAGACCATCATGCATTGAGCTGAAAGAAAAATGGCAGACGGACAAGTGATGTCCACCGACGTAAACCCAACTATAGGTTGAGAATGTACTAACGACAACAAATGACACCTGCCCTCAGAAGGCGGTTGTTTTGGTTCTGAGGTCTGGTTGCTTCCTATTTCTCGGGGACGTGTTTTCCAGTAAATGTGGTTTACGGAAGTCACAACACAGTCCGATGACCCCCGCTGTGTTTTAATCAGTCAGCGTGGATCTCGGATAAGGGCGGGCCAGGAGTTTGCACGGTTTTAACAAGACTCGTTCCTTTTTGTTCCTGGAGAGTTAGGAGGTGACTGCTGCCTGCGTTTTTAAGGCTGTCAACAATCAGTCACTGTGTGGCCTGGTTTGTGGCAGGAGAAACACCCCCCCCCCCCCCTCATGGCCGGGAAGAGTTTCTCCTCGCCCCTGTTGAGACTGGGGAACCGACCCCTGACTTCACAGGCCGTGACTCCTTGCCCTGGTCGACACAGGGTGGTAAAACAAACTCTTATGAGTAAGGACACATTCATCTGCCTACATAGCAGCTTGGGACAAGGAGGACACTACCCGTTCGAGGCGAAGCAAGGGCGAAGCCGTGGGCCAGCTTGATTTGAGCAATCAAGCAAGCCTTAAGCTACAGAGTAAATAAGAGTCCTGCAGGGAAAACAGAGACTACTTTTGTTTGTTTGTTTGTTCTGTTCTTGTGAGTCACGGCCAGGCGTCTTTAGTGGAGATGGCGGTCCCCGGCAGGGCGGGGAACCTGTTTGTTTGCATGCAGCCTCGAGGTAGAGCGTCGCTGTTTTTAGTGACGCCGGACATGGCCGTATTTAATCTTCACCAGAATGTTGTGTTTAATGACAAAGCTGCAAAACATCAAGGTCAAAACATCAGGTCAGTTCAAAGTCTGAACCACACACCCCTTCTCTCCTCCTTAGGTCCAGACAGAAACCGCAGCAGACCTGAACTCTGCCCACAAGCAGAGGAGCAAGCAACGGACGGAGGAACACGAGGTGGCCGTGGAAGGTAAAGAATGTTCTCCTCCTTGTCTCCCGGTGGTGAGAGTGACCTTAAAGGCGACCTTGGGTGTCGGAGGAGAATTAGCTTCCAGTTGAAAATTCGTGTGTGTGTGCGTGTGCGTGTGTGTGTGTGTGTGTGTGTGTGTGTGTGTGTGTGTGTGTGTGTGTGTGTGTGTGTGTGTGTGTGTGTGTGTGTGTGTGTGTGTGTGTGTGTGTGTGTGTGTGTGTGTGTGTGTGTGTGTGTGTGTGTGTGTGTGTGTGTGTGTGTGTGTGTGTGTGTGTGTGTGTGTGTGTGTGTGTGTGTGTGTGTGTGCGCGCGTGCGCCTCCAGGGCTCCAGAAGCAGCACCAGCAGGAGAGGACCGACCTCACAGAGAGCTTCCAGGCAGCGGAGACTCTCCTTCAGGTGAGTTTGGTTCGTTCACTCACCTCGCAAATCGTACACCAATGTGTACGATTTGCGAGCATTCTATGGGTTCCAATTTACTTGACGCAGTCAAGCAATTGTCAGAACTATGTTGCAAGATTTCAACTGCTTTTTGTCCTGACGTGGCCCCTCCCTCCCTCTCACTCAATGACGAGCAGCAGCCAGAGTCAACACGCGAGAGTCATGTCAACACTCGACTGCGATGGTTCTTCACTTCACGTTCAGCCCGGTCCGATTTATGTCACGTCACCAACGGTGCAAGCTGATGCAGCTCTTTTTCCCAAATATGCTGGAAGAACAGCGAACACACTATTCGCTCTGATAAAAGTCAGACGGTGCACAATTACATTGTGTTTTATGGCTGTTACAATGTCTGCTTTGGCCTTAAACCGCTACGATGGCTGCGTTGACACAGAAACTCTCTCTAACGAACCCGACCAGACAAAGTAAAAATGAATGCTGGGGACTGTGGCACCTCACCGGTCTCTAAGCATCTGAACCACATCCGATCAGTCGGACAAGGTCTGGGACCGATCCCACACCTTGTACAAGGAAATAATTTCCATGGCTGAGGTACACTAGTGTATGTCGCCCCCTAGAGGAACTAACGACCCATGGTGGAGAAAACAAGATTTTCTGCAGTCCCGGAGTAAAACCTTCAAAATTCAATGAGGCAGGTAGAGGGTATTTGTAGGCATATACACTACTGACGTATCTAGATCATTTAAATGTAAAAACATTATAAATATATAGATTGTGTCAATCTTATACATTGTCACTTAAGGCATTTCTGGAGTGGCCCTCCCCTGCTAAATTCAGTGCTAGTGCTAGTCCACTTTCAAGGAAAGCCCCTAAAGTAAGTGTGTGTGTGTGTGTGTGTGTGTGT
Organism: Muraenolepis orangiensis; assembly: GCA_027704905.1. Classification (NCBI taxonomy): domain Eukaryota; kingdom Metazoa; phylum Chordata; class Actinopteri; order Gadiformes; family Muraenolepididae; genus Muraenolepis; species Muraenolepis orangiensis. The sequence goes on from CM051001.1 coordinate 14,377,854, forward strand.
GTGTGTGTGTGTGTGTGTGTGTGTGTGTGTGTGTGTGTGTGTGTGTGTGTGTGTGTGTGGTGTGTGTGTGTGTGTGTGTGTGTGTGTGTGTGTGTGTGTGTGTGTGTGTGTGTGTGTGTGTGTGTGTGTGTGTGTGTGTGTGAATGCAGGGCCAGGTGGAGGAGCTGACGGCTGACCTCCAGCTCTACAACCAGCTGAAGAGAAGAGTCCAGGAGTCCACCTTTAAAAATAACCTGCTTCGTAATATTCAGGTAACCCTAACTCACCTGTTGGTTTATAATGGACCCATAATAGATAAATATAAGACATAAAAGATAAGCTCTTTCTGTCTGTCTCGCTATCTGTCTGTCTGTCATTCGTCTCTTTCTCTCTCTTCCTCCTATTTATTCAAATTCATGTTTATCTTTTGTCTCTCCCCATCATCAGTCCCATGGCAGCCCAGGTGCATTTTGGGAGTCTGAGCAGGAGTCCCTCCTCTTCGTCATCGAGATGAAGAGTGAGCGTGTGCAGGACCAGGGCAAGAAGCTTCACCGGCTGGAGGCGCTGGTAGGAACACACACACACAGACACAGAAACAGACACAGACACACACACACACACTCTGATTCCACCAGTGACATCGCAAGTGGGAGTGCCAGATGTATGATGACGGATAGCTCCACCTCCCTGGGGTGGGCTGTACCAACTGCTTGTGACGGGGTGTTTTTTTTTCCATGTGTTCCTACAGGCAGAGAAGAACCTGTCTCTGGAGGAGCAGATCATGCTCACCCTGCAGCAGAGCGAGGATCTGCGGGTCCGGATAGACAACTACCAGAGCCTCATCCAGTACGTACCCGGGCCGGACACACTGATGGCTCCACTCCACTATATAGAAGTAGTAGTATAAGTAGAACAACATTGGACTATTGGCTGAGACCATCTCATCACTAATGTAGATGCTTTGCTTTGGCCTCAGCTGTGCACACTAAAACACACTTAAAACTACGTTTTTGTCCACCAAGGACATTAGGACAGTAGGAAAACTGAAACCTTAACTTAAACGGTAAACTAATGAGACGTCTCTGTGGGATCGTGGGTGCTGTGGTGAATATTATGATTGCTCTGATGGTTAGCCCAACTGTCTGTCACGTTGCATCACCTCACAGAAAGACTTGTCGTGTTTTGAAGGGCAGCAACTCCAGTGGTTAAATTAAAAGCATAACCGATTTAATTATATTATTAGAATTTAAGTGATGAATGCTAATCATCATTACTGTTCTCATTACCGGCTTTTCTTTTCATAATGACCCTAAAGAATGACTTGCATGAATGAATATGAACAGCGATTCGTGTTCAGGTGCCGTGTGACTGTGGTTACAACTGTCTGTTGTTAAATAGTTGTTGCGTTTGCGTGGTGAAGTCCAGTCTGACTAATCTAATTTTGGGCTCGGCAGGCGTGGGCCAACAACAGATTGCTTAAACACAGTGACACACGGTTCTAAAATATTTCTCATGCCAAAATATACTGCACGAGTCCTATTACAGTACGTAGAATAATATGTAGAATAACTAATGAAATGAATCTTATATTATCCTATTTTGTTCTCCTTCTATTTGACTCAGTTGTAGAATGCTTCTGATAGATTTGTAACCCTCGCCAAATCCTTTGGGTTGCAAACTCTCCATGTTGGTGTTATCCCATTGCTCTCCTGCGTTTTTCTCCTCTGATTACAAACTAACTGAGACACATCAGACACTGCCATCTCTTCCCGGTCTGAAGTGCCCAAATCTATTTGTCCAAAGTCATGGCTCATTGCCACCCCCTACTGGAGACTTTCCATTGTAGACTTTTGTTTATATTTTCATATAAGTGTTTGTACTTTATTAAAACATATAGAAGGCAACAAATGTGTGTGAGGTCAGGGGGGTCTGACCATATCTGAAATCCATGACTTCAGATTCCGTATGGTTTCATATCGGCCACTAGCTAGCAGTATTTACTATTGACAATTTCAGAGTGTTGTATGAAATACAACTTTGACACAATCTCAATAAATAGGGAAATAAGGATTGCAGGTGGCTATGTTTAAGTATGAAGAAGTTGATAATTGTTTAATGCTTGTAGATATTCTGTATTATTCCCAGATGGCAAATGTGGGTCTCACAGCGGAAGTACAGGGCCGTAGTAATGTTTAAAAATGGATCCGAATGTAAAATAAGAATGTGTGCAAGGAACTTCCAAAAATTCTAAATATATAGACAAAATCTATACAGAAGGGAACACATCCACATTGAGCACTTTGAACTGTCAGCGTGTTCATGTAAACATGATCTGGAGTTACGGCCAAAGTTCTGTGTTCCTCTGTTTTTGTTTCTGACCCTTGTTGTTATCATTCTGCGTTGCCCAGGCAACTGTCGAAGGAGCAGCACGACCTGAAGGGGGCGCTGGACAGGCAGACGACGGTCAACCAGAAGCTGTCTCAGGAGAAAGAGCAGCTGGTGTTCCGGCTCCGCCACCGAGACACCTGTCCCGGCATGCACCTGCCCGTCATGCTGTCCGAGGTGGCGCCCTGACCCTCACACTCCCACCCCCCTGGAAACGAGAGACTGTGGAGACATAGATCCTGGAGTCACAGCCATACACCGGACAAAACCTTCCGGAGAACCTTCTGGAACCAACCGCAGTGCCTTGGACGCCGTGGCCACTCTTCCACCAAACGTTGGACGAGGACACCTCGCTTTGTTTGTTGTTTTGTGTATGTGTCCTGAACTCGCCAAGCGGAGGAGAAACGACGTTTACTGTTTTTCCACCCGAGCCTCCGCCTTCCTCCCTAACACGGACTAACACGGGGACGCTCGTGTCCGAGAACCTTTTTGCTTCGGTCCGTTCCTTTCTCTGTCACTTCAGGAGTCGGCGCAGATTGTGTTGAGGGAACTTTCAGAGATGTCGGCAAAACAAAATCGATACACCCGCCCTGTTCCTTGCCTTGCTCAACGGTCAATCCCGGCTGTCGTCCTCGATAGGCTGTTCCAGGTTTAACTCCTCCCGCTCACTGTTCGTCGGCCGTCTTATCAGAGGGCTGACGTGGTGCTCGATGGATGAGGTTGATCCCCGGTGTCTGGAGATCCATGGTGGATCCCACCGTCAGCTTGGAGAACACCGGGGTCCAATGAGAGCTAATTTACTTCCTAGGATTAACCGGCTGAAGGAGAAGACGACTGCTGAAAGGTTATCCGAATGTAAGACCTTCTTTCAAGGAACGGTTTGAACGCTGCCGTCACCGGCGGTCCTTCTACAGAATCCCACATGAGGCCGTAGTTACCACCGCTGCAGTCCATTGTTCTTCCAATCCATGTTGGAGAAGCCACTTCAAAGTTTTGGGGAATATTTGTGGAAAATGAGACGTATAAAAAGCGGTGGTCTTTCTAGGGTTACTTGATGTTGTATTCTGCCTTTTTTTTTTTTCTTCCAATTCCCAACACAGCGGAGGTACAGGACAGTTGTTCCTTGGCCGTGTAACCTGGATGCCTGGATACTCTGGGGTTTCATCATCGCCGTGCGGTGTCCTAATTAAGTGTTCTAACCCGGACACTTAATGGCCGACAGACTCAAACCACAAGGCCGGCAGGGTTTCCAAGCCGTAACAACAGGACCGTGCCAAATGTGTTTTATTGAGCCTACTTTTGTGTACGTTTTAATCCTGTGGTGTTTTCTTGATGTCTGTTTTTTTTATATTCGTTCTGAATGACAAAGTAACGCTGAACCTGCCTGTGACTGCCTGTGTCTGCAGTGGCCGGAGTGTTTTGTTGTTACATTACTATTGTGAAGTGAAAACGTTTTACATTCGAAAAACTGCTCACGGACACCGATATGTTTAGGTCAACAGTTACCGACGTTCACAGGACTCAACCAAGGAAACGACAATAATAAGCCTTTTTTGCATAAATTTTTTTTTTAATGGTGGTTCTAATTCACAGGAAGTCTGTTGTAAGTAGGGCTATGCCACTACACGTTTAAAAATTGGATAGAAGTTAAATCGACACAATACGAAGACTGATGTTCTGCGTTGTTACAGTTGGGGCATCATGTAGCCTTACAGAACACGGGAATAATGAATAAGAAATAATAACAAACATGAATAACTAATTTACCATTTCAGATCTGGACGGTTCATCTGCGTTTGTTTTTTTTGCAACGGTGTCTGTCTGCGTTTTAGCATTTATTCCCCCTATGCACTAGCACTTTGACCCGTGTTTCACCCTCATGTGTGATTTGTTCCTGTTGTATAGTTTTGAAGTTTCCTCAATAAACAAAAAAAAATAACAAAAAAAATAACAGTTCAACATGTTTCCCACTGTGGCGTGAATATTTGTATTTTAACTGCTGTGTACTTGTATAGAACGGGTTCAGCGAGGAAAAAGCCTATTTGTGGAATGAAAGTCATGTATGAATGTATTACATTTACATTTAGGGCATTTGGCAGACGCTTTTATCCAAAGCGACTTACAAGGTGTACATTAGTACAGACAACAGACAATAGCATAACAGTTCACAAGTATTCATATTAACAAGATGAATAACACAATTTCGTACTGCTAGGTCACCTGCTTAAGTAGCTGTGATAAGAGCGTGTTATCAACATTAAGGATATACACTTGCTAACATATACAACATGCTAAGAGCTATTAATGTCAGGACTTAAGCAAGTTTAGGGGTTTCACAAAGGAGAAGGAGGGTTCAAGGAGAGTCCAGGTGGACTCTGAACAGGTGGGTCTTGAGTCTCTTGCGGAAGCTGGCAAGGGACTCTGCCGTCCTGACATGAGACGGGAGTTCATTCCACCACTGTGGAGCCAGAGCCGTGAAGAGCTGGGTCTTGGACGAGCGATGTTTGGTTGTCATCAGTGAAGGTCGAACAAGTCGCCTGGCAGAAGTTGAGCGGAGCGCTCTGGCTGGGATGTAGGGTTTGACCAACGCCTGGAGGTAGGCTGGGGCAGTTCCATTGACTGCCCTAAAGGTCAGCACCAGAGTCTTGAACTTGATGCGAGCATTTACCGGAAGCCAGTGGAGATCGCGGAAGAGAGGGGTCACGTGGGAGAATTTTGGTAGGTTGAATACCAGGCGTGCTGCTGCGTTCTGGATGCGTTGGAGGGGCTTGGTTGCAGAGGCGGGGAGTCCCGCCAGGAGAGAGTTGCAGTAGTCGAGGCGGGTGATGACGAGCGCTTGGACCAGGATCTGCGCCGCTTCACGTGTGAGGAAGGGCCGGATCCTGCGGATGTTGTAGAGGGCAATTCTGCAAGATCGGGCCACCGCGGTGACGTTGGCATTGCAGGACAGCTGTATGGTCGACAAATCAATCTAGAAAGTGACAGGAACACACCACACTGCTAAACCTGCAAAAAAGTCGTTAGCGATTGAAACGCCGCCGTCATAAACCTGCACTAAGGAGGTGTCTTTCTATTTCTTCCCATGGTGCAACTTAAAAAAACGGTTATGTAAAAGTTTTAATTATTCTAATTTGTTTGGACAGTTTATGGTTGAAGTTCATCAAGGAGGTGTGAATGGGTAGAAAGGGGTCCCGTTTAGGTGTAGTCAGGGAGGTCAGGGTACGGATCTGGGCGGGGAAAACAATGCGTGTCAATAAATACCCCTACAGGTAGAGTGCATTCGGGTTTTGAGACATTTCTTATCAAATGATCTTCTGATCACAAATTGGGGGTTGTTCTCCTTTCTATGGATAATTGTGTGATAAGTACATTGTGTGATATGTTTGTTCGATACAAGATGCTTTATTTGCCATGTGCAACAAAGTACAATGGAACGCTTACTCTCCATTCCCTCCCACAGTAAAACTCTATGAAGTATTAAAACAATACTCCAGTAAGCTATTATAGTAAAAGTAGGTTTTGCACAACAAAGGTTGATTTTGAAAGGCCTGTGTAATGTGTAACCCTAACTGCCTACATCACTAGCCGAGAGAAAGAATTATTTTATACATCATTTATTTATTTTATTTTCAACCTTTTTAGATTTTTAGGTTGCTCTGTCTAAAATAGATCTCTTGCTCTTTATGGCTCTCAATACTCACTGCTGTCGTCCCGGTATAATACTGGAATACACCAAAACGACCAAGGTAACACTTGGGTAAGTGTTGGTTAGGGAGTGGACAATATGGCGACAATGTGCTTTTCACTCACCCTTGACCGGGCTTCAGGAGCGGACTGGGGCAAAAATGCGGCCTAGGAATTTGTACCCGACCGGCCCTCTCTCCAGGGGTCCAGAGGGCAGCGGCCGCCTGAAAAAATTGTCATGTTATTTGCCAAAAAAATTATGCATTTTAATGTCATATTGGACCATTTTCCAATAAAAACACTAATAATATTATTCGAATACACCAATTAGCCTTCAACAATATGATTATAGTGTATATGTAACAGACAAGCCCACTGGCTTTATGCATCTGTGATGTTAACAGATGTTAACAGATCATTGATGCAATACAATTTGGACCCACCAATTTGCCAGGCCTGTCCCTGAGGAGGGAAAAGAAGGGAAACCATAGTAAACATGTCTTTGAAGTGAACATTTAACCCCTTCTGTGCTATTTGTTTCCAAGGGACACAGAGGATGTTCAGGTCAATTCGACTAATATGTAAAATTTGCTTTTTCATTTAGGAATTGTAACTTTAAATTAAATAATAATGCTCCAGAAAGATGGCCTGCGCAATAGCAAAGTGTTGTGGACAGAAAAAAGAGCATGCATGCATTCTCAATTTATAGATAAAAACTAATATGTACAGCTTATAATTCTCATGGTGGTCACAATCACCACTGGCGTGTGTTTTGTAATTGTTACGTGTTGTAATTCCTCAGTCAACCAGCGGAGGGCAGTGATCCGCCTCAGTCTGCTTCTCGTCCATCGTCTCTTCTGTGGCCAAAATATACTTTGTAAACCTGGTAAATCTTGACAACAACAATATAACAAGCTATAAATACATTCATTATATTGTGTGCAACACGTACCGTCTCTGCTATGAATCCATAGAGTTGTTTGTTTCACAGGACGTCGTATTTAGCAGTATTTTAAACATTAAGACAGCAGTGTTAGCGTGCTAGTTAGCCACCAGCTAACTAGGAGCTCCTTTAAACTTTAATGTTATTAACTGTCGCTTACTTTAAAGTTATTAACTGCCACAAACTTTACATTTATGAATTTTCACTAACTTTCACGTTATTAACTCTCACAAAAAGTAAAAGATGTTTACTCTCTCACTTTAAAGTTATTAACTCTCTCTAACTTGTAACTTCACACTTTTAGTCCCAATGGCCATGTTGGAGTCCAGTATGTTCCTTCCACCTGGTTGTCTAGTGGAGCCTTTATTCATATTTAATGTTAATGTTAAGATTCAAGATTTGAATTTGCCATTTCACTTATTTGCCATAAGTGAATAGAATGCTTACTCCCCATTCTCTCCCGCAGTATGCATTTTCTGAAACACAATACTATACAATACAATTAAAATACTGTACATAATAAAAATAGCAATAAAAAGAACAATAAATTGACTGATGATATGTACATGTTTTGAATTGTGTAGAAGGCATTTAAAAAACATTTTAAAGTGCCAGATGTGCAGCAGCATTATGCATACAGTGCAGAACAGCGCAGTGGCTGTAATGAGTCCAGAAATTCCTGCAAAAGTATGATAGTATAACGTAATATGGATGACAATGTTATGATAGTGGCAGCACTTTAAGCATTTCAGTAGGTATTTCACTGCCTGTGAAAGTCAATATTGAAGAAGTTACTATTTATTACTTTTACTTTTAATACCAGCCTAAACTGTACAGTTCAACGCTTTGTGATGATAAACATGTGGCTGCGTTTGTTGTGTCGGAGATAATGACAAGAAATATGAATTAATATCACTGTCTATTCAAATTAAATTATGCGTCTATTTTCTGTTAATTGTAGTGTTATTATTTTTTTCTCTTTTTAATTATATTACTGTCCTGTAGTTTCTATTTGGCCACATTTCCCGCCTGTACATATTTCTTGACTCACAAGTCAAGGTGAACTTGTAGTGTTTTTTGTAGTTTAAACACATACCTCATCTCCCATCATGCTCTGCTTCTCCCAGAGCCTTACCTTGTGTGTTTTGTCTTTTTTGGTTGACCTGTGACCTGTACCATGGAGGCTGCCAAGCTCCTGCTGGACTCCAGTATCAGGGCGTGGGTGGTGCAGTGCATTGCCTTCATCACCTTTAGAAATATTGTAATATAATTAAAAAGAGATTAAACAAGTAACACTACAATTAACAGAAAGTAGACGCAAAATTATCCCCAACCCAACAAACACAACAACACATTCATCATCACACAGTGTTGACCTGTACAGTTTAGGCTGATAATATCAGTAACTTCATAATAATAATGAAATGGGTTTATGGGCTATTATTTTTATATGATATTTTATGATATATCATATTTTCCATAAAAACACTGCTATTTGTATTTTTTGAGTTCATGTAACACCAATTTGCCAACAACAAAATGATTATTGTGCCTATTTAACATACAAGCCCAGTTGCTATTACATCTGTGATTTTAACAGATCATTGATACTGCCTGTACCTTGATGACTTGATGACAACTATTCAGCTAACCATGTGTTCCATACTGTAGCAGCATCATTTACAGTTTAATCTAGTTCCCCCACCCAATTCCCATCGGCGGCCATTCAAAAACAGAGAGGTTATAATATTGCTTTTAGGAGTATTCTTTAATTTGGAACTATTAGCATGCTAGCAACAGTAAAACAATCAACAGTAACAACAGCAACAAGATGAACAGTGAGAAGACATAATCCTATGACAGAACAGTTACAAGATCAACAGTAACAACAGTAACAAGACATAGTCCTATGACTATGAGCTGTAACAAGATAGAGAGTAACAAGACATAGTCCTATGACTATGAGCTGTAACAAGATAGAGAGTAACAAGACATAGTCCTATGACTATGAGCTGTAACAAAATAGAGAGTAACAAGACATAGTCCTATGACTATGAGCTGTAACAAGATAGAGAGTAACAAGACATAGTCCTATGACTATGAATTGTAACAAGATGAACAATAAAAAGACAGTCCTATGACTGAGCTGTAACAAGATAAACAGTAACAGGACATAGTCCTATGACTATGAACAGTAACACGATGAACATTAACAACAGTAAGAAGACATAGTCCTATGACTATGAACAGTAAAAATATGTGGCATAGTCCTTATAAACAGACATTTAAAATGACCAGTCTAACCCTGACTTTCATTAAGTGCTTCTACTACAGAACACATAATTATGCCCTTGTTTTTTGGTGGATGTAGTCCTCTTTAGACAGAAACATTCTTTAGTTTTGTCCTTATATTATATATACATATATTCCAAGGGCTTTGGAATAAGATGTCGCTTTAGCTTGGCTGACTTCATGGCTTGGTTCGCACCTGAAGACACATGACGCACTTCGGTCTCCCATCGCTATTTAATTTGTTTTGGCTTAGCGTGACTTTACGATGTGGACTGACCGGACTGACTAAAATACTGATCCGTATTTAGCTCGCCAGCTAGCCGGATGCTAATTAGCTGAGCTACACAGCAGCCAAAACGGTTTGTGCGAGTGAAGTGAATGAGTCATGATTGACTTGATGTGTCATAATAACATCAGAGTTGATATTGGCCCAAGGCTAACATGGGTGGGAGTAATGAACACAATATGCTTGTTTGATTGGCGCAAATGGTCCCCATCTGTAGATCTGCATTTTTGTTTAACTAAACAGCGCAATTGGATAACAATTAAAGAAATATATAGATTTCATTTTGCGGACCCCCTGGCTATGGGTCACCGACCCCTGGGGGTCCACGGACCCAAGTTTGAGAACCACTAGTATAGGCAACTGCTGCAGTTTTTGGGTTAGTTTGTTATACCCATTACCAGCCCACTGACCCAGCGGCCCACTGGTCCCGGTACTGCCGATGGCCAGTCCGCCCCTGCTGGGCTTGCACTATGGATGACCACTCAACCTCTCTAAAACAACAGTTTTCAACACTCTCCGTTAACATGAAGTTAACTTGTAATGCCAAACCGTGTTTACTCTACAGTGAGCTGAGCTTCATTCACGGGACCAGTGGAAACTGGAAGAGGTTAGTTAGGTAGCCGGTATATAAAATGAAAAGTATGAAAATGAAGGTGGAAGTGGATGAGTAATGAGTTAAACAATCAATTCTCTAGTAACTTCTCTAGTAATAAAAAAGTAATAAATAAATGCAGTCCATTTACCAAATAAATACAAAATGTGTACTTGCTTACTTCCCATTCCCTCCCGCAGTATGAATTTCCTACAATTGAACACTATATATTTGACTATATAATATACTTATACTATACAACACTATACTATAATAATATTGCACCCAATAAAAATAACAAAGTGACTGATGGATGATATATACGTATTTTGAATTGTGCAAAAAGCATTTCAAAAGCATTTTAAAGTGGCAGTAGTGCAGCTGCATCATGAATACAGTGCAGAACAGTGCAGTAACTGATGAGCCCAGAAGGTCCAGTGTGATAGTGTATGATAGTGTAATGTAATATGGATGACAATGTTTGATTGACTCCTAGCAGTTCAGAAGGCACACTGCCTGTGGATAAAAACTGTCCTTGAACCTGGTAGTACGGATGCTGAGGAACCGCCGACCAGACCGTGGGGGGGAGAAGAGATGGTGCCAAGGGTGGTTGCGTTCCTTTGTACCTTTTCCAATAGATCTCCTCAATGCATGGAAGTGCACACCTGATGATCTTTTCTTCCATCCTCAGTACCCTATGGATGGCTTACTTGTCCTGTGCAGGATGCTCTCTACAGTGCCATGGTAGAAGTTCACCAGCCACTGTTTGCCTATGCTGCTTCTCCTGAGGCACAGCAGGGCATAGAGGCGCTGCCTTCTAAATCTGGAGGATTGAATCCTCTTTACACATACGTATGCGTACACATATGTGTTTCTCTGCATTTAACCCATCCTAGTATTAGGAGCAGTGGGCAGCTATTGTATATCCAGCACCCAGGGAGCAGTGTAAGGTCTGCCTTGCTCAAGGTGTTTCGGGGACTTGAACCGGCAAGGTTCCAGTTCCCAAGCCCAGTCCCTACTGAGTAAGCTATCCCGCCGCCCCTTCAGCGTGACCTCCGTGTTGCGGGTCCAGAGGCTATTAAAGATGTTTTTGTTGGCGTTCCCCTGACATATCTGTGTGTGTACCCTACTTTGGGAACCACTGGCCTACTCTATGCATTGCATTCATGTGCAGCTCAATGTGACAGCTCTCTATGAGAGACAGACAGACAGACATACAGACTGTGTGAGTGTAACCTAAGAGACACCTAGGCGCCTAACTCCAAGGTTATTTGTCAGAGAGAGAGAGAGAGATCTAGACATTGAGACATCTAAGGGGTCAGTCTGTCGGTGGTTGTTTGACAAGCAGGAACAATGCTGGGGTGAATGCAGGTCAACCTCCTGCTGCTCCTGCTACAGCTGGCCCATTCTGACTTGTGTGCATGTATGTCCGTGTGCGTGCATGTGTGTGTGTGTGTGTGTGTCAGCCGCCTGACTGCACAGTCGGGGTTAAAGGTCACGTCCCCTGTTGCTGTGTCGCAGGATTCCCATGACACCTCGCAGCCACCTGCAGGACACCTTGAGAGGAAGGAGGGAGGAGAGGAAGGGAGGAGAGAAGGGGAGAGGAGGAAGGAGGAGGGGAAGGGAGAGAAGGGTATAGGAGGGAGGAGGAGGGGAAGGGAGAGGGGGAGGAGGAGGGGAAGGGAGGAGAGGAGGGGAGGGGAGGGAGGAGGTGGGGAAGGGAGTAGAGAAGGGGAGACGAGGAAGGAGGAGGGGAAGGGAGGATAGAAGGGGAGAGGAGGGAGGAGGAGGGGAAGGGAGGAGAGAAGGGGAGGGGAAGGGAGGGGAGGAGAGAAGGGGAGAGGAGGGAGGAGGAGGGGAAGGGAGGAGAGAAGGGGAAAGGAGGAAGGAAGAGGGGAAGGGAGAGGAGGAAGGGGAGAGGAGGGGAAGGGAGGAGAGAAGGGGAGAGGAGGGAGGAGGAGGGGAAGAGAGGAGAGAAGGGGAGAGGAGGGAGGAGGAGGGGAAGGGAGGAGAGAAAGGGAGAGAAGGGAGGAGGAGGGGAAGGGAGGAGAGAAGGGGAGAGGAGGGAGGAGGAGGGGAAGGGAGGAGAGAAGGGGAGAGGAGGGAGGAGGAGGGGAAGGGAGGAAAGAAGGGGAGAGGAGGGAGGAGGAGGGGAAGGGGAAGGGAGGAGAGAAGGGGAGAGGAGGGAGGAGGAGGGGAAGGGAGGAGAGAAGGGGAGAGGAGGGAGGAGGAGGGGAAGGGAGGAGAGAATAGGAGAGGAGGGAGGAGGGGAAGGGAGGAGAGAAGGGGAGAAGAGGAAGGAGGAGGGGAAGGGAGGATAGAAGGGGAGAGGAGGGAGGAGGAGGGGAAGGGAGGAGATAAGGGGAAAGGAGGAAGGAAGAGGGGAAGGGAGAGGAGGAAGGGGAGAGGAGGGAGGAGGAGGGGAAGGGAGGAGAGAAGGGGAGGGGAGGGAGGAGGGGAAGGGAGGAGAGAAGGGGAGGGGAGGGGAGGGAGGAGAGAAGGGGAGAGGAGGGAGGAGGAGGGGAAGGGAGGAGAGAAGGGGAGAGGAGGGAGGAGGGGAAGGGAGGAGAGAAGGGGAGGGGAGGGAGAGGAGGAAGGGGAGAGGAGGGAGGAGGAGGGGAAGGGAGGAGAGAAGGGGAGGGGAGGGGAGGGAGGAGAGAAGGGGAGAGGAGGGAGGAGGAGGGGAAGGGAGGAGAGAAGGGGAGAGGAGGGAGGAGGGGAAGGGAGGAGAGAAGGGGAGGGGAGGGAGAGGAGGAAGGGGAGAGGAGGGAGGAGGAGGGGAAGGGAGGAGAGAAGGGGAGGGGAGGGGAGGGAGGAGGAGGGGAAGGGAGGAGAGAAGGGGAGAGGAGGGAGGAGGGGAAGGGAGGAGAGAAGGGGAGAGGAGGGAGGAGGGGAAGGGAGGAGAGAAGGGGAGAGGAGGGAGGAGGAGGGGAAGGGAGGAGAGAAGGGGAAAGGAGGAATGAAGAGGGGAAGGGAGGAGAGAAGGGGAGAGGAGGAAGGAGGAGGGGAAGGGAGAGAAGGGTAGAGGAGGGAGGAGGAGGGGAAGGGAGAGGGGGAGGAGAGAGGAGGAGGGGAAGGGAGGAGAGAAGAGGAGAGGAGGGAGGATGGGAAGGGAGGAGAGAAGGGGAGGGGAGGGGAAGGGAGGAGAGAAGAGGAGAGGAGGGAGGAGGAGGGGAAGGGAGGAGAGAAGGGGAGAGGAGGGAGGAGGGAGGAGGGAGGAGAGAAGGGGAGAGGAGGGAGGAGGAGGGGAAGGGAGGAGAGAAGGGGAAAGGAGGAAGGAGGAGGGGAAGGGAGGAGAGAAGGGGAGGGGAAGGGAGGAGAGAAGGGGAGAGGAGGGAGGAGGAGGGGAAGGGAGGAGAGAAGGGGAGGGGAAGGGAGGAGAGAAGGGGAGAGGAGGGAGGAGAAGGGGAAGGGAGGAGAGAAGGGGAGAGGAGGGAGGAGGGGATGGGAGGAGAGAAGGGGAGAGGAGGGAGGAGGAGGGGAAGGGAGGAGAGAAGGGGAAAGGAGGAAGGAAGAGGGGAAGGGAGGAGAGAAGGGGAGAGAAGGGAGGAGGAGGGGAAGGGAGAGGAGGGGAAGGGAGGAGAGAAGGGGAGAGGAGAGAGGAGGAGGGGAAGGGGGGAGAGAAGAGGAGAGGAGGGAGGAGGGGAAGGGAGGAGAGAAGGGGAGAAGAGGAAGGAGGAGGGCAAGGGATGATAGAAGGGGAGAGGTGGGAGGAGGAGGGCAAGGGAGGAGAGAAGGGGAGAGGAGGGAGGAGGAGGGAAAGGGAGGAGAGAAGGGGAAAGGAGGAAGGAAGAGGGGAAGGGAGAGGAGGAAGGGGAGAGGAGGGAGGAGGAGGGGAAGGGAGGAGAGAAGGGGAGAGGAGGGGAAGGGAGGAGAGAAGGGGAGAGGAGGGAGGAGGAGGGGAAGGGAGGAGAGAAGAGGAGAGGAGGGAGGAGAGAAGGGAAGGGGATGGAGGACGAGGGAAAGGGAGGAGAGAAGGGGAGAGGAGGAAGGAGGGGGGAAGGCGGGAACAGAGAGGATGGAAGGAGGGAGGAGAGGAAGGGAGTAAGGAAGATCAAGCATAGGACAGTCTAGAAGATAAACTAGTATGTTTAGTTAATCATTATCATAATTAGTATCATCATTGGTATCATCATCACTATCATCATGATAATCATAATTATCAGACGTCTAGACACTTTTCTAAGGTTATTCTGCAATCCACTACCATTGTTACCCAGAAGAAGAACAATTGTCATTGTAATTGTGTACATCATTTGGTAATTGTGTGATACATAGTTCATCTGGTAATGCTTGTTTGGTGTGTGCCTTCTGTGTTGTTTCCTGTTTTGCTCCAAAAACAAAAGATAGCAGCACTGAAGAAGAGTGACAGGAAGTGTGTGTGTGTGTGTGTGTGTGTGTGTGTGTGTGTGTGTGTGTGTGTGTGTGTGTGTGTGTGTGTGTGTGTGTGTGTGTGTGTGTGTGTGTGTGTGTGTGTGTGTGTGTGTGTGTGTGTGTGTGTGTGTGTGTGTGTGTGTGTGTGTGTGTGTGTGTGTGTGTCTCTGTGAAGGAGGGCCAGCGAGGACGGCTGACGTCATTGTAATTCCTTTCATGTAATTGCAATCACTTATCGATTCATCGTCAATCAATCGTTTTATGTGATCACTGTCATACGTCAAGCCACCACTAGAGGGCACCAAACACACCAAGCGCTCTTAAGTCCCAGAAAGGCAAAAAAACATGGTATATATACAGTATATATACCAGAATTGGTATCATTGCTAGAAGCATATTTTCTCTTTATATGTTTAAGATTCTATTCCTGATTTATTTAAAAGCAGAGCCGTGGGAGCGCTCTTTCTAAAACTCCTTTGTAGATAAAGATAATCTCCAATCCAAACACACAACATAGAAAAGTAAAACACTGTAACTATTGCATTGTCTCACAAACTGGATCCAAAAAGGGTAGTTTTATTTAAAAGATCCTTTCTTTTAATAACGAGAGATAATTAAAAGTAGGAGTGGGGGGTGAGGGGTATATCATATTCCTAAAGACCAGTGGAGGTGAAAGCTGTCCCTTGGCTGTTTAAAGAGGCTTTAACAGCAGTTAGTTGGCTTCAGGCTGGGGTGACCCCCACCTCGCCCCCATCACACCCCATCCTCCACAATAACGCCGACTCCTTCACACCCCTCCCCCCTCCCCTCCTTTCAGGGCCCGAGGCAGAATTAATCGGGGCTAATAGCCTTGTCCGATCAAAGCCAAGCCGGGGGGCCCCACTCCTCCGAGAGAGGGGCCCATTAATTAACATGGTAGGGACGGACGGGCTCCTCACCTCGGCCGTGAGGGCCGAGGGGGACGGAGAGGGTTGAAGGGACGAGGGGAGGGGGTGCTTGGTTCTCATGGACTTCCGCAGAGAGCTGCCCGGTAGGGGGGGGCTTTTGTTTGCCCCAACCTGGACTGTGATTAGTACACCCACCACCACCACACCACCTCCTCCGACCTCCTCCACCACCTCGGAGGGAGAGAGGTGAGGAGGTGGAGGAGGAGGTCCTTGAAAGCAAACGGGTGGAGCGTGGAGACGCGTCAGGGGTGGGTTCGGGTCGTAGGCTCCGGTTGGGGTGCCGGACTTCCAGAGCAGGTTGGATTCCCCAAAGCCTGCATGCATGTTATGACACAACATGACTAACCTAAAGGACCGCTTAGGGAGACCAGACTAACATATAGGGAGAGAGATGATGATGATGGTGATGACCATGGACACTATTAGTGAAGGGCTCTTAAGATGGATGTCTCTCTCTTTCTCTCTCTCCACTGAGAGTGAGTCTCCTAGAGAAATATGCCCCCGAATCCATTAGTGATGTGTATCTGAAGTCACTTTGAATCTCTCTGAGGTAAAAGAGTCTACATTATGACTAGAGAGTAAATAATCGAAATCTGGAGGATTGAATCCTCTTTATTGGTCACATACATGTTAACACACACAGTGAAATGTGTTTCTCTGCATTTAACCCATCCTAGTATTAGGAGCAGTGGGCAGCTATTTTATAAACAGCTGCCCGGAGAGCAGTGTCGGGGTCTGGTGCCTTGCTCAAGGGCGAAACCTCGACAGTGCCTAGGAGTTTCGGGGACTTGAACCGGCAACCTTACAGTTCCCAAGCCAAGTCCCAACAGACTGAGCTACTGCTGCCCCTATTAATAACCCTAAATAGCCGCTTAAGTAATTGGTTCTGGTGGACTGCGTGGATTCTGCTGTCCAAACCACAATGTACAGAGCCTGGAATAGATACCATAATACTTTATTGATCCCAGATGGAAATTCATACCTTGACTGTCTGTTTGTCTGTCTCTCTCTCCCTCTCCCTGTCTCTCTCTCTCTCTGTCTCTCTCTCTCTCTCTCTCTCTCTCTCTCTCTCTCTCTCTCTCTCTCTCTCTCTCTCTCTCTCTCTCTCTCTCTCTCTCTCTCTCTGTCTCTATATCCCTCTCCCTGTCTCTCTCTCTCTCTCTCTCTCTCTCTCTCTCTCTCTCTCTCTCTCTCTCTCTCTCTCTCTGTATTGTTCTCTCCCTCTGTCTGTCTGTCTGTCTGTCTGTCTGTCTGTCTGTCTGTCTGTCTCTCTCTCTCTCTCTCTCTCTCTCTCTCTCTCTCTCTCTCTCTCTCTCTCTCTCTCTCTCTCTCTCTCTCTCTCTCTCTCTCTCACACGGGAGGAAGGACTTCAAGTGACAAAAGAGGGCGGGACCCCTCTATTCACCACAGACTGCCTGGTTTCCTCCGACGGCTGACCTTTGACCCCCTGGGGTCAATTGTCTTGTTCTGTGTCAATTGACCTGTCATTCAGCGCACCGTCTCCCCTCTGCGGGAGAGAGCATTAGCCATAGCATTAGCACTGACCGTAGCATTAGCGTTGACGCGAAGAGATCACAGGACTTATTACAGTTCACAAAGACCATGATGTCATCCACCAACAGCTGCCTAAGAAAATATGTTTACAAAAACAAATATGTTCAGGGAAGACCGAAATATATAACAAATATTAAGAAATGTTGTCAATGTTAACATTGACCACAAATAAATCTAAAATGAATGCAGCAGGAAAAATAACATTTCAAAATGTGTGTATATATACATATAATTTTAAAGAAATACAGTTAATGTCACTTGAATAATAGAAAAGAAAAAAATGAAAAACAGGTAATTCAAGACTCCTAACATTTACAATAATTTAAGTGAAATATAAAATCAATATATAAAATATAAGACATGTATGACGTATCTCTCTCTCTCTCTCTCTCTCTCTCTCTCTCTCTCTCTCTCTCTCTCTCTCTATCTCTCTCTCTATATATATATATATATATATATGTTTATTTAAACGGTATCTATCATATCGTTAATGTACTACATCCAATTGGCTTTGGTCATTTGAATGACCTCATCATTAGGAGCAGCAGCATCATCATCATCATCATCTTCTTCATCATTTACATCCCCGTCAGCCGTCATTTACTTAACAAAATGGTTGTCGGCGTCTGCGCATGCTCACCACACCTCTGTCACCGGCGCTTCTGGAGAGGGGCGGCAGGTATTGGGTGCGCTGAGTGACAAGCGCTCTCTCTCTCTCTCTCTTGCTCTCTCTCTCTCTCTCTCTCTCTCTCTCTCTCTCTCTCTCTCTCTCTCTCTCTCTCTCTCTCTCTCTCTCTCTCTCTCTTTCTCCCTCTCTCTCTCTCACTCCAACCAAAAGAGCTGAGGAACTCTCCGAGTATGGTTCTCCAGGGCGAGGGAGCATCCGTTGTGTGTTCTGTGTGTCTGTGTGGGGGTCGTGAATCCAAATCTTAATATCCGGACAGATAGAGAGAGAGACAGACAGACAGACAGAGAGAGAGATAGATAGATGCCTCTGATTTGTTTTCTCGTTGTATCGGAAATCGAGAGAGGGAGAGAGACGTAGAGAGAGACATCACCGCGCGTTGGAAAGTTATCCGCTCCCTGCAGGGGGGACACTTGGACACTTGGGACTTGGGCGCACATACTGGAGTGGACTTTACGCGTCATGGATTTCGTTCCCGGGAAGGTTGTACTGAATCTCTGTACCCGCATCTGACCACACGGCCACGGGTTCACACGAAAGAAGAACCCCCCCCCACACACACACACACACACACACACACACCGCTGTGAGAAGAAGCCTGCATTCATTCATTCCCCTTCTGGAACTTATTCATCTACCCCTCGCTCACTATACCGATAGCGATGACCATGTTTCAGCACAGCAATAAGAAGTGTTTCACCATAGAGTCTCTGGTGGGAAAGGAGACGACGAACAGCCACCACAACCACCACCACCACAACAACAACAACAACAACAACAACAGCAACAACAACAACAACAACAACAACAACAGCAGCAACAGCGCGTCTTCGGCGGGGGAACACGAACCCATCCGACCGACGGCGCTGCGGTTCACCGAGTCCATCCACTCGGCGCCCTTCGGGACCTGCTTCCAGAACTCCTCCGGGAGGAGCCTCTACTCCTCCTCCTCCGGCGGGCCCCCCGACGTCATGTTCCAGGACCCGGGGGGCCCGGGGGGGGCCGCGGGAGCCGCGCACTGCACGCAGAGCCCGGGTCTGCATCCCCTGCATCCGCTGCAGATGCCCTCGCAGGCTTTCTTCAGCCCGCATCACCACCATCATCATCATCACCATCAGCGGGAGGCGCTCAACTTCTACCCCTGGGTCCTGAGGAACAAGTACCTGGGCCACAGGTTCCCAGGTAAACACGCTCTGTGGGGGGTTCTGTAGTTTAACACAAATATATATATATATATATATATATATGATGAACGGGGTTATTAGACGTGTTGAGGGGAAATGTGTGTGTGTGTGTGTGTGTGTGTGTGTGTGTGTGTGTGTGTGTGTGTGTGTGTGTGTGTGTGTGTGTGTGTGTGTGTGTGTGTGTGTGTGTGTGTGTGTGTGTGTGTGTGTGTGTGTGTGTGTGTGTGTGTGTGTGTGTACCGTCACTCGTGTGGTTCTCCATCAACCAGCACGTCGGGGTTGTATGATGAGGAGCGAGGTGTCTATAGTAGTGGCAGAAAGGTGGTCTATTTGTATTTATTCATTCATCCTCTGAACAAAGTGAGGTTCTAAAGCGGATTTAGACTCGAGGTGTTGTTACCTGGTTGTTGTGTTGTTTTGCATAAATAATAATAATAATAATAATAATAATACAGGCCTATATGATGCATGGTTATTTTTGTTTGTCTATTATTGATCGATTATTATTCATCCAATGGAAACGGGTTAACGCGTGTGTGTGTGTGTGTGTGTGTGTGTGTGTGTGTGTGTGTGTGTGTGTGTGTGTGTGTGTGTGTGTGTGTGTGTGTGTGTGTGTGTGTGTGTGTGTGTGTGTGTGTGTGTGTGTGTGTGTGTGTGTGTGTTGTCGCTCCCGTCCTGAAGACAGGAAAGAGGATTTAATATCATATTATTAATAATAATAATAATAATAAGCGATTTTGGAGAGGAACGGAATAATAGCCTATACCTTTGTAGTTATTAAAATAGTAGACCGAGCCTACATTTAATTGCGTTAATTGTGAATGTGCACATATACGATAATTGTGTTTTGACATAAAAAGAAAAAGAAAGAAATGGTTAAATGCGGTTAAATTACAATAACAACAGTTTAATTGTCCAACTTGGGAATTCAATAATTGGTCGGAATAACATACCCGTTAAAATGCCGAATGTTGAAAAGGTAAATAGTTCGTTATTTGTGCAAAGGCAAAGCAATAGGTTCACCAACCAACCAAAAATAAATGTCGATGATGTCAATTCAATCAGAACGATACCTCTCGTGTTATAGTGGGAGATTATTCGACTTGTCTTTAAACACTCCATTCTGCACACACGCAATATTCTACAAACGTGCACATTCTTCGGGGGGGACATAAACCTCCAAACCTCCAAAACCTCCACCCCTCCACACCTCCACCCCTCCACCCCTCCACACCGGGGGATCCGAGCCCATGGGGTCCAGAAACATGTGGTCCGTTCCTCTTTACGGCTCGTGTCTCGTGCAGGTGGACCTCTGGTGGTCCTCTCTGTGCCCTCCGAGGGGGGGGGGGGGGGGGGGGGGGGGTAGTGGTGGGACGATACGGTTTATTCGATGTATCGAAGTTCGAAATCGAATAAAATATTATAGTATAGTGGTAGTGATAATAATAATAATAATAATAATAATAATATAATTATAATAATAATAATAATAATAATAATAATAATAATGGAACAGGAATCACTACATTGACATGTATATGGAAATGTAATTTGTATATAACCATTTATCAAAAATAAAGAGGGGCTATTTGGTTTTGTAAGGGTTTTAAAACGATGATGTCCCCATCATATCAGTAAATAAATAAGCAGTTATGGTCGCAGGTAATGGGAACTACGCCTTCAGGTGTCTGGACTGAGAGAGACAGGCTTTCTGATTTCCAAAACTAACCACAGACAACAGAAAACGGTTTCAGTGTGGGGATAGGCCCCTATCAATTATCATTGTATTATTATTATTATTATTGTTATTATTATTATTATTATTATTATTATTATTTTTATATAGGTTCTATATATTATTATTTCTTGTAATATTCTTGTATTATTATATATTAAATTAGGCCTAGGCCTATGCAAAAACATATGTTTATTGACAATTAACAATTATTCACACACGTATTAAGGTTAAATATATGTTATTAAGTGCATAATGATACAAATATAATCTGCATCATGCTATAGCAGATTAGTATTAGTCCTATTATAGCATATGCCTTTTGGTTTAGTTTCATTAAGATTAATATAATATAAAATAGTTACTATAAATTGCATCCAACATTTTAATCCATTTTTAAATGTCAACACATCATGTGGATCTCTGTCTTCTTGTGTAGACCTTATTAAGTCAGTACATAGTAAAATAAACGAGAAATAACTAGAATATGTCAGACGTTTTTATTTTGTGTTTGTATTTTACTAAAATTAAATAAGATAAGCATAATGAAAATAATAACAACAAAGTATTTGCCTTTGCTTTCCACATCATATCGGCGGACGCATGTGAACGTAGAACATCCTTACGGAATGTCTTCCAGCAAACAGACAACACGTGGGTTGCCTTTGTCGAGTGGTTTCATATATTGCAATATAAAGAGAAACGAGTTAACAAGCAATTCAGAAGCATTCTAGCACTTTATGTATGCAATTGATATTGCATGCCCCTTATTTGAATCATTATCATCATTCGATTTAAATGAGTAATTCAACATTACATTACATTTGTGTAGCTATCTGGGATGTCTTTCCTCTCACAGGGACAACCAGAGCCCGTCGGTCCGTTATCACCCGAAATGTATTAGGCCCTACGTGCTGGCCTGATACGGTTTAAAATTGTAATAATAATATTGATAATAAATAACAATCAAATCAATTCCCAGAGAGCACATATTCATGTGTCTTAAAGTGTAAGTCAACCCCCTGTTTCAGCTCAAATTCTGCATCTGAGCTTTTTTTTAATGCGTTTTGGGCTGAGAGTACCAAGAAAGGAGGGGGGGGGGATTGTGTTATCGCCATGGTTACGACCCAGGCCGACTTTAAGATACTTTTTTATTTAAAGCCAGCAGCTACACCGGCGTTATAATGAGCCATGTTCATATACAGCATCGGAGCACGATAGCATGTTCACAAACGAGTTGACTGCATGCAGGCAAACGCATCATTTGACACCATAGTTCTCTCTCTCTCTCTCTCTCTCTCTCTCTCTCTCTCTCTCTCTCTCTCTCTCTCTCTCTCTCTCTCTCTCTCTCTCTCTTGTTTTGGACCAGCACCCAGTCTCCTGGTTGGCTGAGTGTAAGAGGTCTGTCCCTTGGAACCAACAGGGCTCCTCCGGCAGTGTGCCACCAGACATCCATCAATTAGAGTATAGCGTCTGCGTGGGCATTCCCCGGCACTCAGAGATCCCCACAGGGTCTGCCCCTGAGTCTCTCATGAGGTGACGAGGCTGTAGCGGCATGGGTGCGAGGGTGCATGCACTTAGGGCCAAACGGGAGCCAGGGCATTTGCATTTAAGCCATCATTTTAGCTCGTTTTTACTTTTAAGGTGCAGTTTGTCCATTCCACTGGCTCTCCACTGTGTGGATAAGAGCAGTGTTAGCGTGAGTCTGAAATGATCTGTAATGAAAGAAATTATGTGTACAAAGTGTGTGTCACATCTTAATTTAGTCATTTTGCCCGAGTCTGGGGACAATGTCTTGCAGAGTGTGTTTAGCTACTGATTTAGCATACGCATGTTTACACAAGCTTCAACCCACATGTCAACCCCTTCTAAACAGTACCTGTAACCCCGGTAGGATCTTAATTCAAGGAAATCCATCATGAGGCGTTCAAAGGGTGTTGAGTGTGTTGGGTGTGCAGATGAGAATGTCTTCTCACCTCTGGCTTTGTGCAAATACTGTATAATACATGCAAAAGATATGATTTCTGCAAAGGTTGCAAAGCCTGCCATGTTCCCAAAAGGGACTAACCATACTACACATCCTTTCTTCTGACCCACTAAAGGCGGCATGGAGGTCAACATAGCCATATCAGAGGTGAGGAAAGGGCGCTGGAACGGGCCTAATCAGACACCATCCACATCAGGGACGCCTTGGGCTTTCCACGTTAGTCGATCCTGGGGTGGCGACAGGGCCTGCACTTCTTTCAACGTTAGAGCAGTAGGGCGGCAGTCTAGCTCAGGAGGTAGAGCGGTCGCCTCACAACCGGAAGGTTGCTGGTTCGATCCCTCCAAGCAAAAACTGTCGAGGTGTCCTTGAGGAAGACCCTAACCCTAACTGCTCCCCGGGCGCTGTATAAAGCTGCCCACTGCTCCTAATACTAGGATGGGTTAAATGCAGAGAACACATTTCACTGTATGTCTTCATGTATGTGACCAATAAAGAGGATTCAATCCTCACGATTTGTTGTTGAAATGTTGTCAGGGGGACACACTATGGAAGACATAAGTAGGGGGGAGGTGTACAGGGTACACGGACACGACTGGTCATTTTCGTCGGTTTGGGGCCCACACAAGGTACACACTGGTAACATGCGGGGGTACACACATGAGGACTCTACTACCAGATTCTACTCTACTACCATTTCTGAAAACTCGACACGCATAGGGCAACTCGGTTAGACAGGAAACGGACAGAAGACTGCGACTGCAAGGTCTTCTTACCTCACGTTCAATTGGTGGTTCTCAACCTCAAAGAGTCCCATTGGTCGATCTCAAAATGCCGATCTCCGTTTTAAGTGCCCCCCCCCGGGTATTTAATCTGCTGTTTAACAAGGCTTTCTCTGTGCATGCTTCCTCTGAGTGTCACATGGTGAGGTCGAGCACAGAGTAACTACCCCCCCCCCCCCCCCCCCCTACTAATCATGGTCCTGGCAGGTGCCATTCCTGTTTCAGGTTCTGGTCTGGCTTATATGGCTTTGTTGTTTATCAAACCCCCGTCATACTTATGGCATGACCATAACGTGTGGGGAAGGCCCTCTACGGCTAGATGGATCTCTGTGTGTTCAGCTTGGGCACAGAGATTACCACTGTGACTAATAAGATGTTTGTCACAGTCAGTGGTTTTGTAAAGCACTCTGGGAATGCTCGGCCAGTCACTCCTACCATAATTGTTTCTTTGGTTGACATTGGGAATCGGGTGGAGGATGCTCTTAGTGTAATATGAATAAGTCAAATCAGTCAAATGGGTCTCCATGGGTAGGGAACGTTTTGGTAAGTCTTTGGGTTTCCTAAGGAGGGACCAATAAGAACGCACCCTCTTCCTTGTCACTGGTTTATGGTCAGATGTTTGGTGGCGTGGGGGTAGAGGTGGATGGGGTGCTTTCCGGATGGACTTTTTCTCCCGGGTCATGGCTATACCTGTCTGCCAGTTCGGCCAACTTCAAACAGCGGTGCACCAGGACTGGAGCTCCGTCGGGCTGTGGGCTGGAGGCATTCCGCCCATAGGGAACACGGATGCCTCATGCATCATGGGGAGTACTACGGCTTTGTCACCACTCTGGTGGCGTGATGCTACTGGAGAGGTGGATGCGACAGTGTTTGCTCATGTCTCTGTGTACTGTAGGTTGTTCTACAGTTTGATGAACTTGATTCACCTGGTTTCTGCAGGCTGTTGAGGTGGCGGCTGGTGTGGTTGTAGCCATGCCCC
Organism: Muraenolepis orangiensis; assembly: GCA_027704905.1. Taxonomy (NCBI): domain Eukaryota; kingdom Metazoa; phylum Chordata; class Actinopteri; order Gadiformes; family Muraenolepididae; genus Muraenolepis; species Muraenolepis orangiensis. Next base: position 14,402,239 of record CM051001.1, read on the forward strand.
ATGCCCCCCACCCTGGCCTTGAGGGCCTTGAGGGGCAGTACTGCGTGAGGGGGGGCAGTGCTTCCTGGTGAACTCTCATGTGAATCTTAGACACACTCACCATCTTAGTTAATAGAGCAAGCAGAAGACATTGGGGGCTGGTTCCCAAGCATTCTCGTGGGCTACCTTGTCCAGACCATCTTTCATCTGTCCATCAAAAATATCCCCATAAAACGTGTTAACTATACTTCTATAGGAGTTATTATATCTGTTTTCTCCGGGTTTTTTTACATATCTTCTCTCTCATGTACCGGTTTGCTCCTTCAACCCGTAAGTTAAAGCTGTATTTTCACCATGCTTATCGTACTTTCCAGGGCTATAGTTAATTTGATTGGGTAAAAAGTATTTGTAATATTAGTGGGTACGGTTTCATTCTATCCTGTGCTTGTTTTATATTATTATTATTATTATTATTATTATTATTATTATTATTATTATTATTAATATGATTCGATTTTTTTTACATGAGCTCGTTTCCAACTTTATCTCGATAATCACTGATTATCGTTCAAATATCCGTCATTCAAAATATTACCTTCTTGTAGGCCGAGGCCTTAGACCTATTATTATATTATTATTATATTTTTCGTATCTTATTGTAATATACGTTTTTATAAAATGAAGGAGTCAAAGGATCACTGGTGTCTTTCGGCCCAGATGAATCCGTCTGCATCGTCCCTCTGAATTCGTCTCTGGCACGCAAGTAGTAGCCTGTAACCTTGAGACGTTATGACAATACACGAACACATTTAAATTGATTAACTATAATACATTAAACGTTATACATCTACACCATCCAAAATCCGTATGGCAACAACGAATCAAACACAAAACGAGATGATTTAACTGTGGTGTAGTGTAGTGACTTGAGTTATGGTTTATGTGAGCTTGTAGTAGGGAAAGTCAATTGCGAAATGTTGCTCTCGTCTAGTTCAACTTGTGCGCAATCACACAGCCCGGAGCGGCGCGCACAAAGGCCTTTACGCACTCCAGGGTTCAATGGGGCTTGGTTTGATGGACCAGGGGTGGGTTTCCCGAAGCCTTCTTAACGCTACGTCGTTCGTAAGTTCCACCTTAAGCTGTACCTTAATGTCTCGCCGTGTTTCCCGAAACGTTCTTAGCTAAGTATACCTTCCGTAAGTGACACTTTCGTAGGGCAGGTCTGGACCTCTCTTAACTCTACCTTAGCGATGTTGTCAGCTCACTCCGCTAGTGGCCACCACTGTTCCGACCCGCAAGCCTCTGAAATCAGCTGGTGGCCTAGTTAAATTTCAATCTGTGAATCAATATGTAGTTCATAACGGTAATAATATACAACAAAAATACCACATTAATGGGAATGTTTTCATGCCGAAATTGTACATTACGGTGGATACATTTTGCACTTTATTGAACATGAAATCGCCTCTTAAACTCCTAAAACTCGAAAACAGTGCTTCACGATTCAGCGCCACCTCATCCAGCATGACCTCCATGTCCACATTGGTGACGCTGGCGGACCGCTTTTTGCGATGTTTTTGCCCTGACATCAGTGGCGTAGCGGAGGCCCCCCCGGTGCGGGGGAGCCCCGGAGTTTAGGAGGCCCCCACCCCCAGGGCCCCCCCCCTACCTGTTAAGTTGCTAGGCACCACGGTTTGACTGGCCATCTGGCATACCTGCCGGCCCGGACCATATCTGTTACATATCTAATGTTCATTTCTTGTTGGTGCGCTTTTATTGAAATTGTCAGCCAATCAGAGAGAATTGTGAACTACACCAGTTATGTGATGGGGCTGCTGGTTAATCAACCCTAATTGCAAAGTTATTTAAGGCACCATGACAATGATATAAAAAATATTTAAATCAACCTTTTCTTGCCAAATAAGGTGTACTGGTAGGTGGCGTAATTATCTGAGGTGGTGTAGCGGGAAGAGGCTTGATATCACAATCTGAGGTGGCGGGCTCGTGCCACCTGTAGGCAATCATTAGATTTACGGTTTGATAATTGAGTTTGTAAGTTTTAAATTCTATGAATATGTTCTCAGTCATGATAAATGCAATATTCTTTAGTATTCCTGCAGTGTTTTATTGATAAAGAACACCACATCCTCTCATAACGCGGTGAAACAGTCGCTACCTGGAGTGAAAAGTCGATTCTCGAGTCATCGATTTCAGCACAACGTCGGACGTAAGAAGGTATACCTTAAGCAACCGCCTAAGGGATAGTTCGTGGAACACACGTAGAACAGTAAACAACTTTAGTAAGGTATACCTTTCAAGTCTTCGTAACACGCTAAGAGACAACGTTATCGGGAAACCCACCCCAGGTCACTTTGTGTCAATCGTCTCCGTATATTACACGAGTAGACGAAGGCTGTTGGATGAAGAGACGTTAAGGAAGAGAGAGAGAGAGAGAGAGAGAGAGAGAGAGAGAGAGAGAGAGAGAGAGAGAGAGAGAGAGAGAGAGAGAGAGAGAGAGAGAGAGAGAGAGAGAGAGAGAGAGAGAGAGAGAGAGAGAGAGAGAGAGAGAGAGAGAGGAGAGAGAGAGAGAGAGAGAGAGAGAGAGAGAGAGAGAGAGAGAGAGAGAGAGAGAGAGAGAGAGAGAGAGAGAGAGAGAGAGAGAGAGAGAGAGAGAGAGAGAGAGAGAGCAACACAACATTGCAACGCTCAGCAAAATTCAATACGCGACACACACACACACACACACACACACACACAGATAGTTAATTTCCGCTTCCCGGGTCTGTTCGTTCCCACGCGTCGCCTTTCGGAGCAGACACATTTTTATTCATTACGTGGAAGTGGGTGACAGCAGTCATGGAGGTGTGTCTGTATGTGTGTGTGTGTGTGTGTGTGTGCGTGCGTGTGTGTTGGGGGGAGGGGAGGGGGGGGGGGGGGGAGGAGAGAGGGGAGGAGGGTTCCTCACCTCACCCTGTCCTTTGTTGATCTGTGAGGGTACAATACAACACCGACAGGCCTACAATTATCTCTGGTTATCTAGTACTGTGTGTAGGCCTATGTGGTTTATCAAGCTGCGTTACCGTTGGAAAACCAACCGATTTCCAAAATAAAACAGATTGTAACAGATTTTCAACACAAACTGTATAATATTTTATTGTATTCTATACATTATGCATCTTTTTATATATACGATTTTTCAGCAAACCATTAAATCATAAGAACCCTTTCACACCTTTATTTAGACTTTATATATATATTTAAATATAAATATATAAATATATAAATATATCTACATATCTACATATCTACATATATATATATATAGAGAGAGAGAGAGAGAGCGAGAGAGATAGGCCTAGATGTCGAAAATCTGGAGGATCTGACGTTTTTTTATATACCTGTATATATAATAATTCAACATACATTTCCAAATTGTCTCCCGCAGAATGTTAGTTATTTCAAGAGAATGAACTGATTGTAACATGCATTCAAATAGTGCAGCTTTATTATTATTATTATTATTATTATTATTATTATTATCATTATTATTATTATTAGGTGTTCATTCACAGAGATACCTTTATCTATTGATTATGTATCTTTGTATTGATTATCTATTGAGTATTTATTGTATTTGTATGGATTCTTCGTTTTGTTCCTTAATGTTCTGCATTATTTGTGCCATGTTTACAACGGCCGTCTGTTGTGAGGAGTTTGTTGTGTTTCCATGTGGAACATTCTAGACTTTCTTAGACATACAAACATACAAGCTAATCACACACACACACACACACACACACACACACACACACACACACACACACACACACACACACACACACACACACACACACACACACACACACACACACACACACACACACCTATTCCCTGGGAAGCAGCAGGACCAGGCTTGTTTAACCGTTCCAGGGGAGTGGTGAAAGGATGTGGCAGAGCCATCTGCCCCCTACTCCTCCACCCACCTCCCTACTCCTTCACCCACCTCCTCTACTCCTCCACCCACCTTTCTACTCCTCATCTACTCCTCCACCCACCTCCCTTCTCCTCCACCCACCTCCCTACTTCTCCACCCACCTCCCTACTCCTCCTATACTCCTCCACCCACCTTTCTACTCCTCATCTACTCCTCCACCCACTTCCCTTCTCCTCTACCCACCTCCCTACTTCTCCACCCACCTCCCTACTCCTCCTATACTCCTCCACCCACCTCCCTACTCCTTCACCCACCTCCTCTACTCCTCCACTCACCTCCCTTCTCCTCCACACACCTCCCTACTTCTCCACCCACCTCCCTACTCCTCCTATACTCCTCCACCCACCTCCCTACTCCTTCACCCACCTCCTCTACTCCTCCACCCACCTTTCTACTCCTCATCTACTCCTCCACCCACCTCCCTTCTCCTCCACCCACCTCCCTACTTCTCCACCCACCTCCCTACTCCTCCTCAAATCCTCCATCCACCACTCTACTTCTCCACCCACCTCCCTCCTCCTCTACTCCTTCACCTACGTCCCCCCTTCTCCTCTACTCCTCCACCCCCCTCTCTACTCCTTCACCTACGTCCCCCCTTCTCCTCTACTCCTCCACCCCCCTCTCTACTCCTTCACCTACGTCCCTACTCCTCCTCTACTCCTCCGCCCACCTCCCTTATCCTCCACCCCCCTCCCTACTCCTTTACCTACATCCCTACTCCTCATCTACTCCTCCACCCAACTACCTACTCCTTTACCCACCTCCTCTACTCCTCCTCTACTCCTCCACCCACCTCCATACTCCTCCGCCCTCATCCTCTTCTCCTCACATACTCCTCCACCCTCCTACCTACTCCTCCTCCACTCCTCCACCCACCTTTCTCTTCTTCCCATACTCCTCCACCCTCCTCCACCCTCCTCCCTACGCCTCCTCTACTCCTCCGCCCACCTCCCTACTTCTCCACCCACCTCCCTACTCCTCCTCCCTCCACCTTCTCCTCCACCCTGATACTACAGACTATCCCACCTCCACACTACACACACCACCCTAACATCTCACCACTCATGTCACCCCCACAGACACCATAATGCCACCAAGAGAGAGGTCCTTTATCTTCTCTCTCCCTTCATCTGTCTTGTTCACTGCCACTATCATACATAGTCATTAACATTACACTATCATAACATGTCATTAACATTACACTATCATAACATTATCATTAACATTACACTATCATAACATTATCATTAACATTACACTATCATACCTTGCTGGACTTTCTGGACTCATTACAGTTACTGCACTGTTCTGCACTGAACTGCACTGTACACCTTAAAGTGCTACCTTAAAATGCTATTAAAAGCTTTTTGCACAATTCTACACATGTACAAACCATCCTTCAGTCAGTTTTATGTTCATTTTTATTGTGAATAGTATTTTCTATAGTATTGCGTGTTAGAAATTCATAATTAATATTCATTCATGCGGGCGGGAATGGGGAGTAAGCATTCCATTATACTTGTTGCAAATGGCAAATTAAGAACAAATCTTGAATCTTGTTAGGATACCAATACCCCCCCCCCCCCCCCGTGTTAGGCCACACCCCCTCCTCTGTGGCCCCTCCCCTCCTAATGGTCAGGCTCTCACCTGTGGCGGGCGAGAGACTGAAGCGATGTGTTGGTTGTCATCGCTCGCGGGCCCCAGTGCTAGCGGCACATCCTATTGACCTGCTCCCGGGGAATCCTCCATTGTCTCCACTCTGTGATGTTCAAAGGCCTCTCAGCAGAGCAGCTGAGGTAGCTGACAGGCTCACTGACAGCAGAAATGTGCTTCCTCCCTCCCTCTCTCCCTCTTCCTCTCTCTCTGTCTGTCTGTATGTCTGTCTGTCTGTCTGTCTCTTTCTCTCCATCCCTCTCTCTCTCTCTCTCCCCCTCTCCCCCTCTCATCCTCTGTCTGTCTGTCTGTCTGTCTGTCTGTCTGTCTGTCTGTCTGTCTGTCTGTCTGTCTGTCTGTCTGTCTGTCCGTCTCTCTCGCTCTCTCTCTCCCCCTCTCCCCTCTCCCCCTCTCATCCTCTGTCTGTCTGTCTGTCTGTCTGTCTGTCTGTCCATCTCTCTCTCTCTCTCTCTCTCTCTCTCTCTCTCTCTCTCTCTCTCTCTCTCTCTCTCTCTCTCTCTCTCTCTCTCTCTCTCTCTCTCTCTCTCTCTCTCTCTCTCTCTCTGTCACTGTGCTAGGGGTTTGCCGCTCACAACCTGATTTGCAGACATGCAAACACATGGGACATCGCTCCTGCTTGTGGCTCAGTGTCTTTTAGCAATAGTGAGGATTCACTTACACACACACACACTACACCTCACCAATACACCCCCCCCCCCACACACACACACACACACACACACACACACACACACACACACACACTAGACCACCTCTGGAAGGGGAACGTTGGTCTCTATATACTGTATATCTGGAGCTCCCTGAGGGAACAGGAGGGAAGACAGATCTACTCTTAACCCATTGTACACTTTTAAGGCATCTGAGTCTCTCTTTTATGAGTGTGTGTGTGTTGATCCATTAACTGTAGTGCGTGTAATGTGTAAAAGTGTACACGTTATGTGTGTGTGTGTGTGTGTGTGTGTCAGAATTCCAAAACATTTGTGTAGTGTGTTGAGATGACGGTGGCTTTTGGTTATGGAATTGGAAAGGAAGTTTGGATTCTTCCTTCTCAGATCTCTGGATGCGGTGGTATATTTAATATTTAATATATAACAGTGCAGTTGGATTTATGTGTGTTCATAAGTTCATCCCTCGTGTATTTGTTACATCAATATACGTTTTTATATTTAATATATATATTTATATATATATATAATATATTTAATATATTTAATTCATCAAGCACTGCTCACACTTTTTAGAGAAACACACACCGAACACGTGCATGGACTCACACACACACACACACACACACACACACACACACACACACACACACACACATGCATGAGCACTCACACACAGACAGACACACACACACACACACACACACACAAACACACACATGCATGGACTCTCACGCACTCACACACACATGCATGAGCACACACACACACACACACACACACACACACACACACACACACACACACACACACACACACACACACACACATGGACACTCAAACACACCCAGGGTTAGGCCTTGGGTGTGTGGGTGTGTGAAACACACTGTCATACACACACACACACACACACACACACATCCACACACACACACAGATACAGACACACACATGGACACTCACAAAGAATCCCACACTGACACTCTCACACACCCAAGGTTAGGCCTTGGCTGTACGGGTGTGTGAAACACACTGTCATACACACACACACACACACACACACACACACACACACACACATAGACACACAGTTGGGCCTGAGCATCCGTTGATAGGACAATCAGCTCGGGTCAGCCGCTGCATTTGCAACTCCACCTGGATGCCTGTCCAGCACTCACCCTCCTCTCCCCCCCTCCTCTCCCCCCCTCCTCCTCGCTGCTAATCCCCCTTTCATGCCCTCCATCAGTCTCGCGTGATGCAGCGTTTAGTTTGCATATGAATATCGAAGGATATTGTTTTTGATATGAAGACAGGCCGTTTAGCCACCGACCAGCGGAGCGCCACGGGCCCACTTTGCGTACACGTGTGTGCGGTCTCGGCGAAGAGCTCTCCTCCCAATCCTTTCAGCCCCGTGGGAGACCTTTTCATGCGGTGGTTTGGACTTATTCCTGCTGCGTTGTATTTGCTTATGTAAAATGATTTTTTTTTAGGGTGAGATTTCAATAAACGGTCAGAAAAAGCGATGGGGATGGGTTTGTGGCGTGCACAACGCGAACACAATGCCCACGGCGAGGATGACACTCGAGGCTTTGAATGAAATCGGGGACGGGCGGGCGCAGGAGACCACATTTGCCTAATAGCACTTTCTAAAAAAAGATCTTTCTAAAACAAAAAAGCATGTTTGCATGTTTTGACCCAAGATACTGACAGGCGGGAGGCCTCTGTAATCCTCGACTGATTCCGGGGCCTATCGTGTGTCTCGCGTGCGGTCTTACGTGTGGGTGAACACCGATCAAAACAACCCTCGTGCTCGTCGGGTGGGGTTGCTGGTTCCATCCGTCCCGCCAGGCACCCGAGCTGTGATTGGTCCTCTGCTCGGCGCCACCGATGCAGAGCGAGTGGTGGTTGAGCGAGAGACGTTAACCGACGAAACGGAGGCTTTGAGGGCTTCGCACTCCGAGCTCTTGAGTCGCCGGAATGGCTGGAAAAGTGACGTGGTGAAAATCCAGTGTTGAAATGTAGGGTGTGAAAGGCCACCGACGTTACAGGTAAACAGGTTAAGCTTAAGGTCTCAACTGCTCAACAGACAGACTTGTCACTCATTACTGTGGCCTTCCTTTCATCGGTTTCATCCACTGTGCATGGTGCAAAGAGCTCTGATATAAACTAGCCTCCCTGTATGCTCGATTAAAGGGTTTATTTTCATTGTCAAGCGTGTGTTGAAAAGTTATGATTCAGATCTTAATGTTGTAGGAATTTTAATACATTTAAATAATAATTAGTTTTATTTGTATTTACATGATTTGTATGGTTTCCTTGGATCATTTAGAAAATCAAATGCATACTTATAGTTGTGTATTTAATGTTATATTATGGCATCAATGAAAATGCAGACAGTCTTTTGAATAATAATGAGGATGTTATGTTATTAACATTATTTATTGTATTATGATTACTATTATGACGATATAGCAATTCCAATTCCAATGATTCAGTCTTAATATGAAAACAATATACAGTATATCATTCATTTTTTGGTGGGCGTGATGTGGTTGCCAGGTTCATTCAGTCAGTACAGTATATGCAGCAGTTGGGATCAGACCTAAAAGCCCAGCTCATCTTCTACCTATTGTTGCGTGAGGCAGATCCCATGCAAGCATTCTTCCTCAAGAATAAACTATTGTGTGCATGGATTAGCGTCAGATCCTTCAGCACACAATGGACTGATGTTGACACACACCATAATAATGACACTTTAATCCACCGAAACAACCAGTGGCTTGCTTTTTTAAAGCCTTGGCCAATAGCCAGAGAACCACAACAGCAATAACGTGTGTATGAGTGGGTGTGTGTGTGTGTCTTTCTTTATTACTTGTTGTGTGTGTGTGTGTGTGTGTGTGTGTGTGTGTGTGTGTGTGTGTGGTGTGTGTGTGTGTGTGTGTGTGTGTGTGTGTGTGTGTGTGTGTGTGTGTGTGTGTGCGTCTGTGTGTATGTGTGTGTGTGTGTGTGTATGCGTGCATGCATGTGTGTGTGTATGCGTGCATGCATGTGTGTGTGTGTGTGTGTGTGTGCGTGTGTGTTTGTGTGCGTGGG
>CM051001.1:14416643-14439143 GCA_027704905.1 Muraenolepis orangiensis
CTCGCTCTCTCTCTCTCTCTCTCTCTCTCTCTCTCTCTCTCTCTCTCTCTCTCTCTCTCTCTCTCTCTCTCCGTCAGGTGAAGGTGTGGTTCCAGAACCGGCGGACGAAGCACAAGCGTCAGAAGCTGGAGGAGGAATCTCCCGAGGCCCAGCAGAAGAGGAAGAGCAGCCAACATGTGAACCGCTGGAGGGTGGCCACCCAGCAGGGCAGCCCCGACCACATCGACGTCATCTCCGACGACTAGGGGGGCTGAGAGACACCTGCACACAGCGACCGAGAGCGCGCGCGCGCGAGAGAGAGAGAGAGAGAGAGAGAGAGAGAGAGAGAGAGAGAGAGAGAGAGAGAGAGAGAGAGAGAGAGAGAGAGAGAGAGAGACTGGCACGTAGCGTGAGAGAGAGAGACAGAGAGACACTGGCACACAGCGAGAGAGGGAGACACTGAGAGACTGAGAGTTAACAGAGTTAACAGATTATTATAAATACATGATACGACCCCCACATTAACAGAGGGGTGTTAGCGACAAGTCGCTGTCAATCAAACACACACGGCAGTAATTAAAGAACACGTCATCAATAACTTCCTTCCTGTGATGGCCAGCGTTGCGACACCCCGTATCACGTGATCAATGTGATGTTCACAGCCTCGCCTGAATGAAGAAACTCTCGCGAGACGAACGGATGGCGAGGACAGAAGACGTTGGCTTACCTACCGAGGACGGTTGGAAAGGAATTTGGATTCCACACACACACACAAGCACCCTCCCACCCCTGTCGCACTTTTGATATGGTTTTGTGCGTGTCAAAAAACACGGAGATTGTTATTATTATTATTATTATTCTGTTTTTTGAAACAAAGATTGGATTTTTTTCAACCTAGTTTCTGAGTCTCCGCAGCGCCCGTGCCAAAAGTCCTCGCCTTCCTTCCTTCCTTGCTTCCTATACTCTCAGACACTTGCGGTAAACAAATCAAATCAAACTTTTATAAAAAGTTACAACTTTTATAAAAAGTTACAACTTTTATAAAAAGTTACAACTTTTATAAAAGTCGTAACTTTGTCGTTTCTGAATGGGATCTTACGGACCGAGGAACAGCCGGTGGATATTTGGCAGCATGTCACCTGGAACATTGATGAAGTAATACTTTTCAGTGACACTGGAAACTCTGTGTATGTGTGTGTGGGGGGGGGGGTGAATGTGTGCGTGTGTGTGTGTGCGTTTTGTGTGTTTGTGTGTGTGTGAAGCACTTGAACGCATTCCGTCGGCTGTGTGTGTGATTTATTATGGATGCGTGTGCACGGCGCGCGGTCACGTTGGGGGCGCGCCCACGCAGCTCCTCCCGTTGTAGTGTGTGTGTGTGTGTGTGTGTGTGTGTGTGTGTGTGTGTGCGTTGCTTTGATCTTTATAGTTCAGATAGGCCCGATTGCTTTTTTTCCGTTTTTATAAGTTTCTGTTTTGAACGCTTTTTTTTGTTGACTTTTGTTGTTTGTTGAAACTCCCAGGCGTGGCTTTTCCATGTGTTGGTATTTATGTAAATGGCTTAAATAAGTATTCTATGCATCGCTTATAATGCGTTATCATCATCCTCATCTCTCTACTGTGTCTGTACACTTTGTTGGTCCGAATCCACACCATGTGCGTGTCTGACTACTACTGGAGACACCTGTGCACTCTGTATGACTATACAGTATAGTAGGCCTGTGAAAGGAAATCATAATTCATAATTACCTCAAGCTAAGTCTGGAAAATACATCTTCTTATGTAGCACTTCTTAGTCAAATCTATTTTTTCATTGGTCGCAATAACAAACAAAAAAATAGCAACGCACTACATTCCTTGTCCCACGTCAAATTCAAAGGTGAATACATATTTGTATATTATTTTGTTTTTTATTTGTAAAATAAAAAAAATGTTTTCCTCAGTGTTTCTTTCAATTGCACGTGTTAATTATTAAAATATATAATGTTAACAAAACTGAAAATATCTTTATTCTGGCTAATCTAACTATTTGCGAAGACGTATTGCGTATTGAATAGTCCATGGTTTTTTTTATTGATATAAATGAGTTGATTCATTATGCAGAACATAACGTCTCTATAGGTTACAATAGTGCATATACAACCTGCATTTTAAAGAGGACATAGGTTCATTATATGTTATAAGTAAATCATATTTACTTATATATACAGTATATATATAATTGTATATATATATAATTAATTAAGATGTATTATATGTATATATGAAACAAATAGTATATATAATATAATTCATATATATATATATATATATATATATGTACATGAGGGAGAGAGGGGGATGACCTATATTACGACGTGCAGGCTCCATGGTGGTTCTAAGGCCCATGCAGAGGCCACGGAGAGCGAAGAGGTGATGATGGTCACGCGCTCATCCCTTCGGGCACAAAACAACACAGACGGGAATCCAGTCGGCTCAGAAAAGGGGAACAAACACACCTTTCGGTGCATGGCGACACACACTCACACACACACACACACACACACACACACACACACACACACACACACACACACACACACACACACACACACACACACACACACACACACACACACGCACATGCATTCCCTATACATGTGCGACGCACCACCAGTGATATAATGATTAACATCCCCATGTTTAGCATATGCTGCCCTCTCTCTCTCCGTCTGTTCCCTTATAGTGTTTCTCTCGTGTAATGTATTACATTACATTACAATACATTACATTACATTACATTACATTACATTACATTACAGTCATTTAGCAGACGCTTTTTATCCAAAGCGACTTGTCTAATTAGACAAGAGAACAACTCGTCACCAGAAGTCAAAAGTACATTTCATTCCTAACACGTCTCACAAAGAACTGAGCCAGTGCTCATGTAACGCAGGTTAAAGTACAATACGCTAAGAGTACACTAAGTTGGCAAACAATAGAACAATATCTACCTAACAATCGACTTAGACAATCTACTTAGAAAGATGCTAGTACGTTATACAACGTATACAATCCTAATCATGCCAAAACCTTTGTCCTGTTTCCCGAAATGTTCTTAAAATCCAAATGATGGCATTCCGCCTAAACCTTTTTTTTATTGCGAATATATGAATGATGATATGAAATTGTGAATATTACTTAATTGTACACAATATGAGGGGTGAAAACACAATATAACTTCGTCCCCATGCATCTTCGATGGCGGCGGTAACAAACATGAAGGCTCTTGCGGCCCGTATACGGGCCAAAAGGTGGCCTATATGCTCTGTGTGTATGTGTGTGTGTGTGTGTGTGTGTGTGTGTGTGTGTGTGTGTGTGTGTGTGTGTGTGTGTGTGTGTGTGTGTGTGTGTGTCGTGTTTTTTTATATTTTTACGAGGCTCTTCAACGCAATTACAGATGAGCAAATGCGAAGCAGAGCAAACCCATTAGGGTTAACAACACGTCGTGTGACAACACGCCATGCAGGCGTCCATATTACGCACCAACCGATGGTTATAAAGGCCATGCCCACTGACTGACACGCGCACTGCCCCGCACTCTAAATAACCAGGCCGACACGCGCACCACGCACGCTGCACCTCACACGCACCCATCCTGCATGCAGGATGCATGCAGGATGGGGGGCCTCGGCCTTTGGTTGTTATGTTTTGCTTTTAATTAAACGTGTCAAAATAAAGTTATGATGATGAAGAAAAGTGATTTGAATGATGATTTCGTCCGTTCGAGTTTCGGATAGAGTAGAGGTATGGAGGATATTATTATGATGTTCCTCTGGATGGAGAGACGAGACGCACACACACACACGCACACACTATGAGCGATGATGATCCGCGTCACCTTCGCCGTATACTCTTGATGTTTTACACCTGTTAATGCATCGCGACCCCGAGCTCAGAGGTGTGAGAATCCATATCATCCAGCGTCACCTCTCTCTCGCTCTCTCTCTCTCTCTCTCTCTCTCTCTCTCTCTCTCTCTCTCTCTCTCTCTCTCTCTCTCTCTCTCTCTCTCTCTCTCTCTCTCTCTCCAATAGGCGGGCCTGCAGGCACCCTCATTATCCGCAGATATGCGCGTAAACTGTGAGGAATAATGTATTAGTAAAAAAGTCGTCGTCGTGTCTTGTCGGCTGCGCAGTCGTTAATTGGGCGCAACGCACATTCTGGGTTTCTCTGGTGTTAACGCACAGGTGTCTCTGTTTTGGTCTATTATCGAGAATAATAACCTGTTTACTCCATTCTCGTTATACTCTCAAAACGCACGCATGAACGATTCTCCCAGAGAACGATGTGTGTGTGTGTGTGTGTGTGTGTGTGTGTGTGTGTGTGTGTGTGTGTGTGTGTGTGTGTTTGTGTTTGTGTTTGTGTTTGACACACACACACACACACACACACACACACACACACACACACACACACACACACACACACACACACACACACACACACACACACACACACACGTGCGTATCATCTGTGTATCCGCACGCACGGGATCCATATTACGTTGGAAAGAGCAAATATTATAGCGCCAGTTGCCACACCTTGGTTGCCATGGAAATGTGTCATTATTCATAATCACCAGCACGGATGTGTTGTGCACACAGGTGCACACACATACACACACACACGCATTCACACACGCACGCACGCACACGCACACACACAAACATCTGTTACGTTCGCCCATTTGTCATCAAATTAGCTTTGGTTGTATGTTGCTGTTGAATGAGGGCATGTCTAAATGCTTCAGACTCAGAAGCAGTTATTGGTTGATTTGGTTTGTTATGCATAAAGTACAGTGTACAACATACAGTGAAATGTTATAGCCACCCCCGATGTGCTAATTACCGAATTACCAAAAATTACAAAACTACCAAATAATTACACAAATGGACATATTCACATAATTGCATATATATATGAATCTAACAATATATATACTGTATATCTATATGTATAGTAGTGTGTGGTGTAATCTGCCGTTGGACCGACAGCAAGCCTTTATTATGATGTGTTGTATGTAATTATTCTTGACTTGACTGTAGGTCTGTTGATAATTGATAACTCAGTCAGTGGTTCCCCAACCCTTTGGTAAAACACGCATCACTCCCTTCACATGTCAATGAAATGAACGCCTATATAGCTCAGCAAAGTCATCAATGGAAAAACAATTCCTGCGTTTCTCAAAATTCAGATTTTTTTTCTCAAATGTACAGACAAATCATTTATCGCTTAAGCTATTAAAGGTTTACGGACGTTTACGGCGACTATCAAGTTCCGTCATTTACTTGCAGCTCTTTTGCGCAGCACGGTTCTAATGGTACGTTCCGCTGCGCTTTGCTTTAGAAGGCCACAGCTTTTCCCCTCACTCAATTATTCTCATGGGCCTAATTATAATAATATTAATAATAATGACTATAATTATTATTATTATTATTATTATTATTATTATTATTATTATTAATAATTTATGTATTGTTGTACATACTATTTATACTATTATTAAGAATAGTATTATTGATACAAGTAATTATAAGTACAATACAATACAACCGTGTGTCATTTAGTTGATTGATTGTGGATGTCGGATGGGTGCAGTTCACCTAACGGCCACCGTGGCTCTCAGCGCGCATTCAGTTCCCCAGACAGACTTCCGAGATAGAAGAACCAACATGGCCCATGTCTAACTTGTGTGGTGTCTGTTGTGTCTGTCCTCTGGCATGGGATCCACAGGGTCTTTTTGTCTTTCATGGCGTGTAACGCGCAGACTTGGCCTACTTTATGCTGCTCAAATTATCGGATTACTTATTTTAATCATCCAATCAAATAGAACATTTAAAAAAAACGTTAATTAATAGGCCTATTCGTAAAAATTGCGCAGCAATTACATTTGCCTTCCCGGTAATCACTGTGTGTGTGTGTGTGTGTGTGTGTGTGTGTGTGTGTGTGTGTGTGTGTGTGTGTGTGTGTGTGTGTGTGTGTGTGTGTGTGTGTGTGTGTGTGTGTGTGTGTGTGTGTGTAGACCTCCATGTTGTAATTGTACGTCTGTTCCTTTGTGTACATTGTTTTGTGTGGGTTGTTTTGTAGTTGCAGGTTGGTGAGTGATCTCCATTCTGCATTGGCATGCAATGCGTGTCACATGCAAGGACGTTATGTTCTGTATGTGTGCGTGTGTGTGCATGCACATGCATGTGTGTGTGTGTGTGTGTGTGTGTGTGTGTGTGTGTGTGTGTGTGTGTGTGTGTGTGTGTGTGTGTGTGTGTGTGTGTGTGTGTGTGTGTGTGTGTGTGTGTGTGTGTGTGTGTGTGTGCGAGCGAGCGTTGCATAGGCCTTGTATATTCTCTGAGAGCGGGTCGCAGGAGAAACAGCGTGGCGTTAATTCAAGTGTTTACGGCGTACATTAAGCAGCCTTTCCCGAGTCGACCTCTCGCCACCAACACTCACTCCACTTTATCATCCAAATCAAGTTAATTGCCGCAACTAAAAGCAATTAACATCAAAACCCTGTCGTAAAACGATCATCAGCGCCACCGCGTTTAAAGGTTCAGACAATAATATTGTTTTTATCCGCCGATGTGAGCGATGTCAGTCGAGGACTCCTTGCTCACTCTTGATTGAACACATTCAATCAAGAGTGAGCAAGGAGACACACAACGGAGCACCTCAGTCGGCTGGATGATTTGTCGCCATGCAGACTGCCGGGTTTACATTGAGTCATGTTCGCCAGTGTGTGTTCACATGATGCCTTTGTTGCGTCAACACAACACGTCGTAAACTAAGCTGAAAAAAACAGGGAAACACGGACGTCAACAGAACACAACACAACAAACCCTGGCTTTTTAGATGTGACCCCTGACCCAAATATGAAATAGAAAGACAACG
The DNA here is from genome assembly GCA_027704905.1 of Muraenolepis orangiensis. NCBI lineage: Eukaryota > Metazoa > Chordata > Actinopteri > Gadiformes > Muraenolepididae > Muraenolepis > Muraenolepis orangiensis. The sequence continues at coordinate 14,423,542 of CM051001.1, forward strand.
TTTTGGAAAGCATGTTTTGTGTATGTTTTATATATATATATATATATATATATATATATATTGTATAGAACAATTTATAGAAATATATACAAATAGCCTTTTCATACGTGTATGTGCGAGTGAGTGTGTATGAGAGCGTGTGTCTGTGTGAGAGAGGCTGTGTGTGTGTGTGTGTGTGTGTGTGTGGGGGTGTGTGTCTCGGGGGTGTGGATGTCAGGACTCACAGAGGGGATTTCCAGCTCCCCCTCTCAGACTTTCTCCTTCAAACACCCTAATGGTTAAATGCAGGCCTGACAGCCCGTCCCATGATTACAGCCCCGCCTTCCGGAGGGACTTCAGGAAGGGTTTGATGAACGGGGAATCGGATAGATTGAACACAATTAGAATTGTTACCCATGTCTTTGTTTGTTTGTTTGTCTGTTAGCAATATTACTCAAAAATGTATGTACGGAATTGGACAAAACTTGGTGGTTAGATTACTTATGGACCAAGGAACAGCTGACTTTGGGGCTGATCCGGATCCAGAATTTTTTGAAGGATTCTTTAGCATTGGATTGGAAGATGCTAAAGAAATCCCTCGACATGGCCCATACCGCAGGACACGCTACTGGCTGGCCTTCAACTTTTTCCCTTCCTGCTGGCTTCTGTCGCTTCGCCATCCTTGACTCCTCCCAGCTCTGCCTTCCGAAGCGCCTTGGGTAAATGAACCATAAGTCAGTGTCCCCACAAACGTCCGGACACGCCACTGCGGGGTGATTCATGCCACATCACAGCAACTCATCCACCAACTTCATCATCATGTGACACACATGATGATGGTTATAAGCCACCCGCTCGTCTGTGTCCTGACAGCCCAGCTCGCCGGCCCGCTGAAAAGGAAGGTGATTGATGTGACAGAGTAACGAGCTACTTAACAGCGAGCTACATTTCACAACGTGAGTTTTGCTGTGGGACATCTCCCGGCACAAAGAGAAAATAGGGCCTACAACTCCTGTCTGCCTTTTTTCTCACATACCTCCACGGACGTTACACACACGGCGGTCATAAAACCCGCGTTTTACTTGTTTTTCGGGCGGCGGGCACCCCCTGAGTTGCCCTATAACGCCTCTATTAAACCCGGGTAGGGTTTAATACCCCCACCCCCCACGCACACACACACAGCCCACAGCCGACAAGCGGTGCGTGCCGGGTCCCTTGAAACCACCACCCGTCAAGATTTGTAGCCGAAACGGCGAAAATTGTTCAGAGTTCCCTCTCCGTGGTGCCGTGCCCAGACTGCGCGCCAGAGGTTTGATTTAAGGTCTCCATGACAGCCTAATGAGCTGTTGGCAAAGCGCCGCAACTGCGTTTATAGACTGGAAGAGCCCGTTCTCTAGCAGAAAGCCCCCCCCCCCTTTTCACGCAGATCCGGGGTCAGTTCCGCGGGGCCCCGTGTTGTTGCGCCAGCCGGGCCCCGGCCAGGGGCGAGACAGATCCCGAGTCAGCGCTCTACCGCCACCTGCGCGGACGCCCCTGATTGGCTGGGACTCCCCGGAGGGCGGGAGGGAAGAGGAGGAGAAGGGGGAGGGGGAGAGGGCACCGAAAGGGAGCTGCCGGGCCGAAGGACTGGAGGGGGAGAGAGATTGATTGTTTTATTTTCTTTTTTTATGATACAGAAAGAGCTCTCATTAAGTGTAATGACTGTTAAGGAATGAAATACACGGGATGCTTTAAAATGCGAGCGTGAGGAGGATGATTGCGATAATTACACAGAATTAACGCCGAGCGAACAAACGCTTCACCCGGAGTGATGCAAATAAAAAGATTAAGGAAAGAACACAATAACTGAATAATGAGCTCCCTGTGCTGAATGCTGTCTGGTGCTTTTTCTCTGCATGCAATCACACTTATCTTCTTAACTCAGCGAACAGTTTAGTGGATTGCATCATCAACGCCGTATACCAAAGTGAGAATCCCAAAGGTAATCCCAAACCTAATCCCAAAGGTGATTCATTCCAGCTTTTATCTAAACTTTGAATACGTCTTTAAATTCGGTAACATGGTTGGTGTGTAGAATGCCAAGCATGCAGTACAATTTACTTGGTGCAGTAAAATGAAGTTCAGAAACAGAAGAATATCCATGCGTGCTCATGAGCATGCACACACACACAAACACACGTACACGCACACACACACATGGGCATGGACATGCGCGCACACGTACAGGCACACACACACACACACACACACACACAGGCATGGATACGCACACACTCGTACAGACACACACAAGCACACAGGCATGAACACGCACACATACACACACATGATATGTTCGAATAATGGAGAATGAGACGGGAGCGAACGTTGGAGTTGAGTCTACTCCATTTAATGAACACACACAATCAAACAAGATCCGGTCACCACATACATCACATTGCGCATTGATACCGTGCAGGTGGCCTAGCACGTCGGGCCCTGTCGAAACGGTTCTTCATCAGACGCTGGCGTGTGGCGACTGTGGCTTGAACCGGATGGGCTGGGGCCTGAGCTGGTGTGGGGCGGAGCCTATCCAGAGGCAGCTGAAGCTCCCGCCCCAGCATGAGGGAGGCTGGGGAGACTCCTGTGGTGGCGTGTCGGGTGGCCCGGTAATGCAGCAGCGTCTGGAGGAGGCTGTTGATGAGCGTGTACCCTTGTGCCAGGTGGGCCCTGATGCCATTTTTTAGTGACTGATTCAGCCGTTCCACCCCCCCGTTTGCCGCTGGGTTGTAGAACGCTGTGCGAATGTGGCGGATCCCTTTCCCCTCCAGATAAGAGGACAGTTCGTGGGAGACCATTTGGGGACCATTGTCGGTTGTGATCCTCTTGGGCAGGCCCCAACGCGCGAACAGGGAGTCAAGAATGTCAACCAACACCTTGGCTGTGACCGAGCCCACGGGTATTACCTCCGGCCACTTAGAGTGCAGGTCGTAGATCACGACGAGGAAACGCTGGTGATGCGGTACCCCGTGTAGCTCGCCGCAGATGTCGAGTTGCAGGTGCTCCCAGGGTTGGGACGGCCAGTCCAACGGCTGCATGGGTGGGGGTGGGCCTGGGGCCCTGGTCTTGCCACTAAGAAGGCAAGCAGTGCAGTCCTTAACCAGGGTCTCGATTTCCCTGTCGATGCCTGGCCACCACACCAAATCACGGCACCGCTGCTTGAGCCTGACTATGCCCAAGTGGCCCTCGTGCGCCATAGTCAGGATACGCGCCCGAAGGGCACTCGGGACCACCGTGCAGAGCCCGCGAGCGATGCAGGTGTCATTCCAGCATGACAGTTCGTCCCTGACCCTGAAGTAGGGAAGCAGCTCATCAGCTACCCTCGTCGGCCAGCCCTGTCTGATGTAGGCCGAGAGTGTAGTGAGGGTGGGGTCGTCAGCTGAGACGTCCTGGAGCTCCTTCAGCGACACTGTCTCCTGAAGAGGTGTGTGGAGGAGCTGGACGAGGTCGTGCTCGGCCTGGTCCCGTTCAGGGGTCGAAGGTGGGTCTGAGGGTGGGTTGGGGATTGAGCGTGACAGCAGGTCAGCCACCACGTTGTCCCGGCCTGGCGTGAACTGTAGGCGAAAGTTGTACTGCTGCAGGCGGTCGGCCCAACGGTGGAGACGGAGTGGTCTGTGGCCGGTGCCTGAAGTGGCCAGGAGGGTGGTGAGGGACTGGTGGTCTGTCCTCAATGTGAATGAGCGTCCATAGAGGTACATGTGCCAGCGTTCACATGCCCAGAGGCACGCTAGGGCTTCCCGCTCCCCCACCGAGTACCTCTGTTCTGTGGGGCTGAGAGCCCGTGAGGCGAAGGCGATCGGCCTCTCGACCCCCTTTTGCAGCTGGGACATCACCGCACCAATGGCCGTGGCGGAGGCGTCGCATGTGACGAGGGTGGGGCTGGCCAGGTCGAAGTACGCTAGGACCGGTGGTGAGGTGAGCTGGGCCTTCAGGAGGCGCACGGCGTCCGAGCAGGCAGGCGTCCAGAGCCAGGGCTCGCCCTGTTTCAGCAGGTGGCGCAGTGGGGTGGTCGTAGCCGAGTACTGTGGCAGGAAGCGGAGGTAGAACGCCGTCATGCCCAGGAAGGAGGCTAACTGAGCAGCTGAGGTGGGCTCCGGGACGCGGTGGATGGCCTCCGTGTTTGAGTAGAGTGGGTATATGCCGTCAGCCGAGAGGCGGAACCCCACGAACTCAACGGCTGGGGCGGCGAAGACACACTTCTCACCGTTGAGTGTGAGGTGGTGTTTGGCCAGTGCACCGAACACGCTGTGGAGACGCTCATCGTGGCTCTCGACGGTGGCCCCGTGAACCACGATGTCGTCAAGGTAGATGGCCACACCCGGGATGCCAGCGAAGATGGAGGCCATGATCTTTTGGAAGCAGCTGGGGGCAGAGCTTAGACCAAAAGCCATGCGTTTGTAACGGAAGACCCCTTTGTGGGTGATAAACGCAGTGAGGTTGCGGCTCTCGGGGTGTAGTGGCACCTGGAGGTAGCCCTGGCGGAGGTCCAGCTTGGAGAACACAGTGGACCCGTAGAACTGGGCGGTGAGCTCCTCTGACGTTGGCAAGGGGTATTTGTCGGGAAAGATGGCCTTGTTTACTGCTCTCAAGTCCACGCAGAGTCGCAGCCCCCCAGACTTCTTCTTGGCCACCACGATGTTGGAGATCCAGGGCGACGCATTCACCTGCTCAATGATGTTGCCATCGAGCATGCTCTGTAGCTCAGAGGAGATGTCATCGCGGAGGGCCAGTGGGGAGCGGCGGAGGGGCTGAATGACAGGTCTCACTTGCGGGTCTATCAGGGGCTGGTGGGCGAAAATATCGAGACAGCCCACACCGCTGAACAGTGCAGGCCACTGTTGCTGCCAGGGGCTGGCAACGGTGTGGATCTCAGAGCCAGAGGTGTCTAATAGCGTGAAACCGAGGCTGTTGAAGAGGTCGAGGCCCAGGAGGTTGGTCCCGTGGCGTGCAATATTGAACCTGAAGACTGGCAGTGTCTTCTCTCCGTATTTCACGGGAAGCTGTAGGGAGCCCACAATGTCAATCTTGGAGTTAGCATAGCCACGCAGCGTGGTGGTGGGCGGGCCCAGTGGCTCGTGGGAGAAGAACTGTTGATAAGTCACCCAGTTCAGGAGGGACACCGAAGCACCCGTGTCTAGGAGGAGGGGCAGAGTGACATCACCAACCATCAATGAACATGTTTTAAATGGCACTCGTCCTGAGCTGACATTGTGGATGATCGTGGTAGGTGGTTGGGAGGCTCTAGCTGGGGCAGACCTACAGACTTTGTGGAAGTGATTCAGCCTCCCGCAGTTGGAGCAGGTTTTACCACGGGCAGGACAGGTCTGAGCTCTTGAGTCGTGTGCAGGAGAGCCACAATTCCCACACGGCTGGTGTGGGCGGTCACGTGACTGAGAGGCTAGTTGTACACTCCCCCCGCTGCTGTCTGTACTCACGTGGAGGAGGGGCGTCAGTGAGTCGCGCGCGCGCACGCCCGTTGCCTCGTCCGCTGCTAGCGAGTTGGAAGAAGCCGACAATGTAGCTGCACATTCGAGAGCAGATTCAACCTGAACGGCTAGGTGTAGAGCTGCTGCTAGTGTCACGTCATCGTTTTCCATCAACAGTCTTTCCCTAATCTTGTCACAGTTCGTGTGCAGTATGAGGTGGTCTCTGATCAGTTCGTCTTGTAACGCGCCAAACTTGCACGAGCTCGCCAAACCTCGTAGATCAGCCACGTACTGTGTCACCGACTCACCCGGCCGCTGGTGCCTCCGTCCGAATATGACGCGGCGGAGGAGAGCACTCTGTGGGGTGGCGAAATGACTCCTCAGTAGGGCCACAGTCTCTGTGTAACCCGCTGCGGGGCCGAGAGTTTCAAACACACGCTGTCCCTCTGCTCCTAGACAGTGCAGCAGCAGTGCACGTTTCCTCTCCGCGGACACTCTCTCCAAGCCGGCAGCTAGGATATATGTCTCGAACGAGGAAATCCAGCGGGGCCACGGTATCAGTGGCTCGCCCGGCGTGGCTAGGAAGGGGGAGGGTGGTGGTATCGAACAATCAGCCATTCTCGTCGCCAATGATATGTTCGAATAATGGAGAATGAGACGGGAGCGAACGTTGGAGTTGAGTCTACTCCATTTAATGAACACACACAATCAAACAAGATCCGGTCACCACATACATCACATTGCGCATTGATACCGTGCACTGAGTGTAGTGCCAGATGTAACAACACACACACACACACACAATGGCATGGACATGGACACGCACACACATGCACACACATGCACACACATGCGCACAAGGACACGCACACACACATACATACACACACACACATACATACACACACACATACGCTCACACGGGCATGGACACACACATACACACCCGCACACACAAACATGCATGCACGCACCCACACATACACGCACACACACACACACACACACACACACTCGGGCATTGACACGCACACACACCCACACACACGCACATAAACGTGCAGGCGCATACATCTCTTGCTTGCTCATGCAAGCGACGCAATGTGGTCAGACTAGTTGCTCCAGTGATTGGTATAGTGCTAAATTAAAACATATATAAACATATATAAACACCAATTACAGGCATATTTAGAATACAAACAGCTATTCACACACACATCACGAGCATGTCAGTTTTCAGTTGCCACAGCAATGGACACTATCAGATGTCGGACCCTTAGAAGCACCTGTCTGGGAAACAGCTGAGCTGGCAGCTTGCTGTTGTGTGGTCCATCATATCCTGAGGGAGTAAACACACACATAATAAAAAATTCTGAAATGCACACAGAATATGGAAGAAAAACGCCTGTCTTTTAACCTTGTCTTAGTCCTTTAACCGTGTCATTTTCCTGACCCTAAACTCTTAACCCTAAGGAAGAATGAAATGTGGACCAATGTTTAAGCCTGTATAAGTCCTTTTAATCCTGTGTTGGTTTTAACCACAACCACAGACCCCTATACCTAAACCTAACCACAAACCCAAACCCCCATCCTGTATTTTGACTAAAAGTCAAATTTAGTGTAAAAAATATTGACCTAAACACACCTCTGGCTCCACCATTCAACAGCCAGGTAATTATAAAAATTGCAAGCATCCCCTTCCACCAGTGTTCAGACGATGCAGTCATCGCAATTTCTAAACCGTCAGCAGTAAACACGGCCTCACTGCTTTCTGAGTGAGGCAATGCTGGCTGCAAGTGGGTGGCGACCCAGTGGACAGTGGCGCAACGCCATTGGACCACTCCCTGATTGGCATGTCGCTCCGGCCACTGAGACAAACGGTAAGAGGAAGCAGTTTGCTGTCTGTTTGCCCCCTGCGGCAGTTGAGGATGACGTCAGCATGTTCTGGTAAAGATGCAAATATGAAGTATTCTCTGTCATTAATTTCCTGTCAGGGTGCAAGTCAGCACAGATGCCCTTTACCAGGCTAATTATTGGTATAGATACAGCCGCAGGCATCGGCCAATGTCTGACTGTAGTCTGATTCTCCTGTTCGCCCGTTTGGTCTTTTAGGTGGTAGAGTTAAAAGAGACACCAGAGGCCTCAATTTACCTTTTTTTTATATTCAAGGAAATTGTCGGGAAGCCAAGGGGTGGGTGGGCGGCTGGGTTCTGGGTTTCCCAGAAGTTACACATAAAAACAGTTTAAGCGGTAGTAAAAGAGTTGAGAGAGTACGTTAAGAGAGAAGTTTATTTTTGCGATTGATCAAAATGAATGTTATGTTATTCCTATGAGGGGAGGGCGGAAACAAATGACAATGACTCGTACGAATACACTCAAGGCACATTTATAATTCTGCGTGGAAACTGTCAGTAGGTTGTGGTTCTCTACGTCAGTGCTTGTATTTTTTGGTTCTGCGTCAGTGATTTCCGAACATAAAGTCTGCCAAAAAGTCCCCAAAAAGTCACAGATTGAGTGACATCTGGTAATATTTATAATGTGAAAATCATGTATTATACAAGTGAACATAAATCGGAATCTTCTCAAAGAACCAGAAGGTAGCAGGGAAGAATAGGTGGGACGTCCTTGGCCCTGACGTGTCGGCCGAGTTACATTTTTGGAGAGGCAGCTATTCAACGCAAAGGTATAATTCACATGTGTTCACCTGTTATTATACTTTAGTGAATGTAATTACATGTAATTTTGGTAGTATCTTGATTTATATATACATCATCTTTTTTCCAATTAAAAACTTTTCCAGAGTTGTACAATCTTATTGGTTATTATTCCGTATTATTTCAGAAATAATCACTGAACTTACCTGGGACCCTTTTGATTACCTTTGTGGTCCGTTTCCGTATTTCAGAATGAGTGCTAAACGCAGCTAAGGTGGACCTGAGTGTCTGTGGTTGTGGTTTTACTGGAGGTCCTGAGTCACACTCAGACCGGGCCCAGCGGCACTGAAGACTCACCTGTACGCACCTGGGTGGCTTCTGAACCTATCATCATCACCTTCATCATCATTATCATCATCCCCAGCCTCACCTAGACGAGCACGCTGCTGGATGAGAGCAGACACGTCTCTACGAGCTCCCGCAGTTCACTTAGTTTACTTGTATATGTTTTTTCCTTGTACTTTTAAGATACTTTAATCAAGTCACCATGTGTGTTATCACATATGATCGCCAAACACGCGTGGAAAGCAACAAAGGTCTTACCTGTGGAGATACGGAGTGACAATAGAGAGCGGGGAGGGAAGTCCACTCCCCGGCCGGAGCCACCGAGCCCCAGGGGGCAACAACAAATGCACCTGCAGGAGGGGGTTTCGTGGCGGCCTACTGGTTAAGACACGCCGTAGTGGATGGAAACCAGCTCTCCCGAGCATTCTCCTTGCCAATGTCTCTGGCAAACAAGACCGACCAACAGAACTGCCGTTTGGCCCCCTCACAGCGGGACATCGGGGGCCAAGACTTTATGTGGGGCGTATGCTGCAGGGTGAACAACCACTGGTGTCCGGATGTTCAGGTGCTTTCACAAAACTGCTCATGGAAAATCACTGATGCGGACATCGCATTGTGAACGTGCGTCGCTGGACAGACAAATGTATTCAAGACCACTGACCTGGATGTGTATGCAGATCATGTCACAGCATACATTAACAGGCTAGTGGAAGAATACATTCTGTTTGTTCATTCCCGAACTGCAAACCAGGGATGAATGCTGGCATATGGAACAAAATAAGGAAACAGTACCGACTAACACAGCGACTCCAATCACAGCAAGTACGAACTCAGAAAAGGAAAATTGGATTATAAAAACAAACTGGAATTGCAGTTCAGGGGCTCTGACACCGGACATGTGGGGCAAGGTCTGAGGGTCCTCTCCAACTACAAGGGGAGCTCAACGGGAGTCACCAACGGCGCCCCTCCCGACCAGACGACCTGATTACAGGACTACATTCTAAAACTGTCCGAGTCCGAGGTCCGCAGAACCTTCATGAGGGTGAATGCAGGAAAGGCAGCCGGCCCAGACGGAGTTCCATCCCGTGTCTTCAAGACCTGCGCTGACCAGCTGGCTCCTGTGTTCACAGACATCTACAACGCATCACTGCAACAGTCTGTCGTCCCAGTGTGCTTCAAAGAGACAACCATTATGCCGTTACCCAAAAAGACCAAGGTAACAGGCCTCAATAATAACACCAAAAATGACACCAACAGCCATGAAGTGCCTGAAGAAACTGGTCATATCACACTTTACCACCCTGGACTACCTAGACCCACTCCACTTTGCATACAGACCAAACAGGTCTTTAGACGACTACACAAGGCCCGAGAGCACCTAGACAGGAGGGATACGTATGTCCGACTGTTGTTCATTGACTACAGCTCAGCATTCAACAGCATCGTTCCCTCCAAGCTGGTCCTGAAAATTAGGGACCTAGGTCTGGGCACCCCATCTGTAACTCGATTATAAATTTCCTGACGGGCAGGCCTCAAGTGGTGAAGATTGTGAATAACATCTCATCCACTCTGGTCAACACCGAAGCACCCCAAGGCTGCTGCCTCAGTCCCCGGCTGTACTCTCTGTGCACACATGACTATACGGCCACACAGCAACAATCAGATTTTCAATTTCGCAGGTGACACCACAGTCATCATCCTGATAAGCGGCTATGACTAAACGGAGTACAGAGATGAGGTAGCCTGTAACAATGGTGCATTGACAACAGTCTTGCACTGAAAGTCATCAAGACTAAGAAGCTCATCGTGGACTTCAGGAGCCACTGAGACATTTACTCCACCATCAGCCTGGACGGGACACCGGTGGAAATTGTCAGCTGCTTCCGTTTCCTGGGACTACAGATCTACAGACGACCTGGCGTGGACCCACAACACGGAGGTCTTGCTGAAGAACACACACCAGTGCCTCAGGAGAAGCAGCATAGGCAAGGGGGGGCTGGTGAACGTTTACCGTGGCACTGTAGAGAGCGTTCTGACAAGTGGCGTCCCTGTTTGGTACGGCAATACCACTGCACAGGACAAGAAAGCCATCCAGAGGGTTGTGAGAACAGCAGAAAAGATCATCGGGTGTGCACTTCCATGCATTGAGGAGATCTTTAGGACCAGGTGTCGGAAAAAGCATCCGTACAAGGACTATCAGTTTCAAGGATAGTTTTTTATCCACAGGCAGTGCGCCTACTGAACTGCTAGGAGTGCTGCCACTATCATAACATTGTCATTAACATTACACTATCATACTTTGCTGGACTTTCTGGACTCATTACAGTTACTGCACTGTACTGCTGCACTACTGGCACTTTAAATGCTTTTAAATCTTTTTTCACAATTCAACACATGTACATATCATCCATCAGTCACTTTGTTGTTCTTTATGTGTTCATATTTATTGTATATATTATTTTTATTTTTATGGTATTGTTTTGGAGATTCATATTGTGGGAGGGTAAGCATTCCAATGTACTTTACTGTTTACTGTTGCAAATGGCCAATAAATATCTTGTATTTTGTATCTTCACGAGTGGCATCCCTGTGTGGTACGGGAACACCACGGCACAGGACAAGAATGCCATCCAGAGGGTCGTGAGGACGGCGGAAAAAGATCATCCCGTTTCTGACTTGTGGGTGTGTTTTCTGTTATGTCGTTATGGTTTCTGATTTAGCATGCGTGGTTGTGATTTGCACTTCAGGGCCACCATAAAAAACACCACAGAACCCAAGTCGTTACAGGACAAATGAATAACGGACCCACAAGGATCCAAGGAGACACAATGAGACACAATGAGACACTGGGCCCCTCCCACATCTCCTCATCACCGCAAATTAAATCTCATAATATTCAAACGAGCTCCGGCTTCCTCGTTAGTGTACCTGTGCCTAATTAAATATACAATCCTGCGCATTTCTACATCCGTAGACAAAGATTTCTGTTACCAAATATTGAGCAAAAAGTAGCACAGCGCTAATTAATGTTAGAACCAAGAGGCGTGGGGGGGGGAGCTTGAAGGAAGAGTGCATAGGAGTTAATTTGCATAAACCAATGTGTCTGGGGAGAAGAAGAAGAAGAAGAAGAAGAAGAAGAAGAAGAAGAAGAAGAAAGAAGAAGAAGAAGAAGAAGAAGAAGAAGAAGAAGAAGAAGAAGAAGAAGAAGAAGAAGAAGAAGAAGAAGAAGAAGAAGAAGAAGAAGAAAGAAGGACCTTCACTAATGTCAACGAAACATCGCTCGTCCAAAACCCAGCTCTTCACGGCTCTGGCTCCACAGTGGTGGAATGAACTCCCGTCTCATGTCAGGACGGCAGAGTCCCTCGCCAGCTTCCGCAAGAGACTCAAGACCCACCTGTTCAGAGTCCACCTGGACTCTCCTTGACCCCTCCTTCTCCTTTGTGAAACCCCTAAACTTGCTTAAGTCCTGACATTAATAGCTCTTAGCATGTTGTATATGTTAGCAAGTGTATATCCTTAATGTTGATAACACGCTCTTATCACAGCTACTTAAGCAGGTGACCTAGCAGTACGAAATTGAGTTATTCATCTTGTTAAAATGAATACTTGTGAACTGCTGTATTTTTATGTTTGCGTACCCCAGTGTTATGCTATTGTCTGCTTCAACTAATGTACACCTTGTAAGTCGCTTTGGATAAAAGCGTCTGCCAAATGCCCTAAATGTAAATGTAAATGTAAGAAGGAGAAGGAGGAGAACAACAACAACAAACACACCTGTACAAGTGTGTGTGTGTGTGTGTGTGTGTGTGTGTGTGTGTGGTGTGTGTGTGGTGTGTGTGTGTGTGTGTGTGTGTGTGTGTGTGTGTGTGTGTTGTTGTGTTTCCATGTGGCCTGAAGCCGTCGTTGCACAGCTAGTCCATTTAGCGTGTCAAGAGTAGGGAACTATAGTCGGGGGTGGGGTGGGTGGGGGTGGTAGGAGGGTGAGAGAAAGTGTTACTTGTTATATTTCAAAAGTACGAAGCTATTCTGAGTCTGCTGCGTGCTACAAAGTGTTACATTAAGAGAAGAAAAATAATAACCTGTGGATTTAATGGAAAAATATGCACTTTTTTTTTTTTGCGCCGGGAACCAACGTGTAAATAATATTTTATTTCATTTATGCTAGCTGTGGGTGCTAATCACATTCAAGCACAAAGAAGATGAATATTACGACAATTAACAAGTCGAGGCGAAGGCGCTCACACAATGGTATCCGCCTGCTTATATTTAACTTGTAACCAATTACTAAAATGGTATCTGAGGAATAGCAATTAGCTAACCAATGGGGCCAAGAGAGGAAAGGTGGTTGTTTGCCAGGATCCAAAATGAATTGAAGTGTTGGCGCTACTACGACCGCAACGAACGTTTGACGAGGGCGCACAACAACACACACACACACACACACACACACACACACACACACACACACACACACACACACACACACACACACACACACACACACACACACACACACACACACTCACACACACACACACACACACACACACACACACACACACACACACACGCATTGTAATCAGTCGGATATTACAGCCCATTGTCATGAAATTTTAACGATTAAGTTGAGGAGACATTTTAGATATTTGGTTTGATTCAAATAAACACACACAATTGGTACCCTGGGCAGTGAATTCAGTTTAACATTCGATATTCCCGCTTTTTTGGCTTCCTAATCTCAGTAATATTATTGAGCCTAATCTCACTCATTGAGAGATGATTTATTTCAAATGGGTCTTTGTTCACACATCGGATAATGTTTCATGCGTTTATTTTGAAATTAGGGGGGAAAAAATAGCTAATAATAAAAAAATAACAGCAACAACAATCAAATAGCTTGAAATGTTGTCCAATGTCCATCCACTCTTTTTAAACAAGACAAATCAGAAAGACCTCGGCCCTTTTTCAACAATATTAACCTTCATGAACCTATTTAATGATGACAGGAACGAATAATAATTAGGAATCAAGCTGTGGAAAACTCCAGAGTCTTCCTGCATGGAGTCTCAGACACCAGTTATTGGCTTTAATCTTTATATGGCATTAGATTGTACAATTGAAGGGACATGTACATCAGAGAGACATTTCATATATTTGGTATAGGTATTATTGTATGTAATATATTGAGACAGAACACACATTACGTTACGTATTTGTGGAATCATGACTGAGTTCCTTCCTTTCGATCTGTGGAAACCGTGTTTGTCTTTGTCCTGCCAGTCGTGTTTTTTCTATGTCCAAAAACACATTTCAACTTCATTTAAAAGCGACTCTCGCCGTCATGAATGTCTTCCGCCAGTCCCCGAGAGGACGTAGGAACTGTACGGGGAGCAGGACAACGCAGATGGCGGCGGGACAGAGGAGCACCGAACAGATTTCAGAGTAACTGACTCAAAAGGATTTGAGGTGTGTAGGATTTGTGGTCGGGCCCCGGCCCGACACAATCCTAACGTCTAACAGAGGACTACAGGAGACTCCACCGCCCGTATGGAAAGTAGCTCAGGCTCTGCATGCAGGTGGGACAGCAGGGCTGCTCTTTCACCAGCTACTGGGATGGGGGACAAAAACGAAACCAAATGATGTCGTACTTTTACAGCAAAAATCTTTTCGGAAAACCATTTTTTTTATTTAACATTCCACATTCACACTGGTTACGTTTAGAATCAGAATCAGAATCAGAATGCCTTTATAGTCATCGTACAAGTACAACAAAATTGTTTAGCAATTCTCAAGACACTCTTACAAACAATGCTAAATATAAGTTTTGAAAAAAAATAAGAAGAAACTAACTAAGAACTAATCCAGTTAAAGATTGTGTAGATTGTAATCTACAACTCTTTAACTGGATTACACATGACTTTACACTGGTTGTCTTCATAGATGTTAGTGCTATCGTACTCTCTCCCGGGCCCCTGGTATGAAGACGCGCAGCCCGTCATTAGTTAGCCGGCAGAGCTAATTTGTTTAAAAGGTACAAGCAGGTTAGGAGGAGGGCTGGTCCCCCGGCGCTGTCCTTTCAAACACTGAAACTGAGCCTTTTGTTCTCCCCCCCACCTCCCCCGCCTCCCCCGCCTCCCCCGCCTCCCCCACCTCCCCCACCTCCCCCGCCTCCCCCCATCTGGGCTTGTTTAGCTGCAGCCATGCATGTTTAAAACATGGGGGGGGAGGAGGGAGGGAGGGAGGGAGGGGGGGGGGGGAGAAGGGAGGTGTGTCCTCCACATCCTGCAAATTAGCAGGTTAATTTCCCTCACTGAGTTTGAACAGTGGATCTTAGGGGCCGACGGCCGGCCCCAGCTACCAGGGGCCCCCACGGTCACAGTGGTTGGCCGAAGATGGCCGCCTCGGATTCAAAGCACTCGGCCCGGGGTTATTAAAAGCAGGGATTACCCAAATGCTCGCTGCACGGTCCGTTTAGTTCCGCCGACCTGCAGCCACGGCAACCTGCAGCCACGGCAACCTGCAGCCACGGCAACGGCGGAACTCTCGGCACTGTAGCGCGGCTCCGGCGCTAGCTAGCTGGCGCTGCCTTTTGTTCCCGCGCAGCCAAACACACACGGCTACACCGCATGTTGTGGTGTGTGTGTGTTTGTTTTTATTATGTGTCATTCTGTACGTACAGTCACATATATACTGTATATATATATATATATATATATATATATGTTGTGTACTAGTATAATCATATTAGTAGAAGTGTGTTGTGTAGTGTCGTCATATATATTTTGTGTAGTATACTGTATACTCACTTATATGTTGCATAGTATACTGTGTACTCATCAATGTGTTGTGCAGTATACTGTATACTCGTGAATTATGTGCAGTGTGTGTATTGTGTAGTGTCCTCCCATTGGCAACACAACACACCAACACGAAGCAAGCAATTCAGCAAGTAAGGTCCCGATTCACCACCCTGAGGAACACCTGGCTGCTCGTTACCATCCTCCGTCTGTGGTGATTTCCTTGTGTGTTTGCAACCACCCGCTGTGGACACATCCTTCCTCTGCAACGTGACATTAGCTCTTCCTGTGGGGTATTTCATAAGAAACACCCAAAGTCCTCCACTGTCATATCTGATTTATCACAATAAATCCATCACACA
>CM051001.1:14446643-14449143 GCA_027704905.1 Muraenolepis orangiensis
ATACCGGAGAACCTACAGAATAAACAGGTGCCTTTACATAACGCATGCTGCTTAAGTGTGTGTGAACAGACAGGAAGCAGAGCTGGGGGCCGTTTCCTCCCTGGCGGGTGTCCTGCGCGGCCGGCGACCGACCTGAGCAGACGCCGGTGGGCGGGGCCTCAGAGACCTCCCAGATGATGCGGTTGGCGGCAGCCCTGTTACCGGGGGGGATGTGGGAGGGGGGGGGGGGGGGGTGCTGGTTACCGGGACAACCGGGGGAGGATGGCGAGGGCGGCGAGCGTGGGAGTGGCCAGTGGGAGGGAGGGAGGGAGGGAGGGGCGGAGGCCGCTGCGAGGCGAGGGACGGTGCCCTCCCGTGAAGGGGGGTGTTGGTCTGCGCTTGGCCTAAAATGGTTTAGAGTGGCACTTGGCACTCGGTTTGTGCCATCATCAAACCCTCGTTTTTTACTTCCTGTTTGCATTGGAGCGTGAAACATCTGGAACAGCTGCTGAACCTTCAGCCTCGCGTGTCCTTCCAGGAGTACTTCCTGTGGTGATGTCGTCGAGCCTCAGGCGGACCACGCCCAAAGCACTAGCCTCCCTGCTAGCCTCCCTCTTTGTGTCCTTACTTCCTGTTTGTGGCTCTATGGTACCATCCACCATCCATGCTAGCTCCTCTGCCTGCCTTCCTGTTAGCATCTCTACTACCATCCCAGGTACAAATCCCACGCTAACCTCTCTCTGCTAGCCCCCCCCCCCAGTTAGCCACGGCCGCTGCACTAACCAGGGGTTAGTGGGTAACCGCCGGCAAGGCGGAACGCTCTGTGAAGCTCTAAGACAGAGTTCCAAGTGCAGGGAATGGGCAGAGGAGGAGGAGTTAAACATGGTGGAAGGACAACACAGACTAGTGAAGACACACAGAGGAGCAGGAAGGGTTCAGGGGCGAAGATGCACCACCTTAAGCTCAACCTGGACAAGACTGAGCGGGTGTTCTTCCCGGCCAAGGGCGAGACCTGGCTGTCACCATTGATGATCTTTATTCTATTCTATTTTTTTAATCTATTTTTTATCTTATTTTTATAACTGCTGTCTGTCGTCGGGTATTGCACATAAGATTTTCACTCACTGCTTTATACTTGTGTACACTTTGAAGTGACAATAAACTTGACTTGACTTGTCTTGACTTGACTTGGCAATGGTAAAGCCCTACATCCCTGCCCGTCGTCCACTTTGTGGTCTACGGGGTCACGGCTCTTCTCTGTTCTGGCCCCAAAGTGGTGGAATGAACTCCCCACGGATGTAAGGACTGCAGTCACTGCTCATCTTCCTCCACAGGCTGAGAACTCACCTCTTCAGGAAACACTACCCGGATCCCTCCCCCTAGTGTGTCCTCTTATCACTTTTTACTAGCTTAGATTTTTGGCTTGTTAGTTAGTTAGATATTGTTCTATTGTTTGCCAAGTTATAATACTTTTACCTGAGGACTGGTTCAGTTCTTGGAGACTTGTTAGGAATGAATGCACTTTTGACTTCTGGTGATGAGTTGTTCTCTTACCTACCTTTGTTGAACACACTATTGTAAGACAAAAGTGTCTGCTAAATTACTAATGTAATGTATTTCTGAACCAGAAGGTTGGTGTGTGAATTGTGGGGATCGAACTTGGCTGGGAGGGGAACACCGTAACACAGATTCAGATTCAGATTTGGTTAATTTGTATAAGGTATAAGGGTACAAGGGTATAAGGGTATAAGGGTACAAGGGTATAAGGGTATAAGGGTACAAAGGTATACGGGAAAAAGGGTACAAGGGTATAAGGGTATAAGGGTACAAGGGTACAAGGGTACAAGGGTACAAGGGTATAAGGGTATAAGGGTATAAGGGTACAAGGGTATAAGGGTAAAAGGGTATAAGGGTAAAAGGGTACAAGGGTACAAGGGTACAAGGGTACAAGGGTACAAGGGTACAAGTGTATAAGGGTAAAAGGGTAAAAGGGTAAAAGGGTACAAGGGTATAAGGGTAAAAGGGTATAAGGGTAAAAGGGTAAAAGGGTACAAGGGTAAAAGGGTAAAAGGGTACAAGGGTATAAGGGTAAAAGGGTACAAGGGTATAAGGGTATAAGGGTAAAAGGGTACAAGGGTATAAGGGTATAAGGGTACAAGGGTATAAGGGTATAAGGGTAAAAGGGTACAAGGCTATAAGGGTACAAGGGTATAAGGGCACAAGGGTACAATTTCCAGTGAAATGTTATCACCAGCTCTGAAGATGTGCAAAAGTTACAGAATTATAAGAATTACAAATTAAATTATTTTTTTTATTCTAAAGAATACACCTCTGTGAATCAGAAACAGTAAAGTATAAATATGCACACAAGGCTTTCAGAATAATACAAAAGTAGCTTGTGGTAGACTTACTAGTATAACTGGGATGCAGTATTATTGAATCCTCTTTATTGGACACATACACACACATAGTGAAATTTGTTTCTCTGCATCTCATCCTAGGAGCAGTGGGCAGCTATTGT
>CM051001.1:14454143-14461643 GCA_027704905.1 Muraenolepis orangiensis
CTCCGGTTTGGCGAGAGAGAACAGCGAGGTCAGGTAAAGCGCCGCTGAAGTCGCCGATCCCCGTCGATGACCGTCCCTGACGCCGTGTGACGCAGGGTGTTCAGGTGCGTGCCCGCTGGCGTGTGATTGGCCAGCACAGGCGGGTGCCAGCCCAGGGTTGGCCCATCTGTTTGATGCTGATTACGCTGATGGCGATGCAAGCGAGTCTCCCGGGCGAATCTCCGAACACAAAGCGACACCAGCAACGTCTCCTCCGCCCGCGACACCCCGCCTCTGACTCTCCATAATTAGCCCTGTCACAAAAAAAAGAGGGATTTCTCTTTTCTTTTTTTTTTTTTTTTCTTCATTTTTTTTGGGGGTCTTTTGCGTTGTTGTTGTTGTTGATGGTAATTTATTGTTCATGTAATCAAATAGAGCAGCCCGGGCTAGTTCGTTTAGCGTTAATTACGCCGTACGAGAGCTGTGTTGAGAAAGTTGTTGACAGCCAATCAACTTCTCACGTTTGGGGGGGGGGGGGGAGAATGTGGCGCAAATAGTCTGACGGAGGAGAGGAAAAAAAACAACAACGCTAGAAACTGGGGTTGGAAAACTGAAGATAGGGCAGAGCCAAGACGTTAGTGGGGAGGAGGAGGAGGAGGAGGAGGAGGAGGAGGAGGAGGAGGAGGAGGAGGAGGAGGAGGAGGAGGAGGAGGAGGAGGAGGAGGAGGAGGAGGAGGAGGAGGAAAAGGAAGAGGAAGAGGAGATGGAGGAGGAGGAGGAGGAGGAGGAAGAGGCTGGATCACGCACACCATATTTTCAAATGTAGAAATCTTAGTGTAACTGCTTTATAACACATGCACAAGCACACTGGGACACACACACACACACACACACACACACACACACACACACACACACACACACAGTAGGGTGATGGGGTGCAGGGTATGAATATGGTTGCCGTTGGGTGATAGTAGTATTCATATTTTTAAGCGAATGGTATTGGTATTAATTAGCCAGGATATTAGTTATTAGTTTGTTTTTTTCAGACTAGTCTTAATGGTTATGATAGTAATTCGATATTATATGATATCTATTTGTAGTTAATGTTGAGCAGGCTTGTCTTAGTAAGTGTTTGTACTGCCTCTCTCTCTTCTCTCTGGGGAGAGCTGCTACCTCAGGTGCTGACTCTAGTAGTGTTAACACTCCACAGGGGAACACACACACACACGCGCACACACACGTTCACACACACACACACACACACGCAAAGATACATACAAACACACACACACACACGCAAAGATACAAACACACACACACACACACACACACACACACACACACACACACACACACACACACACACACACACACACACACACACACACACACACACACACACACACACACACACACACACACACACACACACACACTCAAGCGTGTAGTGTGTGTTTTGTGTGTGTCACAATATTATGGAAATTCAAGAGTTTACCAATTTCAGTGAGGCACACTACTCTAACTATCTGTCTCTCTAACCATTTTCCTGCCTGTCTGTCTGTCTGTCTCACTGCTTCATACCTGCAACACCTGAAGAACCTCAGGGCCAATCTGTCGCCGGCCATTGACTGGAAACACACGGATATTCACACACCCACGCCCACGCCCACACACCCACGCCCACGCCCACACACACACGCACACACGCACACACACACACACACACAACTCTTAAAAGAAGGACGTAATGGTTTCCACACCTGGAAAAAAGTACAAAAGAATATAATTAAATAGGTTTATTACTTTCTACATATGACAAAGTAGGTCACAGGTATCGTTGAAGTTGTTTTATATAAAACCTTTCATTTAAAATACAAATATGAAAAAATAAGGAAACGTGAAAAATGTGTTTTTTCATTTATTTTGCATTCTGTTTCCGTCATGGCCGGTTTTCACCGTTGCGATACACGCACACACAAGCACACGCACATGCAAACAGGCACACACACACACACACACACACACACACACACACACACACACACACACACCATCCTCTTCCTCGCCTTGTTTAGCTTTGGCACCTCAGCTGTTCACCAGGCTGGCTGGGGGGGGTGAGAGAGAGAGAGAGAGAGAGAGAGAGAGAGAGAGAGAGAGAGAGAGAGAGAGAGAGAGAGAGAGAGAGAGAGAGAGAGAGAGAGAGAGAGAGAGAGAGAGAGAGAGAGAGAGAGAGAGAGAGAGAGAGAGATGATAATGAAGGTAGCATGTTTTTGTCACCACAGATTGTTGCTCAGGGCCTTCCGTGCTGCCATGGCGCGCGCGTGTGTGTGTGTGTGTGTGTGTGTGTGTGTGTGTGTGTGTGTGTGTGTGTGTGTGTGTGTGTGTGTGTGTGTGTGTGTGTGTGTGTGTGTGTGTGTGTGTGTGTGTGTGTGTGTGTGTGTGTGTGTGTGTGTGTGTGTGTGTGTGTGTGTGCATGAGTGCAAGAGTGTGTGTGATCAAGTGTGTAAATGTATGTGTGAACTCCACCCAACTTCTCACTTACTCCTCTCCCCCCTTCTCCCCTTCTCCCCTTCTCCCCTTCTCCCCTTCTCCCCTCTTCTGAGTTGGGACCAGTTTGTTTTCATACTCATTCTGCGGCAATTTAAATTTCACATTAACACATATAGGTTGTATAATGTATTTAGGGAGACTATTAGTGCTACTAAACTATTAATAACACATCGATCTCTGCATCTAACTGCCTGTAATTATGTACAACAGAGGCCTACCTTAAATCTTGTGACATTATATAAAAAATATGATTTAATATCAGATCATGAGCAATTGCAGCGTGTTCACGACATCACAATATACTGTAAATAAAATGAATTGTTTGAAATGTTTATTTTAATTCAGAAACGTATATTACCACATATTGTCATTGTGATTTTGCTGCACAACCAGGATGTGTGCACACACCCTTCCCGCTGTAGCCAAGCATTTTGTGAGTAGATTTACTAAGTGTTGTAACTTTGATTGACGTACAGCCTAACCAATAGCATTCATCAGATTGTTAGTCTTCGTAAGAACATTCCTCCTCACAACCAATCACAGACCCCATTTTTGGCAGAGGTGGCCAATCATGTGCCATGGGGAGATGTGGGAGGGAGTAGGTGTATGTCTATCTATCATTCACCACACCGACTGCAGCTCCCCTCTGTCGCTTGTGATAAACATGGCAATCAGCCGGTGTCCTGATTGGTTGATTGTCTAAAAAAACCTACGTACTTCCTGGCCCCTGTGAAGCATATGATTGGCTACTCCAACCCTCTGGAACAACCCTCTGGAACAACCCTATAGAACGGATACAAATTGTGAAAACGTTTTTCAAAAGACGTCAACATAATTGTGGATCCAATCAATGAGTTGCACAGTATTTGAGAGATGCTAGTGTATTTTAGAGGTGATTCTAATTGCTTTGCTAGAGAAAATAGATATGTCAGGTAATATACTGTAGTTAGATTCACCCTCGCTCTGATTGGCCGGCACAGAACATAATAACATAATATGTTTCACCCTCTCTCTGATAGGACCACAGAGTACATAATATGATTCACCCTCTCTCTGATAGAGATAGATAAACAACATGTTTTCTGAGGTCTGCCCAGCTCCAATCAACAAACCAACCTCAGTTCACTGTTTATTTTTATTTAGATAATTTGTGATGCACACACATACACACCCACACACACACACACACCACACACACACACACACACACACACACACACACACACACACACACGCACACACACATGCCCACACATAAACAACCCCCTACACACACACACACATGACAAACTTTCCCAGGATGCCCTGGAATCGTAATGGGGGAGGAGTTGAGGGGGATAGGGGGAAAGGGGGGGGGGGAGGAGGAGTCAGGAAACAAACCTGCGACCTCGGTGGTTCCTGGTCCTCGGCCCCCGACCATGACAATATCAACACTTCAACGGGTGGTGGGGGGGGGGTGGTGGTGGTAGGGTACCAGAGAACCATATGCAGGGGGCATCTGCTAGAGTCGAGTCCGGGGCTGCTGACCTGCAGCCTGGAGCCTGGAGGCTGGGTCCACGGTGCGGCACACACGGTGCTCTTAAACCCTGTGTCGCCATCTGTCCATCTCGCCCGCCCGCTCACGCTGCTGCTGCTGCTGCTGCTGCTGCTGCTGCTGCTGCTGCTTCTTGGCACAGAGGGGGGAGTTATAGAGCGTTATAATGTGTGGAGTGGACGGGGATGGTGTGGGGAAGGGGCGTCGGTGGTGTGGCTGGAGTAGATTGAGTGAAGCTGTGTGTGTGTGTGTGTGTGTGAGTGTGTGTGTGTGTGGGGGTGTGGATGCTGTGTGGATGCGGTGTGGGGTGTGGATGGCGAGGGAAGTGGACGGCGTGGTGTGAGAACTGAGAATCAAAGAGATCCTACACACACTCCAAAGTGGACTGAAGTGGACTGACAGCTCCCACTCCCCCAGCAGCAGAGAGAGAGACACAGAGAGAGAGAGAGAGAGAGAGAGGAGAGAGAGAGAGGAGAGGAGAGGAGAGAGAGAGAGAGAGAGAGGCTTAGCAGCTAGTATGCAGTAGTTATACATATTATTATATTATATTGTATTTTATATAGGTATTCACATCAGGATTCATATCAGGATTTATCAGCATTTATCTTAAGTAAGGGTGTGAACTCTGTGATAGGAGACAATTCCTGGTGGAAAATGGATCCTGGATTCAGTACATCAGGGTACAAATCGATTGCAGTCTGCTGTGTGCCAAGAACTGCGGTGTGTCCAATGACGGCACAAAAGCGTGTGTTTTATATTTGAAAAAAGTTATATCAACTGAGCAACAAAGACTAAAACAAAAAGCATTTTACACAGATCAATTATTACTAATTATTTCAAGACTTTTTGGAAATTGTGATTTTTTTTGTACAGCCCTAACATTGTGTAGTCTCTGTGAATTTTCTGAGGCATGGCTGTATGTTACGTACAAATATTGACTCACATAAACGCTGGTCATTTATGTTTTGTATTGGCTATTGGATGTGAAAGGATTGAATGACCTTAGAGTGCTGAGTAGCTAGTCCATTACCTGTTGATCAAAGTGATTCATTTGGGGATCAATACATTTCCTTCTTACCGATCAATCCGTATCAATCTGCCTTTTCTCACAGCAGAAAATACCCTGAAATGTACCATTATCATTTTAACGAATCCGATTCTTATTATCTAGTTGTGCAATGTATTCAAACTAGTGCATTGCGTCCAGTTAAACAAGCAGCAGCGGCTCTGTAGGATGGGTTAAAGGGCACATGCAGAAATGGTTTGGTCTTTTATGTGTAACGAGAACAGCCCACTTCCAACACTCCTCCAGTGGGAACACAATCAAACACCCGTGATTGGACACGGTCCTTATTCCGACAAATTGTTCTCATTAAAGTGCTCGGGCTTTACCACACGCTGTGTGTGAAAATCACAAAGCTCAAAAATCGGATCGGATCAAAAGTGAATTTCTGACGCATCATGCGTCACCATTTGATTTCACGTCGGCCCGAAGCAAAGCAGACGTCGGCAGATTCAAATAAATACGGGAAAAACGGGGTTTCTAAATCCCGGGATTGGGTAATCAGGCGGGCTTTAACCGTCAGTGTGTTAGTTGTTCGGGCGGTACGGCGGTCGCATATTGGTCTCTCTTCTCTCAATGAGAGAGACGACTCCATTATGAGGATTTGTCACCAAATTAAGAGTTTGACATCTGTAGTAATTCCCCCCCCCTAGTGAGGAGGTTCACAGCGGACCCCTCCCTCCATCGGAGACCCTCCCAGCATTGTCCACGGTCCTCTAATCCCACAAAGGAACTTCTGGAGGGATTTGGCAGGAGTTTAGTCCCCGGAAATGGGAGGACAGGTTCATCAAAGCTCCCCTGGCACCTCCTCCCCCTTTCCAGGCGCTCTATGGAGGAGGCCGTAATGAGCTGAAGGAGCGAGGGTCCCGCTCTGATCTGAATGAGCGGACGAGGAGGGAGGAGGAGTTCTGTGGAGGGGCCGGGGGGGGGGGGGGGGGGGGAACACAGACTGTCGGGACTGGAATCCGGGACAAAACGCGTCCGTGACACGAAGTCGTCATCGGGGCTTACTGGCACGGTCTCACTTCATTCACCGCTGAAAAGGGGGGGGGAAAAAGAGAAAAAAGGAAATGGCAGTTTGTGAGGCTCTGGTGAAGGCACTATCCTTTTAGGCTACTCTCCTCGGTCGGTCCGTTTACCAGTGAAGTAAATGGCAATGCGATGGCAAATGCCATCGCGATGGATTCTCACGCGTCTCCGCTATCTCGAAAAGGATTCTGATTCTGTACTCCAAAAAACCCCTCCAAATCCAGTTCTTCAGGTTTTTTTCCCGCCACGCGGGTTCTGAAGCCTGAGGTTGACGGGAGGAATGTCCCCTCCTCCCGGGAGGAAGTGGTTCGACACCGGGGGCCGCCGTCCACTAATTGAATTCCTCTCAAAATAATAATAATAACACAGTGCCAGGGGCCCCCCGGCCGTGACTCGACAAATGCGAGAGGTGTTTACGTGGGCGAGGGGTGGATGGGAGGACGGCAGCAGGGGCCCCTATTGTACCGGGGGCCTCAACCGTCGGCCCTCCAAGCAGGAGGGGTAGGTAGGGGGGGGGGGGGGGCGCTGGGTTTAAACGTGGCTCAAAACTCCAAAAGAGACCCCGAAGAGGATTACCGGGTTCCCAGCCGCATGGGGCTGCTGCTACCATAACGTCATTAGACGGCATTAAAGTGGTTCGCTTGTTCCCTGCTTTGTGGCCCTGAAAACCCCTCGCAATCCTGAGGGAGATTAGTGGACCGACGGGGTCTGTTGGGACGGGCCGGGACGTCCCCGATGCGATTGTCGTCCAAAATTATCCCCACCGAGTTATCCCCACCGCGACGCTTTGAACATCCGTCGCAAGAGCAGGGGGAGGTGTGTGCGTGTGTGTGTGTGTGTGTGTGTGTGTGTGTGTGTGTGTGTGTGTGTGTGTGGGGGGGGGGGGGGGGGTGGATTGCTGATATTTACGCCGGAAAAGATAAGAGTTAAGCTTCGTCATCGAGAGAGATGACCTTTTAAGGAAGACATTCCGTTTGATCCAGACATTCCGTGGCCGAAACTTTAGAACATTCCGAATAAGTTTAACTATTATTACACACTACTAACTCACAAAGTAACTGATGATTTGAGAATGATTGAATGATGATTGATTGAATGACGGAACACGCTCCAAACTCCAAAGTTTATTGATTTATAATTCCCAAGGGTCCACAAAACACAACACTCTGGCTCTCTCCACTCCACTCCACTCCACTCGCCCTGTTTCCCCCGCTGTGGTGAGAGAGTCCCGGAGAAGGCGAGCGTGCCTAATGTCCACAGTGAGCACCCAGTGAGTGGTGGTGTGTAATGACAGGGTGATTAAAAGGGCTGGACGTGGTGAATGACAGACTAAACGCCCCAT
>CM051001.1:14471643-14566643 GCA_027704905.1 Muraenolepis orangiensis
GCCTTCCCCCGGCCCCACAGGGCTCACACACACACACACACACACACACACACAGACACATACGCATACACACACACACACGCACACATACAAGCACACACACACACATGCAGACACACACACACACACACGTTCAGCCGCAGTCACACACTCATCTGCTGCTAGAATACCAGTCATTATACTCCTAGGTATGAAGCCCTACCACCTCCTCCTCCTCCTCCTCTCCTCCTCCTCCTCCTCTCCGCACCTCCTCCTCCTCCTCCTCCTCTCCTCCTCCTCCTCCTCCTCTCCGCACCTCCTCCCCTCATCCTCCCCCTTCTCCTCCCCCACCTCCTCTGCTCCTACACGTCGGGCTATTTCTGCTCCTCTCAGATCAATAAACATGTCTGTCTGACAACATACAGTAAGTGTCTGGGTACATGTCTGTCTGCCTGAATACCTGTCTGTCTGTCTGTCTGTCTAAATACCTGTCTGTCTGCTTAAATACCTGTCTGTCAGTCTGCTTAAATACCTGTCTGTCTGTCTGTCTGTCTGTCTAAATACCTGTCTGTCTGCTTAAATACCTGTCTGTCAGTCTGTCTTAATACCTGTCTGTCTGTCTGTCTGCTTAAATACCTGTCTGTCTGTCTGTCTGTCTAAATACCTGTCTGTCTGTATGCCTAAATACTTGTCTGTCTGTCGGCCTAAATACCTGTCTCTCTGTCTGCCTAAAATGCCTGTCTGTCTGTCTGTCTAAATACCTGTCTGTCTGCTTAAATACCTGTCTGTCTGTCTGTCTTAATACCTGTCTGTCTGTCTGTCTGCTTAAATACCTGTCTGTCTGTCTGTCTGTCTGTCTAAATACCTGTCTGTCTGTATGCCTAAATACTTGTCTGTCTGTCGGCCTAAATACCTGTCTCTCTGTCTGCCTAAAATGCCTGTCTGTCTATCTGTATAAATACCTGTCTGTCCGTCCGTCTGAATACATGTCTGTCTGTCTACCTTAATACCTGTCTGCCTGAATACCTGCCAGTCTGTTCACTTATATAGTCGTTTGTCATGTCAACTCATACAAACAGAATGTTCTTCCCATGTTCTCTCCATGTTCTTATGTTATAGGAAAGTAGGAAAGTTACTCCTGGTTCAACGTGCCCTGTGGTCCTATCATTATGGAAGACTGCCCCCCCCCCCTCTCTCTCTCTCTCTCTCTCTCTCTCTCTCTCTCTCTCTCTCTCTCTCTCTCTCTCTCTCGCTCTCTCTCTCGCTCTCTCTCCCTTGCTCCCTCTCTCAGAGTGTGGGGCCGGTCGTTGGCGGAGGAGGAAGTCGTTGGGGAGGTGGCTGGTGGATGAGGTGTTGTGAGGGGCTATAGGGTTTGAGGGCGTGTCTGCAGCTTATCTGATCCAGACCACTTTTGGAAGACACCTGTGGTATACAGGGCGATATATTACCTGCTAAGTAGCAGTCCCTCCCCCTCTGAGGCTAGTAGTGATGAGGCCGGCTGTCACACCACTGCAGGCTCCACAGCACAGCACAGGAAGTAGAGAGAGAGAGAGAGAGAGAGAGAGAGAGAGAGAGAGAGAGAGAGAGAGAGAGAGAGAGAGAGAGAGAGAGAGAGAGAGAGAGAGAGAGAGAGAGAGAGAGAGAGAGAGAGAGAGAGAGAGAGAGAGAGAGAGAGAGAGGAGAGAGAGAGAGAGAGAGAGATCCAAGTTAATCAATCAATCAAACTGTATGCACAAAAACTGAAAAAGAACGTGACCAACGAGAGAGTATGCAATACACATGCAATACACATGCATGGTCTGACTTGGTGTGGTGGCTGGTGTGGTGGTCTGATGGTGTGGTTTGGCTTGGTGTGGTTTGGTCTGGCTTGGTGCGGTTTGGTCTGGCTTGGTGAGGTCGAGTCTGGCTTAGTGTGGTTTGGTCTGGCTTGGTGCGGTTTGGTCTGGCTTAGTGTGGTTTGGTCTGGCTTGGTGTGGTTTGGTCTGGCTTGGTGTGGTTTGGTCTGGCTTTGTGTTTTTTGGTCTGGCTTGGTGCGGTTTGGTCTGGCTTGGTGTGGTTTGGTCTGGCTTGGTGTGGTGTGGTTTGGTCTGGCTTAGTGTGGTTTGGTCTGGCTTAGTGTGGTTTGGTCTGGCTTGGTGTGGTGTGGTTTGGTCTGGCTTGGTGTGGTATGGTCTTGCTTGGTGTGGTTTGGTCTGACTTGGTGTGGTTTGGTCTGGCTTGGTGTGGTTTGGTCTGGCTTGGTGGGTTGGTCTGGCTTGTGTGGTTGGTCTGGCTTGGTGCGGTTTGGTCTGGCTTGGTGTGGTTGGTTGGTCTGGCTGGTGTGGTTGGTCTGGCTTGGTGTGGTTTGGTCTGGCTTGGTGTGGTTTGGTCTGGATTGGTGCGGTCAGGTCCGGCTTGGCTTTGGTTTGGTGTGGTTTGGTAGCATTTAGCATGGAGTCTAATTTGTTTTGGGATTGTTTGGCTCTGTGTGATTTGGTTTGGTGGGGTTTGGTATAGTTTGGTAAACGTTGGTGTGGTTTGGTAACGTTTGACTTGGCTTTGTGTGGTTCATCCTCACTCTGTGGGGAGTGAAGAGGGAGTTTACCTGTCAGCCGGGGTCTTTGATCTGCAGGCTAAGCTGCTGGAGGCTTATTGACTCTACACCTTAATGACAGCTGTTCTGAGGTGGTGTGTGTGTGTGGTGTGTGTGTGGTGTGTGTGTGTGTGGTGTGTGGTGGTGTCTCTTGTGTTTGAGAGCATTTTTGTCATATGAATGTAAACACTGAATATGACATAAAAACAATCTCTATGTCTTAAAGTGCACATGTTTTTTTGAGTATGTATGTATGTATGTATGTATGTATGTATGTATGTATGTATGTAGTGTGTGTGTGTGTGTGTGTGTGTGTGTGTGTGTGTGTGTGTGTGTGTGTGTGTGTGTGTGTGTGTGTGTGTGTGTGTGTGTGTGTGTGTGTGTGTGTTTGAGTGTCATGAGTGACTGGTCTGTGTGTGTGTGTGTGTGTGTGTGTGTGTGTGTGTGTGTGTGTGTGTGTGTGTGTGTGTGTGTGTGTGTGTGTGTGTGTGTGTGTGTGTGTGTGTGTGTGTGTGTGTGTTTCAGGGGGATGTGGGGTTGGGGAAGAGGAGGGAGTTAGGGGGGGGGGCATCTCCTGTGCCCCTGGGCTCTTCCTGTGGTGATGGTGTATGCTTTTCCTCCCCCACCACCTCCGCCCCTCCCCACACACACACACACACACACACACACCACACACACACACACACACACACACACACACACACACACACACACCACACACACTCCCCCCCATGCCCCAGGGCCTGGGGATGCTGGAGCTTTAACCAGGCCAAACGACTCCCCAGTGAAGACAATTAGCTCCTAAACAGCTCCCCGCTCGCCGCTGTTTGTTTACAAGCTCGCTCGCCCGCCCCGTCCACGAGCTGCCGGGTCCTCTGATGCTGTTTATACCAGGCTGAGTGGACACGGCTATGTCCGGACACACACACACACACACACCAAAGGCAGGTGGACACACACACAACTGCATTTGGTATGCGTTTGTCGGAGGCAACCGAAAAGAACGGAATGTAAACACGGAGGAAGGATGAAAAAGTGAGAAGCAGGAAAACACAAAGCTTGCTTCCTGTGATGTGTTGAAGTAAGGAGAGATAACCATAACTATATAACCATGACTATGATGAATAACCAATAACTTTCACTACATCACCATGCCTATAATGAATAACCAATAACCATCACCAATAATATAGCCAAACCAATAATCCAAACCAAATAAGCCATGAAACCACTACCAATATAACCACAATCATAACCAATTACATCATCAGAATCATAACCAATAATCAATAAGCATAACACATATAGTATTATATTAACCAATTACTGTGGTCATATCCAATCCATAACTGATAACCCAGATCTTAACCAATATCCCTGATCAATAACCAGGTAACCATAACCCTACAGCATCACCACAATAACCAACTATCAGAACTACATGACAAATCTATGACCATAGCTAAAAGAGTCAGTCAGTCTGTCAGTCAACACGACACACACCCACAGACAGCTATGAGAGGAATATTAGCAGGCACGATGGCCCGGGGGATGTGAGGTGCGTTTAAACAGGTGTTGCTGCAATATCCTCCTCTCTGATAGAAGACACGTCAGATGAAAGCACCTGCCAAGCTGACACTCAATCAGTGTCGTGGCTACAGTAAACTACCCACAGAGTGTGTGTGTGCATGTGTGTATGTATGTGTGCATGTTCATGTGTGTGTATGTGTGTGTGTATGTGTGCATGTTCATGTGTGTGTGTGTGTGTGTGTGTGTGTATGTGTGTATGTATGTGTGCATGTTCATGTGTGTGTATGTGTGTGTGTATGTGTGCATGTTCATGTGTGTGTGTGTGTGTATGTGTGTATGTATGTGTGCATGTTCATGTGTGTATATGTGTACATGTTCATGTGTGTGTGTATATGTGTGCATGGTCGTGTGTGTGTGTGTGTGTGTGTGTGTGTATGTGCATGTATGTGTGTGTGTGTGTGTGTGTGTGTGTGTGTGTGTGTGTGTGTGTGTGTGTGTGTGTGTGTGTGTGTGTGTGTGTGTGTGTGTGTGTGTGTGTGTGTGTGTGTGTGTGTGTGTGTGTGTGTGTGTGTGTGTGTGTGTGTGCGTGCGCGTGTGTAAGTGTATGCATGCATGCCGAAGGGGAACTTGGACTCTGGTTCGTCTGAGCGTATTACAGGGACCTACAGGAGACAGAAAAAGTAATCGATTTCCTTCCGCCGCAAGTGTATAATCTCAAGAAAATTGATGCTAGTTTTAAATAGCATATACCACCTTGCAATGCATCACACATATATTAATATATATATATACCGTATATATACATACTGTATATATATGCATGTGATGCATTGCCAGGTGTTTCATAGCATAACTGATTGCCTTCTTGCCTTAACTTGACCCGGCAGTCAGTTAAAATAGCCTTGTGTCTCACCGTGTAAAATTGGATATTTCAATATGTAGTTGTGAGGGTGGTGGACAAGCCTGTGGTCGTCCGTCTCCACCAAGTTGGACCTCGTCTAGGTTGGCGTGAGGGGCCGGCGTGATTAGTGGATCCACCGATGCTGTGCATGCTTTCCCTCGTCTCTTCCCAAACCTCACCTCATCCTCGCTTTCATTCTCTCCTTCTCTGTGTTCCTCCTCTCTCCTCTCCTGATCGGGGCTTCCACAAGGCCTTCACGTTCCTTCATATCTTCACATCGCCCGATCAGATTGTCCCCTGACTCGATGTCCTAACAGGGGTGGGTGACTTTAGCCAATGCTTTTATCCAAACCAACTTTCAGATGCATTAAGGAGTTAAGGAGCAAAGGGCTGAGAGGGTTAGGGCATCTTGCTCAAGGACACCTCCTGCAGGGTTAAGCTGTGGACATTTGGGATTGAGCCCAGAACCTATCCCCTGTCTTTGAACAATAAGGTGCCTAAAACCCTGGTTTTATCAACCCACTCTGCACTCATACCATGTCTACCATGAGCACTCAGAATTGTCTTAATTAAAGGATAGCTTTGCGGCTGTTTTAACCTCATCGCTATCCATCCGCGTTAGGGAAATATAGCGTGAAAAACCTCCAGATGTCACCGATGCTCTCCGAGATTCTGGGGTTGAAGCTCAGCATTTAGCGATGCTAAATATTACAAAACCCCCGGATGACCCCCGGATGACCTCGGAGGACCAAAGTAGTGGGGAGACCTGGGTGCCACATGGAGGAAAGGTCGACATAATGTCATTCATTTGCATACACTTTACCCACATTGAAAAGATACAAAGCGGGTGGAACGTGGGTTAATAAAGTTACCCTCAAACCGTGTTTAATATTTCGTACCGGAATCTGCAATCGTCTCTCTTGTAAAAAAAAGAAAACAAAAAAGAATCTCGGATGCGAGACAAACGACAAGACGACCGACGGCCAACAAAGGTCTTAAGGAACTAAGTTTTCTCACACATGGGCTTGAGTGTGTAGAAGTAACCGGACACTCCCCGCCTTGTGTGTGTGTGTGTGTGTGTGTGTGTGTGTGTGTGTGTGTGTGTGTGTGTGTGTGTGTGTGTGTGTGTGTGTGTGTGTGTGTGTGTGTGTGTGTGTGTGTGTGTGTGTGTGTGTGTCTGTGTGTGTGTGTGTGTGTGTGTGTGTGTGTGTGTGTGTGTGTATGTGTGTGTGTGTGTGTGTGTCCTTCCACTGTGGACCCATCAGGTGAGTAAGCGTGATTGGGGGCCCCGAAACACCCCCCCACCCCCTCTCCCTCCCCACCCCCTCTCCCTCCCCCGTTTTCTGTTGTGGAGCTAAACGTTGCATCTGGTGAGACGTGTTCACGCCTGCACGCACAACTATGACCGGTATGAGACAGAGAGAGAGGGGAGAGAGACACTGGGCTTATACATGAGAGGGGGGAGAGAGAGAGAGAGAGAGAGAGAGAGAGAGAGAGAGAGAGAGAGAGAGAGAGAGAGAGAGAGAGAGAGAGAGAGAGAGAGAGAGAGAGAGAGAGAGAGAGAGAGACTGTCTTTATATAGAGAGAGGGTAGAGAGACACTGTCTTTCTATGGTATATGAGAGGGAAGAGAGACAGACAGAGAAAAAAAGACACTTTATGTAGTCCGCTATTGTCAATAAAGCTATTTTGAATATAGAAAGAGAGAGAGAGAGAGAGAGAGAGAGAGAGAGAGAGAGAGAGAGAGAGAGAGAGAGAGAGAGAGAGAGAGAGAGAGACAGCAGAGAGACACACACACACACACACACACAGCGACATTAAGTGTACACATAAACATGCATGCACGTGCACACACTCTCTGTCTCTCTCTGATGGCTGTGCTAATGTGCTGTGGCAGACAAGATTAATGACACATCAGCCAAGGAATAAACAGTACATGTTACTCTACTAGGTGTACATTCATGTTAATACAATATTAGTACTGTGGCTACATCCTACAGTCGTACTACTAGTACCGTGTCACTGCTGAATTAAACGTCACTGTAAAATGTAGGTCTACATTTAACAATTGTCACGCATGGTTTAGATGACATTCATGCCATACTTCATACCATGTCACTGGTACCTTGTTTAGCGTCTGCATACAGTTCAATTGTATTCATCGCACTTGGCAAATTATCTCATATTGTACACTCAACTTAAATATTACAGAATAGACATACAGTATAATAGGCGTTTTTAACTGGAATATTCATTGGAAAATAAAGGTGTAAAATAAGGTGCCGATTACGACCCGGTAAGGATGACATGATGTCACGGATAGAGAGGTCGGCACGCCTACAGCTAAATCAGAACCAATCCTTTCCCTTATTAAATCCAACAGAGTTGTACAGCAGGAGTTGCGTTTACAATGAACACAGTGACCTCTAGCGGCGGAACACAGAAGTGACTGTGTTGGGACCGCTTCAGATGAAGGTTTTATGGGACGAGACCATACAACAATAGCCTTCTACATCCACTTCACTCAAGGAGGAGATCCCATCATGTTGTTGAATCTACCAGGAAGAGCATCAGATCAGGACAACGCGTCACAAAACCGTCAATCCAAAGCCTTTAATGTACATGTCCAATTACTTGGTCACGTCAACAACAACCACAAGAGCTGCACGGCAGGGGCGCCTTTGGGGTGAGACAGGGAGGGACAGAGAGGGAGCCAGAAGGCCTTCTGTATGAACGGTACGGTGTTCATACAGATGGCATTC
Organism: Muraenolepis orangiensis; assembly: GCA_027704905.1. Taxonomy (NCBI): domain Eukaryota; kingdom Metazoa; phylum Chordata; class Actinopteri; order Gadiformes; family Muraenolepididae; genus Muraenolepis; species Muraenolepis orangiensis. The sequence goes on from CM051001.1 coordinate 14,479,387, forward strand.
TGACGCTATGATGGAGGGACCCACCCGGACGACGGTTGGATGTTAGGCCTCCATCTCGGTGGTCTGGGTCCGGATCAATAAATTACGTATCAATAAGACGCAGTGGAAGACCCCCCCCCCCCCCCCACCCCCTATATAAAAAACATGGAGTGTGCATTGCGCATGAGCAGCACACGTTATCTAACTTCTATACGACCTCCTTCAGTGGCGTAACCAACAAAATGGTGCAACCTGGTGTGTTTTGGCGGATAGTTTTTAGCAGGAAACACTGATTTGATTCGGAACAGATGGCGTCTTCTTACAGTGTCAGGCCCACCTACTCCAGAACATGTTATTTAACAGCAAGTACGGATGGTTTAAAGACGAGCAGATGTGGCTTGCTTGGGTCCGCCGAACAGCAGGTGTCTCCGAACACGGTTTGCATAACTTCCCAAAACGCAACAAAAAGAACCAGGTCTGCCTTATTAAATTATACAATTATACAATTATAACGAACACAACACGCACCCGGCACCCGGAGGACGGGTTGTCTGACGCGCTTTTCTATTTTCTGTGGGTGTTTTGAGGAGCAGGTCACATTTGGTTTGGGAGGAGAAAACACACACACACAAAGTGACACAGGCAGAGAAAGAAAGAGACGAAAGCGACACAGAAAGACACACAGAAATATGGAGACACACACACGCATTACAGATACAGTGAGAGGGGGAGAAACACACACACACAGATAGCAGGGGAGAAACTAACAAACACACACACACACAGGGGTATAGAAAGAGAGAGAGAGAGAGAGAGAGAGAGAGAGAGAGAGAGAGAGAGAGAGAGAGAGAGGGTAACTGTCGCTGCACCTTTTGCCCTCAAAGCTGTTCCCCCCAGGGTGCAATTTTCACCTTTTTTGTTCAAACCAGGCGTGACGGAAAGAGAGAGAGAGAAAAAAAAGAAAAAGAAAAACACCTCCACTGCCACGAATAGACGAAAACGAGGTTCACTTCTCCTCTAGAACCCGGTTATCTTTCCCTAATACTCACAATAAAGAATGGAAAGTGTTTGTATCTAGGCTACATCATACTGCTACATGAAGGCGAGAGGAGCACTCCGCCGCTCTACTCCATACCGGAGCAGGCGCCATTAACAACACGTTTCTTTTAGGCTGTTAATGGATAGATGGGGACGACGATGCTGCTGCTATTAAGAAATAATTAACAGAAACGCATGAAGTGGAAGGGAAAGGAGGAGCCGTGGCGTGGTTAATAAGGCGCCCAGGGACGGGACTTGAAGAACACACACACACACACACACACACACACACACACACACACACACACACACACACACACACACACACACACACACACACACACACACACACACACACACACACACACACACACACACACACACACACACACACACACACACACACACACACGATATGTTATTAGTTCATTAGTGCAATGTTGCGGTGTTATTTTAGATTTGTACGGCAGCTGTATGGGCCTATTTTCCCCCTAACTGTCTTGTGTTGATTGTGTGTGCAAACAATACATACTGGGCCTACATTAATTATCATTTAGATTGTTATATGTGTATGTAGATTTGTGTTCAGACCTCAACTAGTAGGTTATTGGTTATTTGTTTAGGCCATGTCATACAGTATAGGCCCTTTAAGTCTTGGCGTATCAGGTCAGCACTATATGCTGTTCAAGTGAGCACCTCTAAATCTGGAGGATTGAGTACTCTGTATAAGTCACATATACACACATACACACACACAGTGACATACGTTTCTCTGCATTTAACCCACCCTAGTATATATTGATCTATATGTGACAGACATTAGGTCTATATGTCAATGATATTAGGTCAATTTGTGACAGATATTAGGTCTATACAATACAGACATGTCTTGTGACAGATATTACATTTACATTTACGGCATTTGGCAGACGCTTTTATCCAAAGCGACTTACAAGGTGTACATTAGTTGAAGCAGACAATAGCATAACACTGAGGTACGCAAACACAAAAATAGAGCAGTTCACAAGTATTCATATTAACAAGATGAATAACACAATTTCGTACTGCTAGGTCACCTGCTTAAGTAGCTGTGATAAGAGCGTGTTATCAACATTAAGGATATACACTTGCTAGAATATACAACATGCTAAGAGCTATTAATGTCAGGACTTAAGCAAGTTAGGGGTTCACAAAGGAGACGGAGGGTTCATGGAGAGTCCAGGTGGACTCTGAACAGGTGGGTCTTGAGTCTCTTGCGGAAGCTGGCGAGGGACTCTACCGTCCTGACATGAGACGGGAGACATTCCACCACTGTGGAGCCAGAGCCGTGAAGAGCTGGGTCTTGGACGAGCGATGTTTGGTTGTCATCAGAATGGTATGTAATGGTATGTATATTCCAGAATGGAATATTAGGTCTATATGTGACTGATATTAGGTCTATATGTGACAGACATTACGGCTAAAATGACAGATATTAGGGCTATAATGACAGATATTAAGTATATACTGAGATATTAGGTCTATACGTGACACAGGTGTATATGTGACGATATTAGGTCTATATGGGACAGATATTAGGTCTATATGTGACAGATATTAAGTATATACTGAGATATTAGGTCTATACGTGACAGACATTAGGTGTATGTGACAGATATTAGGGCTATAATGACAGATATTAGGTCTAGTTGTGACAGATATAAGGTCTATATGGGACAGATATTAGGTCTATACGGGACAGACAGGTCTATAATGAGAGATATTAGGTCTATGTGACAGATATTAAGTATATACTGAGAGATATTAGGTCTATACGTGACAGACATTAGGTCTATATGTGACTGATATTAGGTCTATAAGTGACTGATATTAGGTCTATAAGTGACTGATATTAGGTCTATATGTGACAGATATTAAGTCTATAATGAGAAATTAGGTCTATATGTGACAGATATTAGGTCTAGTTGTGACAGATATTAGGGCTATATGTGACAGACATAAGGTATATTGCTAGGTCTAATCGTGACGGATAGGCAGTTGACAGATATTAGGTCTACATGTGCTCGATATTAGGTCGATATTGACAGAGCTAATTAGATATAGATCTAGGAGAGGTATCACAGATCTAGGAGAGGTAACCCATATCTAGGAGAGGTAACAGATCTACAAAAGGTAATACAGATCTAGGAGAGGTAGTGTAGATCTAGGAGAGGTAACGTAGATCTAGGAGGGGTATAGCGTAGATCTAGGAGAGGTAATACATATCTAGGAGAGGTAACATAGATCTAGAGGTAACCTATCTAGGAGAGGTAACATAGATCTAGGAGAGGTAATACATATCTAGGAGAGGTAACATAGATCTCGAGGTAACCTATCTAGGAGAGGTAACATAGATCTAGGAGAGGTAATACATATCTAGGAGAGGTAACATAGATCTAGAGGTAACCTATCTAGGAGAGGTAACATAGATCTAGAGGAGGTAACATATATCAAGAGGAGGTAACCGATCTAGAGGAAGGAACAGACCTAGGAGATGTAACGCAGATCTAGGAGAGGTAACGCAGATCTAGGAGAGGTAACCAATCTAGAAGAGGTAACACAGATCTAGGAGAGGTAACGCAGATCTAGGAGAGGTAACCAATCTAGAAGAGGTAACACAGATCTAGGAGAGGTAACGCAGATCTAGGAGAGGTAACACAGATCTAGGAGAGGTAACCAATCTAGAAGAGGTAACAGATCTAGGAGAGGTAACGCAGATCTAGGAGAGGTAACGCAGATCTAGAAGAGGTAACGCAGATCTAGGAGAGGTAACACAGATCTAGGAGAGGTAACGCAGATCTAGGAGAGGTAACGCAGATCTAGGAGAGGTAACGCAGATCTAGGAGAGGTAGCACGGATCTAGAAGAGGTAACATATATTAGAGGAGGTAACATAGATCTAGAGGAGGTAACATAGATCTAGGAGGAAAGGTAACACAGATCTAGGAGAGGTAACATATCTAGGAGGGAAGGTAACACGGATCTAGGAGAGGTAACAGATCTAGGAGAGGTAACACGGATTTAGGAGAGGTAGCATAGATCTAGGAGAGGTAACGCACATCTAGGAGAGGTAGCACGGATCTAGGAAAGATAACGCGGATCTAGGAGAGGTAGCACGGATCTAGGAGAGGTAGCATGGATCAAGGAGAGGTAACGCCGATCTAGGAGAGGTAACGCAGATCTAGGAGAGGTAACATAGATTTACGAGAGGTAACACAGATCTAGAAAAGGTAACATAGATCTAGGAGAGGTAGTGTAGATCTAGGTGAGGTAACATAGGTCTAGGAGAGGAAACAGATCTAGGAGAGGCAACATAGATCTCTGAGAGGTAACATCGATATAGGAGAGGTCACAGGTCTAGGAGAGGTAACATAGGTCTAGGAGAGGTAGCCTAGATCTAGGAGAAGTAGCATAGATCAGAGGTAGCCTAGATCTAGGAGAAGCACCCTAGATCTTGGAGAAGAAGTCTAGATCTAGAGGTGGCATAGGTCAGAAGTAGCATAGACCTAGGAGAAGTAGCCCAGATCTAGGAGAGGTAGCGTAGAACTAGATGTAAAATAGATCTGAGAGGCAACATAGATCTCTGAGAGGTAGCATCGATATAGGAGAGGTCACAGGTCTAGGAGAGGTAGCCTAGATCTAGGAGAAGTAGCATAGACCTAGGAGAAGTAGCATAGATCAGAAGTAGCCTAGATCTTGGAGAAGAAGTCTAGATCTAGAGAGGTGGCATAGGTCAGAAGTAGCATAGACCTAGGAGAAGTAGCCCAGATCTAGGAGAGGTAGCATAGATCAGAAGTAGCGTAGACCTAGGAGAAGTAACCTAGATCTAGGAGAGGTAGCATAGATCAGAAGTAGCATAGTTCTAGGAGAAGCAGCCTATATCTAGGAGAGGTAGCTTCGATCTAGGAGTGGTAGAGTAGATTTAGGAGAGGTAACATAGATCATGAGTAGCATAGATCTCTAGAAGTACTGTAGATGGGCATTAATTGGGCTTGCAGCTAATGGCTCCACTGGGACCCGACGTGGTCTCAGAGCCCATAGAGGCGGTCCTCAGAGGGGATTAGGGCTGATAACATTACCACAGCAGTGACTCCCAACATGACCTCTTTAGTCAAAAGGTTCAGTCATCTGTGAACCGCCACCCAATTGACAAATTTGTTTTTTTTGCACTTAAGTAAATGTTATGCAAATTGTTCAAGGCTACATTTTGCTCTTGGACACAACAGGAAAATATCACGACGACAGTGCCCACCCCCCTGGATTACAGACCTACCGAGTAGGGAGACAATAACTAAAGGGGAATGTAAACACTGCCCGTGTTAGAACACCATCCCCCCCCCTCCCCCCTCCCCCAAGTGGAAACGTGATCTTGGTGCGTCTGGGAACCCGAGTCCTGTGCGTAAAAGAAAAAAGCCTTCATTAGCGGCTCTTCACTTCACAGGGTCATTAGGAGACACCTGGGACATCTGGGACGACTAGGCTAACTGGCTTTTAAAGCCCACGGGTTAACCCCTTAATGGGGCCCGCTCATCCGTCACACAAAGCGGCAAAAACACCTCCGTCAGCCCCCCCAGCTGAGGGCCCGGGACCTCACCAAGAGGACCAGACACCACAGAAGGGCTGTTGTTGCGGTGGTCCCCGGAGATCAGAGAGCCACAAGCTCTTCAACGTGTGCCGGGGGAATAAAACACAAGATTCAAAGAAGATGTCCTATATAAATACAGTTTCTATTGAAACATTTGAAAGCACTTATTAGGCAGATGTGGCGAATACAGTGGCCTTTTGGAGACAACAATGCCATTCTTGGAGGGGTTAAAATCTTTATATAAATACTGAATTCAGTAGACAGTACCGTGTGGGTCTTGTATAGTACAAAATAAAATATTTAGGCCTAAATGTCGTCGCCCATTATTGCATAAAGAGAAAAAAAGTTCACATTAGTTTGGCTGGAGTTAAACGTCCTAGTCACTGGGCCGTGACCAACACCCATCGAGTAATATGCATTTTAAGACATCAGTGTACTGTAACCCCTGTGTTTAAACCAGGAACCCTGTACCCCAACCTTACATGGTTTGTGACTCCATATTCTGTAAACAAACCACTAAATACGACAGACCGGCGGCCGGTTCAGAAATCAAACTAAAGTGAAGCGACGGTGAACTCAGAAGTATAAACAGACATTGAGACAGGTAGACCGACTACAGGCAACAACAAAAAAATAAGTTTTGTTCAGTTGACAATTATTGTCAATAACAAATAATAGTTTGCCTTTATGCTTTTGTACAACCTTCCCCCACACATATTGTAACACTGTTGAGCGGTAAGTCAGATATGCAAGTTGATGCATATTTAATGAGATAACGCATCATTTGCATAAAATAAAATAAAAGTATATCCATCTGGTATTTTTTAATTCTGATAGGACTGGAATTGTTTTGCCTATTCCACTCCCCTTAAGTTCATTGCGCAGGCCTCTTTCCTTCCCAATAGCGTAGACATACCCATCCCTTACACTGAGTCTCACCGTCATGGAGTACCCATTTAATATTAACATAACCATATAAATCTCACCGGTTATTCCAAGAACACATTAAAACACCACGCTGTAACCTAAACCCCCACATGTACCGTTGTACATACGCGGGAACACGAGGCAGATGGCGGTGGCCTGAACCGCGTCATGCAGCCAGGCAGCTCAAGACAGGATGCTCCAGCAGGAACAACCGCTCTGGGACAAACTGTCAGCCTCCCAGGAGGGGAGCTGGAGGGGAGAGAGTTGTGGGTCTGCATGTTGTACGTGTCCCCTGTTTTAAAGGTGTGTTTTTAAACATGCCTCATGCCTCGAGGCTCGTCGACTTTAGAGATATCCGTCAGAAGTAGCCAGCCACACACACTTTACGAAATACCGCCGAGTTGTCATCTCGGCTGTTTTAAAGTCTGTAAGACGACAGCTGAAATAAAGTGACCAAATTGGAAAGTTGCAGGTGAGCGAGCACGGGATCCTTCACCTTTGACCTCTCCCGTCTAATCCTCACCTAGGACCATGACCGTGACTCCACCTGCTCTAGTTTGGTTACATTTAGCCCACAGGGGCCTGGTTTGGCTCAGCATTACTTAATTAAAAATGCCACAAACACCTGCAATCCTATCTGACTCCTGTGGATGGGGCTGTTTAGAGATCACCCAACATGCAGATGTCAGATAAATCCTCTGCCATCGGATCCATCTCATGCATTGGCCGTAGCCCACAAAATAGAACAAAATAAAAAAAAGACATCTGTAAGCACACCACACAGAGCTTCTCATGTGTTTTAAGTTCCGTTTGCTTCCGCTCTAAAAAGGGTACCAGGTTCACACCGGTTCTGGAGAAGCGGCAACGTCAAAACGCTACATGGGCGTGGGGGGGGGGGTCGACATCAGAAGAGTTCAGGTCCAGTGGTGGACCTTGTGCACGTCTCGATAACCAGCAAGAACCGGGGCGACTAAAAAAGGACCATCTTTGGTACGCATCCAACCAACGAACCAAAAACTTTTGATGGCAATTCAATTGAACCAGGGTCTTTTTTTCCCTGCTTGCATTCCAGGCCTTTTGTTTCCAGAGGAGGGTGTGTGTTCCGGGGTCTCTGGTCCTAGTCCTGGAGGTTTGCAGGGCTCAGTTTGCAGGGGGCTTGCTGCTGGAGGTGGTGCTGCTGGAGGCAGAACTCTGGTGTAGAAGAGACTCTGCAAGAGAGCTATGGACCAGAATGACCCCTAGATGAATGACACTGATTTGATAAATATATATATTTTTTAACAACACAGATTTTTAGGGCGCGACAAAAGCTCAGCGCAATCTTCAAACAGAAAACAACTACAACTTGGATGTTTCAAGCCTTGAATCCATTTTTTGTTGTTGAGATAAGTCAACAATAGTCAGCAGAAAAGACCCCTTCTTCTCATCTTAGTCTACTCCGTCCTCTACCTACTGCTGGTGGTGGTGGTGGTGGTGGGTCCAAGCGGGCCGGGCTAAGGGGGAGGGGGGGTGTCTAGGCTAGGGGTTCTTCTAGGCCATGAGGCACCAGGGTGTGTGGTTCTGGTCACAGTCCAGCTTGATGTTGACGATGGTGCAGGGGGCTCCGCTGATGGTCACCTCCTGTCTGGACTCCACCTGGTAGAGCAGGTTGGTCAGCCCGCCCTCGGGGTCCACCTTGAACTGCTCCTGAGTGGGAGGGATGGGGAGAGGGAGGGAGAGAGGAAGAACAAAACAAGAGACTAAGTGACTGCTAAAGTAGTGTTTCCCTCACCTTGGGATGGAGTCCAATTTGTATTGAGAAACAACCAGAATTCAAACATATTCGAAAGGTCTCATAAAAGGCCATGTATATCCGAATAGACCTGACCCACAAATACCTTTATTAGCTTTTGGTTTTTAGCCGTGTGAGTCTATTGGCTTCACACTTTGTCGTTGTTATTGTGTGATGTACTTATTGTGTCAAAATCGAAGGCGCCAATTGATTGTACTTTAACCTGATCACTGGTTATGCTCTTGAAGGCTTGTTGTAAGTTAGGAATTGTAATGTATAATATATCATATTATAAAGGCTTGTTAGGAAGGAAATACACTTATGACTTCTGCTGACTTAGTAGTAGTGACTTAGTTCTCTGTTGAATGACCTTATTGTCCCAAACATTTCCAGGTGGGACAACCGGGGGTCAAAGGTCGGGTACCTGCTTCTGAGAGGCGATCCTCTTCTGGTCCCTCTTCCTCCAGGCCGGGTCGTGGATGTGTCTGAAGGTCTTGAAGCCCGTTGTGATCCCGCTGGGCCTGAACAACTGACCATCCAACACAGGAGTATGTTTAAAAAAAACAATAATTCAAAGATGCGGTTGCTACAGTATCACAATCAGATCAGAATAAGAAAGCCTATTAACTATCTATCTATCGAGAGAAAGAAAGAGAGAGACATATTGCAGGTATTACAAGGCATATTAGGCAAAGGATGCGTGAACATTTTTTCATATTTAAATAACCAATTGATGCTCCCTATTTTAACCAATCACAGGAAAGGGTTTTACCTGTAGTCCCGCCTTCCTCAGTCTCCTGTAGAACTCGTCGTCCTCCCTCCCCCAGCCCCAGAAGCGGTTGGACATGCCGTTACACTAGAGGAGCACAACACATACAAATACACTTTCATAGCTCTGGTGTGGTGCTCACGGTACATTCTAGCAGTAGCAACATGCTAACATATGGAACAATGTCACCATGTCCTAATGCCACCATGCTAAGCGGCCTCACCATGTTTCAAGGCTAACGTGCAAACATGTTGAACAGCATGACGATGTTGTAGTGCAAACATACTAAACAACCTTACTATGTTATAAGGCTAATGTGAAAACATGCTAAACGGCCTCGCCCATGTCCTAAGGCTAACGTGCTAAACGGCCTCGCCCACGTCCTAAAGCTTACATGCTTACATGCTAAAACTGCCTCGCCAAATGTCAGAAGGCTAACGGGCTAACATGCTAAACGGCCTCCCCCATGTTGTTAGGCTAATGTGCTAACATGCTAAACAGCCTCGCCAATGCCGGAAGGCTAACGTGCCAACATGCTCGGACAGCTTTACCATATGGTAGTGCTTCTTGGTGAGCAGCAGAATGCCGCCCACGTAGGTCTTGTAGTGGTAGAGCGGATGGAGGTCGGGGGAGGCCACGTGGAAGGGCCCCTCCTCGGGGAAGCCGTAGTCCAGGGCCGGGTTGAGGGGCAGCAGGTCCACGTCATGCATGGCCAGGTAGTCCGTGTCGTTACCGCTCTCCATGTAGCCCACGTTGATCAAGGACGCGCGGTTGAACCTGAGGAGGGTCCCCCCCCCCCACACAAGCTTTAGACGAGTCTGCACGATTCTTTGTCTGCTGGGGTGGGGTCTATAGGTTTGCAGTTTGGCTGGGATACCCAACATCAACGCTTTCAAGATATTCTCTCCGCAACGTCGCCCACTCCTCTTTAGATGAATAATTTCAAACAAACAAGGAATTCCTCATCGTGTGGTGATACAAAAAGGTATTTTTTCTGCCAAAGTATTACTTATTTGTACAAGTATTACATATTTATAGGGTCATTGTCTAGTGTTGGGTACACCGGTTGTAAAAAAGGGTAGCAACAGCATTGTGAAATGGGACAGTGCTCTTCATGAGTAGAATATAAGTAGAAACAGAATGCCTTCATTGTCATTGCACAACAATTGTGGAATTGTGTAGCAATCCTCACGGTCAGTCACCGTTTCACACAACAGCAGTTAAGAAAAATCTAAATTATTAAAAAACGAAATAACTATTTTAAAATGTAAAGAAATAATAATAATAATAATAAATAATAATTTTAAAAGCTAAAACAAAATGTACAAATGCACAGTAGGCGAACAGTCAGTGTCAGACAGTGTTATGTAAAACCCTGTGAATAATGATCGTATGGCTCTGGTTACACGTCACAAGTCGAGCCAGTGGGGAACACGAGCTCACCTGTAGTGGTCCACCTGGTTGATGACGAAGATGCGGTGGCGGATGTTCTTCTTGTTGAGGAAGGCGTGCATGAAGGGAACGAACACCAGCAGCTCCTCGAAGCGCTCCCTGAAGGGGATGACCAGGGCCAGCTTGTGAGGTCCCCAGGCGGGGTCGTCCTCGGTGGCGGTGGCTGCCTGAGTCTCCACCGGACAGGGCTGCTGCTGCTGGTGCTGGGAGGAGCGGCCGTCGTCCATCGCACTGCCGCCACCGCTGGAGGACATGTCCCCTGAGCAGCTGAGCTGGAGCAGCACGAGAGAGACCAGCACTAGGACCATGCAGAGCCCAAACAGCTTGTAGACGGTACACTTCCCAGGGAGAAACCTGATGGAACACCCAAACAGGGGGATTTTCAACCTCAAGATATTGTCATTACGCCCGTTACGGAAACCTCCAACTGGTGTGAGAGACATCTTTAAAAGGGTTGTCTTGTGAAGGATGCAGCACTGCAGAGTTCGCCACAATCCTTTCCAAAATGCACACATCCAATATTAGACCAGGATACTTTACAACATCCTTATTTATTATATTGGCTTAAGGGTTGTATTTAAATGTTCAAACATGCTTATTACAAGAAATGGGTCATTTGCATCCAGTACAAGTTTAGCTTGAACACAAAAAAGGCATGTTGTCTTAGGCTAGTTAGTACAAGTTGCAGGCTAGACACAACCAACTATTAGTTATCCCTCACATGCCTCAGGGGTGAGGAATTGGGACAATTCTGGCATTAACAGGTCACACTTGTTTCTGCCATAGCGTGAAACTGGAGGATTGCAACTCTGGTGGATTGCAACTCCACTGGACTTTGCATTGGGCCCTCGCACTTCCATGCCAGTCAGCAAGTCACTGCAACTTCAGCAGTTAGTGTGTACAATGAACTGAGGGGCCCATTCACAGCCCCAGAAACACAGTGTTGACTCACTCCGAGAGCAAAGTCTCCTCTCGACGAGGCTGTCTGGGGGTCTCATAGCTTGTGGGGTCAAGGAATGCGTTATGTGAACGGTTTGAGCAATACATTCTCGCGGGAAACCAATTGCATATTCAATATATTACAGTATGACACAACGGCAAGACATAAGAAAATACATTCACAGATTTACAGATTTTTTTTTGGAAGGAATTGTTGAAGGTTTAGTTAGTAGGCTGTACAGAAAACAAGTCCTTACCTTCGGTCCTCCTTGAAGTAGAGAACAGGCTTCCTTCTCGACGAATACATCATGTTTAAACTCTCCGAACCGAGCTCAGTGTACCAGGTTCCTCAGAAAGCGTTAAAACACCCTAAAACACGATGTTTAAGGTCGGCCCGACCAATAAACACTAACATGTCAGTGTGTCTTCATCTTCTGACCCAGAGACTCTCTCTCTCTCTCTCTCTCTGGACTAATACAATACAAAGGGGATTGGACATTGGGGTTACATTCGTGACACTCATGTCACAAACGAAACGACGAATGGAAAGGCGTATCCGTAGCTGATTATTATTTACAGTAACTTAAAACAAACAAACAATGGAGACCCTTGTTGCTTCTTCCCACCGTCCTCTCCATCATCTTCGTCGTTACTGTACACGTAGCATAGCGGCGCTACGATGAACGCTATCAGGAACAACACGTCTCTCAAAGCCCTCCCAAGACAACACTCCGAGAGGATTTATGTTCCGGTTTTCATTTGGAAGGAAAAACAAACCCCAACATATAGATATATATATATAAACATATATCTGTATGTTGAGTATTCTGCACACAACAGTTGCATTGAATCTGAAGTATTGTGGTGCGTGGATTGTATCGCTCCCGGGTGAACACGTCGACCGAACAAAAGGTTCCTACTCCGCTCCGTTGGAGTGGCAGACAGGCGGTAAATTCTGAGTCAATTATTGAAATGTTGAAACATACCAGTTAAGTATCGATTGATTGAGCATGATCTCACGTGCAAAAAAAAAAGCAGTCATCTAAATCGACTTAGACTTTATTTTCAACAGAAGTAAATCCAAATGGCTCCAAGACAAAACAACGTGTAGGCTGGAGGGCAACCACAGAAATAAAAACTACTAAATCCAATAAACCAATAAGCATAAACTCAAGAAACCTCATGATTATCTTATCTTAGCCAAAGACACCAGCATCTGTTGCGTATAAAGTAGTGTTTGATTGCTTTTGTTTATGCGTGTTGCTTCTTAATATACATGTAATATAACGCTATAATCGAAACACTGTTCTCTGGTGTAGCACGTTCGTACAATATTACAAATATTACAATCAAATGTTTGTAAATGCCTCAAATTGGTGCAAGGTGTAAATTGTCATTGACATTGGTATTGTACAGTATTCTGCTGTCCATGCACTTTTGTTTATGTTCGAAAAGTTTGTTTAGTATATAACAATATAAAGCATGTCAATGTCAGTGTTAAAGGGTTTATTCTGATCTAAATTAAACAGATATAATTCACCCATGATGACCCAAAACAGAAGACATAAAATCAATCACGTGAAGACAGAACATTACATGTGATTTCATTTGTTTTAGAATCCAGATGTCTGCTTATTGAACATTTACCACTAATAAAACAGTGTGACTCTGAACAGAATATTACCAGTAGAAGACTCGACTGACGATGCTCTTGTCCACGTTCACAGGCCCCTCTCCCATAGCATTCAGTGGTATATTCGTCTTCTTAGTATGATTGGATGGCATGCTGTTAAGCGATGTTCTCTGTCCATCACCAAGCCATGGGCGGAATATATCTTTGGCACTGAACAGCCATGGATATACATTTAAGAGGTGCAGCCATGTGCGTAAGCCTCAACCACGACACTGACATTCGGAGGACCGTTTTGGTTTGATTAGTAGACTCACAAATACAAATTCAATTAAAAAAAAAAAAAAACACTGATCTGTAAATGAATCTAGTAAAGTCCAGAGGAATCTAATAACACAGGAAAGCCCACACCTTGACAGAGAGAAACATACATTCAAACTTTTGGGCCGGCAAACAAACCTGAAATAAAAATAGCAACAATTAACCGTCAGGTAGTCTTCCAGCCAGAGGGGTTTATTCAATAAATGCAATTGGCATATGCAGTACAACACAAACTCATTGGAAAAATACACCTCTTACTGTCACCGGCGACAGTAAGAGATGTGTTTAACGGGGCCCTGACTGCAGTGTCGAAACATTCACACTGGAGCTGCTAAATTACTCAACTTCATCAATTAAAGATTACAAAAAAAAATAAACAAACTTTAATTTCACGTTTGATAAAATACCCGTAGAAACAAATCTGCTTTTACCCCCCACCGTATGAATATAGAAAGTATGAGTGACAGCAATCTGCGTAATATCATTCTGAACTGTGATCAGGGAAATCCAGTTGCAGTTGATTGCACCCAGGCTTCTGTCATCGGAATCAGGAGAACCAATTGCATTTGCTGAAGACTCCCGCCTGACCGGGAACCCACCGGAAATCAGGGCAGCCCCGTGTCACCCTCCGGACGACACGGACGATCTCTATTGGCCAGTAACAGGACACGTTATCAACGACGACAACGAGAGTGGTAGAAAAGGAAGACCAATACATTGTAAAATGCGTCTTAAACGGGTTGGTTTGTCGGCAATGCGTCCCAGTGTTGCAGGACTATAGTTTGTGAACGTAACAAAAGAAGACTCACAAGCCATGGTTTGACACCCGTGCAGAACAGAGACGATGTTCTATGCAGAATTTAGATCGCCGTGTTTCACGCCAATCACCTAAAATCCAGGATACCAAAGCCATGTTTGATTTAGGGGGGGGGGGGGGGGGGTGTGTGTTCATATTAAAAATAGTTAGAGTGAAATAAATACAGACAAGTAACCTCTAACTCTGGTGGTGTGGTCAAAAACATCTTCACAAGCAGGACGGTAAAGAAAACAACAAACAGTCTACGACAAGACCCTTCCCAAACTAAACCAAACCAAAAAGGTGGATTTGTCCATGCGGTTGTCAATGATCAACTTCTTCATCTCCAGCGTGCGTGTGTGTGTGGGTGTATGTGTGTGTGCCTTGCCTTGCATTAGTGGGAGGGGGGGGGGAGAAAATTAAAAAAAATTAAAAAAAATCACTGACTTTGCTCATTAAACAAAAATCACACCGAAAAAACCCCACACACACACGCTCAGGATCATAAACAACTGCACAGCCACCCCCGCGCCCGCCGTCCTCCCCAAGACAAAGAAGGGGCGGTGTGGTCTACACCAGCTTCTTGGCCTCGAAGAAGCTCTTGAGATGCCTCATCTGCCAGAAGCCGATGGCCACCAGGATGAGGGTCTGGACGATGGACCACCACAGCACCCGCTGGTTGGTGCTCTCGCTCGTCTGCCTGAAGCGCTCCTCCCGATACTGGAACACAATCATAAAGGCCGTCAGTGTCATTGCACAAGTACAGGTAAAATGTGTCGGAATCCTCAAGGTGCTTTACACACATATGAACAAATATTGATCATCGGCAGATTCCGATGATCAGCAATCGGCCACAAAAACCCTGATCGGAGCATCCCTAATTGTGTCATATATTTTCTGTATATCCCCTTTGTTGTGAATTTTATGCATTGCGTGTTAATTTGTATTACTTCAAAAACACAAGCACGTAAAAATGCTCGGGAAAAATTAAAAAGATAAGACATGCTCAAACATTTCCCATTTCCCCCAACCACACTCCCATATACTGACCCGCTGGTAGTTCTGCTCCTTCTGGATCTGGTCCACCTGCTCCACCAGCTGTCGGACACGGAGCTGCAGCTCCGTCAGCTTGTCCTTGGCAGCGATCTCGGCATAGTTGTTGGTGTGTTCGCCCACCTGGATGTCTAGATGCACCCGCTGCGCAGGGAACACAGGGCGAGAGCAAATCAGAGTCAAGCTAGGGGGCGGGTCTTTAAAGTAGAGTGACCCGAAAGTTGGTCAAAAACCTTTGCCCTGAATAAAGTTTCATCAAATGTCGTTTCAATAAATAAAAGTCAAATATAATAATAGTTAAAACAAAAACACATCTCATTTTGATGCTCTCAATTAAATAATTAAATTCTGTTTCACATCAGACCTGGTTTTAAGAAAACGGGAAACAAATCGTTTCCACCAGAAAGGGCGGCGCCATAGCGCCCTCTATGGGCCAGCCGCCACACTGCTACCCTGTACCTACCAGCATGCCTCCTGCAAACAGCGCGAACTTGGAGGAGTTGGAGTGCAAACAGATCTGGTGTTCTCCTGGAGTGTGAGATGTGAAGGTGAATCGTCCCTCAGAGCCGTACTGACGAGACAGAATCACCTGGGGGGAAAACACAAACAAACCCATATTTACCACCCACCAGGTGTGAAGCATCAGTCAAAACAAGCCCTTTCAAAATCCACCCTATAGTGCCTATATCACACGTGGTGGAGTTTCAACCCAGATCTATGACAGATAGATAGATTAGCCTACCAGCGAACTGAACCGACTGGTAGGATGATCTAGCCATTATACAGTACATCTGGGTGGACAGACGCTACCACCACATCACTTTAGGGTAGAAGAAAGCAACGGGATGCGTTCGACACGTCCCTGGATTGCTGGAAATTACTAATCATGTCATTGGGTTCTCTGCATGTTCCTGATGTCTGTTGGACATATTTTGGTCATGTACGTGTGTGGCCTCTGGAGGAAGTACCTTCTCATCTGGGTCTTTGACCTCCACAAACATCCCCAGTCCCTGAGTGGCCGGCAGGTACTCCTCCTTCTGCTTGTCGTACAGCTGGGTTCTGTAGTTCCCTACACACACACACACACAGGAATAGGCAAGACGTTGCAGAATGAAGCCAGTTGCCTTTCACTGGGAGACGGAACCACCACTACACTTTCCTGCACTTCCTGCTTTACAGCACCAATGTTTGCAGAGACAATAGTGATAAGCACTATCAATAGTAATAGTGATTCAAGCATTAAGGGTGCTGCCTATTGTTGTCTATTGTTCAATTGACCATCAATGTAAAAGGAAGTTCAGTGTGTGTGTGTGTATGTGTATCTCAATCAAGACCTATTTGACAAGTAAAGACAAACATACATGTGTGTATTATGTTTTTTCATTGGTATACCACTGCAGAATATATCATCATATGGAAATACAGAATATATAAACAAAAAACAAAATTGCACAGAATCAAACAGGGTAATACATGGTTATGGTGACACCACTACGAATAACAAGAATTGCCAGGATGGTGACACAGGGACAAATAATTGAATTAGATGTCCGACTTTCATGAGCCCACATCCATGTCACACTTTAAGTAGTCTGCTGCGGTGTGTGTGTGTGTGTGTAGTGTGTTTTTGCATAGCTTATTATTCCAGTAATGAAAACGGACAGTTGTCATGCTCACTACCTCCTACCTACAACTCTTTCAATCTCTCTCTCTCTCACACACGCACACACAGCAGCTGGACAACTACAACTCAACCCGGACATACGTGTATAAAGGTATGACATATGGCACCGCTTTAAAAACAAGACCTGCCCAAAACAACTACTTGAATCCAGCCCTTGGTACGTGTACTACCGCAAAACCTCCGCAAAACCACCCCAAAGCGAAGGTATTAGACCTCAAATGTTTTGTATTTATTTAACACTACTTTATTACCATGCAATGGGGAGCGCATAGTTGTCCAACCAGCTCAAGGCTAACTCGCTAACTCTTGCTCAAGTCAAGTCGTTCTCACTCACCGATAATCATAGTTTCGTCGGGAATCTCCTCTATAAAGCACTTCTTCTCCGTCTCCCCTATGTGGAAGTATAGGGAGGAGACGGCGCCGTAATACACGTTTAAAAGTAAAACTGACAACACACACGACTGCATCTTGACGGCCACCATCTTGCTGCTACTGCTCTCTGCCGGGAGAGTTCTCTCGTCTGAGCATGCGCGAGGTGATCAATGCCACGTAACCCCACATCGCTTTGAGCCTCGTCCAATCAGAGCTCGCCCTACGACCCTACGCCTTGTGGGTAACGTAGTTTTCATGCGGCGTGACATTCTTAGGCCATTCATTTTGATTACTCTAAATTCACTTTATATTGAGATCAATGTATTTATCAAACCTATATATATATATATCGATATAGATACGTGTGCTTTGTCAAGAGTCAATTTGTGGAGTTACTTGCCTTCTTAATGTGTTTGAGACCATCAGTGTTGTGCAGAGGTAGGGTTAGTACACAGTGGATAGCCTTATTTGACTAATCCATATTTTGGCAAGAACCACTCAGTAAAGAGAAACGACAGTATTACTTTAAGACATGAAGGTCAGTCTATCCGGAAAAAAATCAAGAACTTTGAATGTATCCTCAAGTGCAGTCGCAAAAACCATCAAACGCTATGAAGAAAGTGGCTCTCATGGGGACCACCCCAGAAAAGGAAGACCAAGAGTTACCTCTGCTGCAGAGGATAAGTTAAGATTAGAGTTACCAGCCTCAGACACCTCACCTCAGATTAGAGCCAACATCAATTCTTCACAGAGTTCAAGTAGCAGACACATCTCATCATCAACTGTTCAGAGGAGAATGCGCGAATCAGGCCTCCATGGTCATATTGCTGAAAAGAAGCCACGACTGAGGATGAACAAGAAGAAGAAGAGAATTGGCCAAGAAACACAAGGAATGGACATTAGACCATTGGAAATCTGGAAATCTGTCCAAATTTGAGATGGTTGGTTCCAGCCACCGTGTTTTTGTGAAAATCAAGGCACACTTACCAGCATGGCTACCACAGATCTGCAACCATGTCATCCCATCCGGTTTGCGCTTACTGGGACCATCATTTGTTTTTCAACAAGACAATGACCCCAAACACACCTCCAAGCTATGTTAGGGCTATTTGACCAACGAGGAAAGTGATGGAGTGCTGCGTCAGATGACCTGGCCTCACCAATCACCCAACCTAAATCCAATTGAGATGATTTGGGATGAGTTGGACCGCAGAGTGAAGGAAAAGTGCTCAGCACCTCTGGGAAGTCCTTCAAGACTGTTGGAAAACCATTCCAGGAGACAACCTCATGAAGCTGATTGAGAGAAGGCCAAGAGTGTGCAAAGCTGTCATCAAAGCAAAAGGGGGCTACTTTGAAAAATATAAAATATAAAACATATTCAACTTTTTTGATATAAAATATAACACTTTTTTGTTAACTATATACTTCTATATGTGTTCTTTCATAGTTCTGATGCCTTCAGTATTAATCTACAATAAATAAAATAAATAAAAACCATTGAATGAGTCCAAACTTTTGACTGGTACTGTAAAAAAAAGAATCGATGTATATATCAAACATATATAAAACACATCTATGTATTTATCAAACAGACATATACAAAATATGTATGTGTTTATCAAACAGATCTAGATATATTTGGGGATGCTATTGATTGAAGTTCAATTTTATTCAATATTTCAATTGGATATAAGATACATTTGACAAGGCACACTTTGGAAGAATTAATTCTTTGGGTTTGATGTTGATGAACATCTCAGGCTTCACAAACGTCTCGGATTCCTCAACTTCAATTAAGTTCAGACCTGTAACACACACACACACAAATCAAATATGTATCATAAAGTTGATCAGTGATTAGAGATTAGATTAAAAATCTGGTAAAACTGTAATTTTGTACGATACGTCTAAAATGACCAACAGAAGATTCATATAGCATTGCGTTTGCTGGGAGAAAGGCAAACGACTCCCTAATAATAAAAAAATCCAAAAAGGTGACACACACACACACACACACACACACACACACACACACACACACACACACACACACACACACACACACACACACACACACACACACACACACACACACACACACACACACACACACACACACACACACACACACACACACAGTTAAAGCTCTTGGGGTACTACTTGCTTTTGAACACTGTGTTCTTCCAGAAGGTCAGCACCACCAGGCCAACAAGGGTGAAGAGGATGGAGGACTGCACCCTCCGCAGGGTGCTCTCGCAGGTCTGCCTAAAGACCTGTCGACGGTACTGGAAATACACAGGGACTTGTGAATGGACACACCTGTTTTATGTTGTTGCTATTGTTATATGTTATATAGCTGTATTATTATACAGATAGTGCAGCCACTATCATAACATTGTCATTAACATTACACTGTCATACCTTTGCTGGACTTTCTGGACTCATTACAGTAACTACACTGTATTCATGATTTACTGTATAGATGGTGCTGCACTACTGACACTTTAAATGCTTTTAAATCTTCAAAACATGTACATCAGTCAGTTTGATGTTATTTCTTATTTTAATTGTGTATAGTCATTTTATAGTATTGTTTTAGAAAGGCATTTAGAAAGGAGGGATTGGGGAGTAAGCATTCCATTGAACTTGTTGCAAATGGCCAAGAAAAATCTTGTATCTTGAATCTTGTATCCTGGCAGTTATATGTGCAACATTTGAGTCTGAGACAAATTTCAGGGGACAATAGTGTATATTGTATTGTATTGTAGTGTATACCTGGCAGCACATACACACATACAGTACTGATTAGTTAAGCACTCCAAAGATTGAGCTTTTTTTAACCCCCATACCTGCAATTAAAGAGCAACATGCAGGTGGACATCCCCTGGTTAAATCAATATGTGGGAAGTACTGTATGTAGCTAATTAACTCCCCGCTGACGTCAGGACAGCAGAGTCCCTGCCCATCTTCTGCCGTAGGCTAAAAACCTCTCACCTCTTCAGGAAGCACTACCCTGGCCCTTCCTCTTAGCACTTCTTAGCTAGCGTCTTGTTAGCTCTATGGTTGGCTCTATTGTTATGTAACAGACGCCAGCAGGTGGTGCTGTGCAGTGAGTAAACCTCACTCCTCGATGCCTAAAAGACGTTCTAGCGATGAAGCTAGAGCTCATGGGTTTTAGCTTTTGCGTTAGAGCCCTGCCTCTAGCGCCGATGCTGGCGGTCGTCGTGAGTCCAGTGCGGGACGCTCACTGTTAGTTAGTCAACTTCATCCCCATCAGAGAGAGAGAGAGAGAGAGAGAGAGAGAGAGAGAGAGAGAGAGAGAGAGAGAGAGGAGAGAGAGAGAGAGAGAGAGAGAGAGAGAGAGAGAGAGAGAGAGAGAGAGAGAGAGAGAGAGAGAGAGAGAGAGAGAGAGAGAGAGAGAGAGAGGAGAGAGAGAGAGAGAGAGAGAGAGAGAGAGAGAGAGAGAGAGAGAGAGAGAGAGAGAGAGAGAGAGAGAGAGAGAGAGAGAGCCAAGTTGGCCTCATCCCTCTAGCTCTAGCGTCTGTGCGACCACAAGCTGTGTGGTTAAGCGACGGTCGAGCCACTGACCCTTTGGAAGTCCGTCTCTTGCTGTATCTGGTACACTTGCTCTGCCAGCATTTGGATCCTTTGCTGCAGTTCCTTCAGCTTGTCCTTGAAGGACGTCTTGGCGACCACCTGGATGTCTAGATGAAGCCGCTGCCGCGGAACACAGAACGACGAGAGCCAATCAGAAACAAGCTAGTGGGTGGGTACTTTGAAGTAGAGTCACCTTGCGGCTATAACGTTTTTACTTTAAGTATACGTTACAATGCTAATAGATGTCAGAAGAAGGCCATGTCCATCAAAAAGGACTGCAACCACCCTGGGCACCATCTCTTCTCCCCCCTACCGTCTGGTCGCTGGTTGCGCAGCATCCGTACAACAAGTACTACCAGGTTAGTTTATATCCACAGGCAGTGCGCTTACTGAACTGCTAGGAGTGCTGCCACTTTCACTTTCATAACATGTCATTAACATTACACTTACATACTTTGCTGGACTTTCTGGACTCATCACAGTTACTGCACTGTACTGCACTGCACTGTATTCATGATGCTGCTGCACTACTGGCACTTTAAATGCTTTTGAAAGATGTTTGTAAAAAAAACAAAAAAAATGTACATATCATTTAAGTCACTTTGCTGCTCTTTTTTTGTTTATTTTATATTATATAATTTTAATTTGTATGATGTTGTTTTTGAGATTTATACTGCGGGAGGGAATGGGGAGTAAGCATTCCTATGTACTTGGCCAATACAAATCTTGTATCTAGTAATCAGGGCGGTGTGTCACATACATGATGGTAAGAGCTATCGTTTCCAGATGCTTCCTGCTCTGGGTTGACCTACCAGCAGGGCATCAGAGAACAGGGAGGAGGAGGAGGAGGAGGAGGAGGAGGAGGAGGAGGAGGAGGAGGAGGAGGAGGAGGAGGAGGAGGAGGAGCGGAGACAGATGTGGTGTGGTCCAGGAGTGTTGGGCGTGAAGGTGAAGCTTCCCTCTGATCCGTATAGACCAGACAGAATCACCTGGGGGGAAAACACACACACACACACACACACACACACACACACACACACACACACACACACACACACACACACACACACACACACACACACACACACACACACACACACACACACACACACACACACACACACACACACACACACACACAATAAAATAACTGGAATTAATAATAATGTGATTAATCAAAATCACATTTTTTCATATTTTCTACTGCTCATATTATGTATATTTGTAAACGATGACGTTTTTGTGTGTGTATTGTTATTTTACATATTTGAATATATTTCTGATTATGTCACTGTCCTGTAATCCTGCTGCTATACTGCTGCTGTGACACAGTATGTTTTATACGTTCATCAATCTTATCGTAAATGTTTGATTTCCCCCATCATTACATGAAAATAATGGAAAGCGAAACGACACTGTAAAATAAAACATCTGTGTGTGTGTGGTGTGTGTGTGTGTGTGTGTGTGTGTGGTGGTGTGTGTGTGTGTGTGTGTGTGTGTGTGTGTACCTTCTTATCGGGGTCTTTAACCTCAACAAACATCCTCAGGCTCTGCGGGGACTCCTCAGTCCGCTGGACCCTGTAGGTCCCTGCAGCAACAGTAAGGAAAACTACTTAACACGCTCAGCCGTCTCCACCAACTACAATTCAGTGTGTGTTACTTCCCATACCAAGAAGAGGAGGAGAGGAGAGGAGGAGAGGAGAGGGGGCTCTCTCTTGTTACAGCGTTATGCGGCTGCAGTGTAGGCTAACTATCTCAACAACAAACGATTCACTTTGTTTGTAAAACAAGTGAATGTGTGTGTGTGTGTGTGTGTGTGTGTGTGTGTGTGTGTGTGTGTGTGTGTGTGTGTGTGTGTGTGTGTGTGTGTGTGTGTGTGTGTGTGTGTGTGTTACAGGCCTGAACTTAATTGAAGCCGAGGAATCCGAGACGTGTGTGAAGCCTGAGATGTTCATCAACATCAAACCCAAAGAATAAATTCTTCCAAAGTGTGCCTTGTCAAATGTATCTTATATCCAATTGAAATAATGAATAAACATCAAACTGTATACTTCAAAAATAAGAAGGGAAATAGTTGCTGGGGATGCTATTGAACAACCAAGTATAAGATGTATCCATTGCATTGGATATAAGATACATTAGAGGCACACTTTAATATAATTACATGTTAATTATCCATGTGTTTGTGTTTGTGAAACACATTTTCACAAAAAGGATGAGGGTGACGTTCCGTTTTTTTATGAGGAAGAAATGAATTTAGATTAGTGTTCTCCATGTGGGAGATGTTACACATGTCAACACCAGCAAACAAAAGTAAACACAAGTAGACACATTTGACAACAAGACGCACATTGGTGAGGATATGTTACGTCGTCCATCTAACCCAGACATGATTAATGAGTGAATAAAGCATATGTTAAAGTTTCTCACCGACTACTTCACTTTCCCAAACGTCTTGTACAAAACATTTGGTCTCTGTCTCTCCCATGTACAAGTGCAAGCTGGAGACAAAACTGCAACAGGCGTGTAAAAGCAAAGCGAGATGCAGCACACACGACTGCATGTTTACTGGGACGCTTTAAGTTCATAAGGTTGAATTCATTTCCTTGTTTGTTTCGTTACTGTATCTGCGCAAACGTTATCGTGTTGTGTGCACTTCCTCAAATCAAACACGCGTTGATTCTGGGCTATGTAGTTCTTCTGTAGGCCGCACTCTTCTTCCGATTTTGCCTACATCAAAAACAACAAATGTGCATGTTTGAATGCATATTCATTAAAATATTTCCTATATTGTCTATCGACCCACTGTTCATTTCTTTGAACGGAAACATAAACACATAAAAACATCATAACACGTATATGCAATATGTATAATTTATAATTGAATTCATATATTGTTTATATGACAATGAAAAACCACCAAAAAACGGTATTGATATTTAATGTTTATTTCCTTCCTTAAAAAAATGTACATACAATTAATACATATTGATCAATATAAAAATACATTTTTAATATGCAACATCGGGGTCATGTTCTCTGGGGTAAATTTAAAAGTTCACGAGAAGAATCCGGAAGAATCCCTCCCTTGTGTTTGATGTGGTTTCAGTACACTTTCCTAAAGGGTGGACACACACACACACACACACACACACACACACACACACACACACACACACACACACACACACACACACACACACACACACACACACACACACACACACACACACACACACAAAAGTATCAGATTTGAATTGTCCATCACTGTGGTGATGTTGTGACGTTATAGCACACCAACACATACATTTTTAAACATATTTTATATATATATATTTTTTCGGTTTTATTTATTAATTAATTATTGTTAACATTGTTATAATTATTCATTTATATTCATACCATATTGTGTTTCTTTTCTTCTCGCATTCCTGCACCAATAATACACACCACAGCGATTTCCTTTTATGTGAACCCTTGCTCGGCAAACACAAGCCTAAACTGTACAGCTGTGTGTACCTGGAGAAGAGAGACAAGGCGACCAGGCCCAGTAGGAACTCCAGGCCGTAGAAGCAGAGCAGCACGGCGCTCAGGATGAACTCCAGACGCAGTACGAAGGTCTGGAGCAGAAGGAGGTAGACGGCAAGGGCCACGCAGGGCAGGAGGAGCAGCAGAGACACACTGGTGGCCAGGGAGCGTTCACACAGGTTCCCCTTCCAGCCTGCACAACACACAGCCCTTTAGAACAACCTCCCAGGTTCCCCTTCCAGCCTGCACAACACACAGCCCTTTAGAACAACCTCCCAGGTTCCCCTTCCAGCCTGCACAACACACAGCCCTTTAGAACAACCTCCCAGGTTCCCCTTCCAGCCTGCACAACACACAGCCCTTTAGAACAACCTCCCAGGTTCCCCTTCCAGCCTGCACAACACACAGCCCTTTAGAACAACCTCCCAGGCTGAAAAAAGGTGCTGATGTATCCCTCAAGCAGGCAAAAAAAATAGGGAATAATTAATACAATTGGTTTGTATAATAATTTTAATAAGTGTTGTCGTTTTTTAGGTTTATTAGAATTTATTTATGGAAGTATTTTGTAGGTTTATAGAGCAGGTTCTTGAGAGTTTGTCATACAATACACACAATCATTATTACAGAGAAAGAAGAGAGGGAAAGAAGTGAGAGAGAAATCCTTTGTAGCACAAGTAAGAGTTCCGTCCCATTTCCATGTGTATGTTTCCACCCCTGTCCCTCCTTCCCTAACACCTACCATAGAAGATCCTGAGGCTCTCGAGGCCGAGAAACAGGAGAAGCAGAACAACGTCCAGAATCAAATTATCTGATGGATAAGGCAGCAAGACACCTGGAGAAAGACACACGGTATAGTTAACTAGGTCCATGGGTACCGATGTACAGTGGGTGGTACCACTTTCTATAGAGAGAGGTATGGCCCACCATGATCGGTTCCCTGGGATCTAGCAACTAACAGACACAAAACTAAGTCAAATCACTGGTTAACATGCAAGCACCTGATCGGTTGGGCCTCAGACACACAGATACAGTTACAAGAAAAAGTATGTGAACCCTTTGGAATTACCTGGATTTCTGCATAAATTGGTCATAAACTGTGTTCTGACCTTCATCTAAGTCACAACAATACTAATACCACACAAACAATTATATGTTTTCATGTTTTTATTGAACACACCATGTAAACATTCACAGTGCAGGGTGGGAAAAGTATGTGAACCTGGATTTAATAACTGGTTGACCCTCCGTTGGCAGCAATAACCTCAACCAAACGTTTCCTGTAGTTGCAGATCAGACCTGCACAACGGTCAGGAGGAATTTTGGACCATTCCTCTTTACAAAACTGTTTCAGTTCAGCAATATTCTTGGGATGTCTGGTGTGAATCGCTCTCTTGAGGTCATGCCATAGCATCTCAATCGGGTTGAGGTCAGGACTCTGACTGGGCCACTCCAGAAGCCGTATTTTCTTCTGTTGAAGCCATGCTGTTGTTGATTTACTTCTGTGCTCTGGGTCATTGTCCTGTTGCATCACCCATCTTCTGTTGAGCGCCAATTGGTGGACAGATGGCCTTAAGTTCTCCTGCAAAATGTCTTGGTAAACTTGGGAATTCATTTTTCCGTCGATGATAGCAATCTGTCCAGGCCCTGAGGCAGCAAAGCAGCCCCAAACCATGATGCCCCCTCCACCATACTTCACAGTTGGGATGAGGTTTTGATGTTGGTGTGCTGTGCCTTTTTCTCTCCACACATAGTGTTGTGTGTTCCTTCCAAACAACTCAACTTTGGTTTCATCTGTCCACAGAATATTTGCCAGTAGTGCTGTGGAACATCCAGGTGCTCTTTTGCAAACTTCAAACAAGCAGCAATGTTTTGTTTGGACAGCAGTGGCTTCCTCCGTGGTGTCCTCCCATGAACTCATTCTTGTTCAGTGTTTTACATATTGTAGATTCGTCAACAGAGATGTTGTGCATGTGCCAGAGATATTTGTAAGTCTTTAGCTGACACTCTAGGATTCTTCTTCACCTCATTGAGCATTCTGCGCTGTGCTCTTTCAGATTCAGATTCAGATTCAGAAAACTTTATTAATCCCGAGGGAAATTAAGGTGCAACAGTTGACACAGGGGGAATAAATGCACACACAAGAATACTAAAACCTAAGCTAAAAAACAAAACAACAACTAACTAAAATAAAAACTATTATAAACAAAATAGTTAAAATAATTCTAAATGAAGTCTAAATGTATTGATAAGTGAAGATAATTACAGTATTATAACAGTAGTACGTAGGTATATACAATACACAACAATACGTATGGTGCAAATTGGCAGTAATAATATATTAATAAATAATTCGACTGAAAAGTGACATGTGAAAAAGTGAAAAAGTGAAAAGTGAATTCGGAATTTAAATAGAATTTGCAGTGCAAAGTACAATGAGATGATTACAGTGCGTTGACCAAAAATAAAATAAAAATAAAAATAAGTACGTTGGCCTCAGGTCACTGAGTCACCACTGTCCCTCTCACGACCCGAGGTAGAGGAATTATAGAGTCATTATAGAGTCTTGCAGTCATCTTTACAGCACGGCCACTCCTAGGGAGAGTAGCAACAGTGCTGAACTTTCTCCATTTATAGACAATTTGTCTTACCGTGGACTGATCAACATCAAGGCTTTTAGAGATACTTTTGTAACCCTTTCCAGCTTTATGCATGTCAACAATTCTTAATCTTAGGTCTTCTGAGAGCTCTTTTGTGAGAGGCATGGTTCACATCAGGCAATGCTTATTGAGAATAGCAAACTAAAAACTGGTGTGTGTTTTTTATAGGGCAGGGCAGCTTTAACCAACACCTCCAATCTCGTCTCATTGATTGGACTCCAGGTTGGCTGACTCCTGACTCCAATTAGCTCTTGGAGAAGTCATTAGCATAGGGGTTCACATACTTTTTCCACCCTGCACTGTGAATGTTTACATGGTGTGTTCAATAAAAACATGAAAACATATAATTGTTTGTGTGGAATTAGTTTAAGCAGACTGTGTTTGTCTATTGTTGTGACTTAGATGAAGATCAGAACACATTTTATGACCAATTTATGCAGAAATCCAGGTAATTCCAAAGGGTTCTTCTTTTTCTTGCAACTGTATGTGTGACCTGTCTGTTGGTGTCTGAGGAAGGCACGTAAAATTGTCCAAGACACCTCTCACCCCAACCATGGACTGTTTGCCCTCCTCCCCTACGGGAGGCACTACAGAAACCTCTGTTCCAAGTCAAGCAGGCTCAGGAACAGCTTCTTGCCCTCAGCCGTCATCTCTCTGAACTCTGTACCACAATGACAGCTGCCCCATCTAATCTAATCTAAACTTAATCACAGTGAAATTTAACATTTAAACCATTCATTATTATTACCATTAAATGTGGTCACATTAATTGATACTTCTAAAAGGTTCTAATAGTCACATGTCGATGTGAAGAGAGAGACAAACCAAGTAGAGCTTAAGAACTAAATATGGATATCACTAACTCTGAGGCCTAACTTCGCAGTTCCCATCCGATGTATGTATTGCAGTTGTCCACCGTCCACCGACACCTAAACAACCATCACCCAGGTGAACGTAAAGAGGCTGACCTTTGTAGACGAACATGAGGGACTCGGCCAGGAAGTACGCAGCAACGTACCAACAGTTGAGGTAGAGGAGGACCTGCAGTGGAGTTGATGACAACTGGACATAGTTAAGGAATAATAATAATAATAATCATAATGATGACCATGCACACAGAGCAACGTACAGCCGTGACAGAGCAGTGGATTGTCTAGTGCAGCTGTTCCCAAAGTGGGGTGTGTGTACCCCCAGGGGTACGCACAGTTATGTCGGGGGGTAGGCCAACAAAACATCTGTAATAGCCTCGCTGTGGCAAAAATAAACCCACTTACACATAGCCTCATTTAAATTCTCTACTTCAATTGGTCACTTATTGGGTTATATATGACATTTCTTCTTATGACTAATTGTTAAAAAATATTATATTATAACTTTTTATAAAGTCTTTCATATTGTGTTTGAGCTGATGTGCATATCACTTTTTTGAGATATGAGAGGGTTTCCTACAAGGCTGAATAAAGAGCAACATGAGAGCTACACGCAGTGTAGTTATCGGCTGACATCGTCGCTTCGGCTGAAAAGTAAATAATAATAGAGGGAAAATATACAATAGATATATATAATTATATTATATTATATATATTATATAATGAGTGAAAAAGGTGGATTCATGCATGTCTATACATATGCAACTTACCTTATATTTGAACCTTACAAATACAAATACAAATACACGGGTAAGCCAACACGACGCATTACACAGATGGACGACGACAACAACAACAACAACAGTTCAGCAACAGTGTGTGCAAATAAAAGCCTACGTTTGCAATCTTAAACAAAAACCGTTAGAAATTAAAATTGACACGATCAGACTGTGGCATATTAATGGCCCACAACACCTTGTATTGACTGAAATAACATTAAACTAATACATTTATAAAAATCCACCAACTAGAGTCATACTGTTGTGGTTTGCATTAAAGGATACGATTGGTCTCCCTGCAATGAAGGAAAAGTAAACATTTTCGAATAGTGTTAACTTGTGAAATGCATGCTTATATTGAAGCAATAGTTAAGGAAGTACGTATTCAGACATGAGCATGCTTGGTAAACTAAAACAGGTTTTAAAATCTAAATCAGTTCATCATTGAAGAGACTTTCATTTTAAGTTACTCACCGGACGCCATCTCTGATTACCATAGAAACGACTCGAAGGGAAGTGACGACACGAGTTTCCACTAGGGGAGTGACGCAGAGGCGGAGCTGCCCCCTATAGGTTAGAGGCGGCATGACACCTTGGGCCCAGGCTTAACACAACAGAGCTGTTAGTTGTTCCCTTATTTTTGAGTTATTGTGAAACAGTACAATCAATTCGGGGAAAATGTGTATATATATATATATATATATATATATATATAGAAAATGTTATGTCAATATCATATATATTTTGGATTTTTGACGAGCACAATTGAGTGCAGAGTAGCTATGGGAAATACAATACCAAGTGAGTAAAACAATATTCTTTTATTAGCCATAGGCAAATGCATTAGAGCAAAAATAATGAAACAAACTGTACATAGGACATTTAGATGGCGTCACACTCACACACAGGCGTTGAAGCCAGCATCAACAGCATTTATACAGTATCCAGTGGCAACAACATGTATACAAGTACATGGTCACGGTTCATTACATGAACAGGTTTCCAATTGTACATCAAGGCTTTTTTTTTTTTTACATCCTCCCAAGACCACCTGAATGGCCACCTGAGGAGAACCAGCCCTTGGTGAGATCAGCAGGCTGGTCTCAGATCTGCAGGCCGTCTCAGATCTGCAGGCCGGTCTCAGATCAGCAGGCCGGTCTCAGATCAGCAGGCTGGTCTCGGATCAGCAATAATAATAAATAGTATTTATAAGCGCACTTTTCATTTGAGTAGACAAAACTCAAAGTGCTACAGAGTAAAAATGGTTTAAATAAAACAACAAATAAAAGCAGCGACGTTTACACCGGCATGGCAACAAGTGGGGGTTTTAAAAATCTAGTAAAAGGCAATTCTAAAAAGATGCATTTTTAGGCTTATTTAAAAGCATCCACAGTCTGTGGTGTCCTCAGCTGGTTTGGGAGGGCATTCCACAGTCTCGGAGCAGCGGAGCAGAAGGCTCGGTCTCCCATGGTTTTCTTTTTGGTCCTGGGGGGGGAAGGAGGAGGTTTGCATTTTCTGAGCGTAGGCGTAGGAGGTTTGTGGGGTGAGCAGTTCTTTGATGTATGAGGGAGCATTTCCATGAATGCACTGATAGGTGAAGAGGGTGATTTTGTAGTCAATCCTGAGTGAGACCGGGAGCCAGTGCATTGATTTGAGTATGGGTGTGATGTGTTCATACTTCCGCACTCTCATCAGGATCCTAGCAGCACTGTTCTGGATGTATTGCCGCTTCTCGATGTTCTTGGCAGGAATCCCAATGAGAAGTGCGTTACAGTAGTCTAGCCTGGAGGAGACAAAGACGTGGACAAGGTTTTCAGCATCTGGCAGACTGAGTGTGGGGCGGAGTTTAGAAATATTTTTGAGGTGGTAGAAGGAGGTCTTGCATGTTTGTTTGATGTGGGCCTCAAAGGTCAGGTGAGGATCCATTTTAACACCCAGATTTGTGACAGTTGATGAGAGTGAATTGTTCTGACTGGAGAAGGTGATGCTGGTGATGGAGGATGAAAGGACCTGATGTGGAGTGCCAACTAGAATGAGGTGAACCAGTTTAGGGCAGAGTCAGAGAGTCCAATTGTCGAGCGAAGACGATGGAGTAGAATGTCATGGTCGACGGTGTCAAATGCTGCAGTTAGATCCAGGAGGATGAGGAGGGATGGAGATCCGGTGTCAGCTGTCATCAGCAGGTCATTGGTCACCCTGACTAAGGCAGTTTCTGTACTGTGGCCCTGGCCGAAACCAGACTGGAATATTTCAAAGAGGTTCTTGAGTTTGAGATGTTCGTGAATCTGAATGGAAATTACTTCCTCTAGCACCTTTGATAGACATGGCAGGTTGGAGATGGGTCTGTAATTAGCAAGGACTTCAGGGTCTAAGGTGGGTTTTTTGAGGAGTGGTTTGATGACAGCAGCTTTAAATGGGGATGGAACATGAACAGACTGGATGGAGTGGTTTATCACTGAAATGATCAGGGGAATTATGGCACCAATGTTAGATTTGACCAGGGCTGTGGGAAAGGGGTCCAGGGCACAGGTGGAGGGTTTCATCTTTCTGATGATGGCCTCAACTTCATGCTGCGAGATTTCAGTGAAGCCGCAAAGAGGCTGGGTAGGTCCGGGCTGGGGGTTGACGGTCAGGACCGGCAGAGCAGCGGAGTTTGAGAGGGGAGAGTGGATGGTCTCTACGTTTTTTCCTAAAGAATGCAATGAAATGATCACACTGCTCCTCTGTGGTGTCTTTGTGTAAGGGAGTCTGAGGTCTGAGGAGATGATTTATGGTGGAAAAAAGGCTTGGAGTTGCCAGGGCTATTGTTGATTGCTATTGTTGTATAATTTAGATTTTTGTGTCTCTGAGGGACTCTGATGGACACCAAAAGTCATAGGCCTGTTGGTGGTCCCGGTATGCCTGTCTGTGAACAGTGAGTCCAGAAACCTTGAGGCGCCACTCGAGGACACGCCCCGCTGTCTTCATTTTCCGCAGCTCGCAGGTGTACCAGGGGGATGAGCGTGTGAAAGTGACTGTTCGTTCTGGTTTTGACAGGGGCGTGGAGATCCAGGAGATAACTCAGAGATTTATTGTAAAAGTCCACAGATTCATTGACTGATGTAGGAATTATTGTGGAGAGATGCTGGAGATCTGAAGTCATGGTGTCCGGGTTGATGGTTTTCAGATTTCTGAAATGGATTTCACGCTTGGGTTTGGTGTGGGGTAGCAGGAGTGGCAGCTCCATTAAGATGGCCTTGTGATCCAACACACCTAGATCGTACACAGATAGTTGACTAATGGGGGCCTTGTTTGTGATGATAAGATCCAGTGTGTGTCCCCTAGTGTGTGTGGGGACATCAACATGTTGTGTTAGGTTGAGGCAGTCCAGAAGGTGTAGGAACTCGGCTGTATAGTGACAGGAGGGGGTGTCAACGTGAATATTTATGTCTCCTAGTATTATAATGTTGGCAGAGGTAGCACAGAGTGTAGTGAGAAGGTCGTGCATCTCTGGGATGAAAGCCAAGTTGGGTTTGGGTGGGCGGTAGATGGGTAGCATTGTCAGTGGGAGCGGGGGTTTACATTTAAATCCAAGGCATTCAAATGAGGATAGCAAAGGCAGAGGCAGGCCGGTCTTGGATCAGCAGGCCGGTCTCGGATCAGCAGGCTGGTCTCGGATCAGCAGGCTCGTCTGCGATCAGCAGACGCTGTGGGACTGATCCTCTCAATATCCAGATCAGCTCCATCATAACTTGAATCCAGCATGCGCCTGAAACAAAATGAGGACATCATTGCCGTTATCCATATTCTACATCAGGTAAGTTTGGCCATGGGCCAATTTCTTTCTGAGCCACTAGATGGCGGGCCAGAACATGATCAGAAGCTAATTTAAGTAATTGATTGTTAAAACATGTGACACGTTCTAATGCTTAGACTTTTCTTTCGGGTGCTGTGCGATCAGCAGCGACCGTTGACGGGGGACGGGGACGGGGACGGGGGGTTTCTGCACGATCAGTGACGAACGTTGAGGGGGGGGGGGACTAGTACAGCCCTGGCGGTAAATGTCACTGCATTCTTGATTCAGACATTATAGCCTATATGTGCGACTGTGGATCCGATATTGTAAAAAATGTATATATGTATATGTATATATATATGTATATATATATATATATATATATATATATATATATATATATATATATATATGTATATATATATGTATATATATATATATGTATATATATATGTATATAGATATGTATATAGATATAGATAGATATAGATAGATATAGATAGATATAGATATATAGATATATAGATATATAGATATATAGATATAGATATAGATATAGATATAGATATAGATATATAGATATAGATATAGATATAGATATATATATATATATATATATATATAATACATTTTTATTTATTTTTTATTCTCAAAATAATCTTCCGGGCCAAATATTATTGCTGGCAGGCCACCAATGGCCCGCGGGCCGCCGTGCCAACCCATGTTCTATATGAAACTGTTAAAAATTGTGGTTGTTGAATACAATGAACACAACTGAAAAAGTAACTGAAAAATTAACTATGCACGCACACACACACACACACACACACACACACACACACACACACACACACACACACACACACACACACACACACACACACACACACACACACACACACACACACACACACACACACACACACACACACACACACACACACACACACACACACACACACACACACACACACACACACAGTGTATGACTGTGTATGAATGTGTGTATGAATGAGTGTATGAATGTGTGTATGACTGTGTGTATGAATCAGTGTATGAATGTGTGTATGAATGAGTGTATGAATGTGTGTATGACTGTGTGTATGAATCAGTGTATGAATGTTGCTCTCTCCGCGACCTACTCCTTCACCCACACCCCCGACCGTCTGGGCGTGGTGGAGGAACGGGACTCCTAGTCTCTCCAAATTGGTCATATCAGGTACTCCCTCTGGGTCACCTGACCAGATCGGCACTCGAACTTCATGCTGTTTCTGTTACCATCCCAACTAGGCTCAACATTGCCGTGATCTACCGACCACCGGGCCCTCTTGGTGACTTCTTTGACGAGATGGACGCCCTCCTCAGCTGCTTTCCTGAGGACGGCACCCCACTCGTGGTTCTGGGTGACTTCAACATCCAGTCGGATAAGTTACAATCTCCTGAATTCATTAACGATTTTGCCATATTCGGTCTAACACTCACTCCTTCTCCCCCTACCCACAGAGCTGGGAACCAACTGGATCTTGTCTTCACAAGATCCTGTACCACCTCGGCGATCTCTGTCACACCCCTCCCTGTCTCTGATCACCATTTTGTTGCTTTCTCTCTCCCCCTCAAATCCCCCACCTCCCTACCCACTACTCCCCACATTGTTACCTTCCGTAGCAACCTGAAAACTCTCTCTCCCTCTTCTCTCTCCACATCTGTCCTATCCTCACTACCATCCCCCCAACAATTCTCTCTCTTGTCGGTAGAGGAAGCCTCCTCCACTCTGACTTCCTCTCTCTCCTCCTCCTTCGACTCTCTCTGTCCTCTCACCTCCAGACCAGCACGAGCCTCTCCTCCACCTCTTTGGCTGTCCGAACCTCTGCGGGATCGTAGAGCAGAGCTGCGGGCGGCTGAGAGAAAATGGTGGAAATCTGACTCTTCTGATGATCTCGCTCACTACCTCCGTCTCCTCGCTGGCTTCACCTCCACGGTATCGGCTGCTAAATCTGCCTTCTACCGTACAAAAATCAACTCTTCTGCCTCTAACCCAAGGAAACTTTTCTCCATGTTCTCTTCCCTCCTCAACCCGGTCACATGGAACGGTTCCCTGTCCAGACCCTGCACCCTGGACACCGGAGTCCCCCAAGGCTCAGTATTGGGACCCCTTCTGTTTTCCCTTTACACTAAATCGCTAGGCTCTGTAATCACATCTCATCACCCGCCTCGACTACTGCAACTCTCTCCTGGCGGGACTCCCCGCCTCTGCAACCAAGCCCCTCCAACGCATCCAGAACGCAGCAGCACGCCTGGTATTCAACCTACCAAAATTCTCCCACGTGACCCCTCTCTTCCGCGATCTCCACTGGCTTCCGGTAAATGCTCGCATCAAGTTCAAGACTCTGGTGCTGACCTTTAGGGCAGTCAATGGAACTGCCCCAGCCTACCTCCAGGCGTTGGTCAAGCCCTACATCCCAGCCAGAGTGCTCTGCTCAACTTCTGCCAGGCGACTTGTTCGAC
Organism: Muraenolepis orangiensis; assembly: GCA_027704905.1. NCBI lineage: Eukaryota > Metazoa > Chordata > Actinopteri > Gadiformes > Muraenolepididae > Muraenolepis > Muraenolepis orangiensis. The sequence continues at coordinate 14,514,451 of CM051001.1, forward strand.
CTTCACTGATGCCAACCAAGCATCGCTCGTCCAAGACCCAGCTCTTCACGGCTCTGGCTCCACAGTGGTGGAATGAACTCCCGTCTCATGTCAGGACGGCAGAGTCCCTCGCCAGCTTCCGCAAGAGACTCAAGACCCACCTGTTCAGAGTCCACCTAGACTCTCCATGAACCGTCCCTCTCCTTTGTGAACCCCTAACTTGCTTAAGTCCTGACATTAATAGCTCTTAGCATGTTGTATATTCTAGCAAGTGTATATCCTTAATGTTGATAACACGCTCTTATCACAGCTACTTAAGCAGGTGACCTGGCAGTACGAAATTGTGTTATTCATCTTGTTAATAATACTTGTGAACTGCTCTATTTTTATGTTTGCGTACCTCAGTGTTATGCTATTGTCTGCTTCAACAAATATACACCTTGTAAGTCGCTTTGGTTAAAAGTGTCTGCCAAATGCCCTAAATGTAAATGTAAATGAATGTGTGTATGACTGTGTGTATGAATGCGTGTATGAATGGGTGAACGTGAAGCATAACATGTCAAGCGCTTTGGATAAAAGCGCTATATAAATGCAGACCATTCACCACACACACACCTGGACCAAACGGTGGTGGGAAGGGCTCCTGCAGTGGCCGTCCTTGGCCTCCTCCTCCCTGACGTAGATTACCTGACACAGGCTGCAGAGGAAGCCAGTCACGGGGTGGATGAACTCTGTTCCTGGAGAGACACAAACACCAGAGCAGCGTTTGTTCCTGGTTGTGTGGTGTGGCTCAACTGGTGAAGCCATTTATTAGTGTTTTTTGTTGATGCAATGAGTAGTTTGAGCCACTGTGTTATTCCTAATCTAAAATGCTAGTGAAGACAGCATTGTTCAGCTGTAGTCCCACCGACAGGGCTGACGAGGTCCTCCGGTTCTGTAGGAACTGGGTCTCCAATCTTTGGTTCCTCCTCCCCTGGCTGTGCTGGCTCCGCCCCTGGCTGTGCTGGCTCCACCCCCGGTTCCACGATCCACTTCACAGATTGCAGAACACACTTTGGTTCTGGAGCCTCTTCCCCTGGTTCTACAGCTGACACCAATTCAGGTTGTTGAACTTTCATGTCCGGTTCCGGAACTTCCTTCCCTGGCTGTGATGGGTCTGGCTCCGCCCCCAGTTCCACAACCACATATCCAGATTCTAGAACCTTCCCGCGGGCTTCCGGAGGGTTCTCCGCGGGTTCCGTGATCGTCTTAACCGCCTCCCCCTCCGTTGAATGAAGAACTACATGGACGAGTGAACAATACACTGCACTTCAACATCTTAAACTCGTCAATTAGTTATAACTGCGTACCATAAGAAATATAGAAGCACATACTGCCATATTAGTTGGTTCCTTACCGGGTTTGACCAGGTCACATGACTCTGATGTTTCAGCCCCCCCAGGGCACTCCACTGGCTCTCGGTCCTTCTCCTTCTCCCCTGGTAAACCCTTGTTCTCCTCAAGCGGAGCCTCCCCACGGGGATCAAGCTGTGAAACCAGGTCCCCGATGCTACCCGGTGGCCGAGCTTTACCCACGTCTTCTGCGGAGGAGCCAGAGATCCCCTTGTCGGACTCACGGTTCCCTCCTTCTTCAGACCCGGGATGCTCCTTCAGCGTCTTGTTCTTCGCTGGTGCGGCCTTCACGGTGTCCTCCTGCGTTAGGGCAGAGGGGTGAAGCTAAACACTGTTGCCATGACTGCTGGTAGAGCATCATTCACACACTGGTTGAAGTGTGAATACAACACATTAATATAATACAAATCTTATAACCATAGTGGAACCTGGACAAATACATATTCTATATATCAACAGCTATATATATTCTATTTAAAGGAGGAGAGTAATGGCAGCAGATACAGTATGGGTTGAGGTGTTCGTACCTCCATATCGGCAGGAGACCTGGGATCTGCGATGTTGGCCGGTGCTTCTTCCCACACCTGAGGCTCCACATCTTCCCCCTGAACGTCTCCCGCTTCATGGCTGGCCTCGCCACAGGCCGGTGTATCCGCCGCGTTCCGCTCAGAAGGACTCTCTTCACCAGACGTACACTTCCCCCCTCTGGTCCGTCTCGCCACTGGCTTCTTGCTCCTCGGCAGCGATGGGGGGGGGCGGCGGCGGCTGCCGCCTCGACCCCTGGTTACCGGACCCTTGTCCGTGCCTTGCTGCTGGCCATAGTCTACCGCTGAGTCCTTCGTCACCACCACCGCCGAGTCTTCATCATCATCATCATCTTCGTTCTTGGCTCCGTCTGTGGTTTCAGCAGCGGAGGACATCCGGAGCAATGTCTGTACTTCAGACATCTTCTGAGGTACGTCTGCTACGGCCACAGGAGAGGGGTCCTTCTTGGCTTCCCTCACTCCAGAGCCCTCTCTCTCCCTGGGCTTCCCACTGGCTTGTGGTGGTGGTGGGACTGGTTCTGGCGGAGGTGAACCGTGGATCCGAGCGCTTCTCCTGGTGGTTTTAGGGACCTGGTCCTCCACCGTGGACACAGAGGCCTTTCTCCTCCGGCTGGGGAAATGGGAGAACACACACACACACACACACACACACACACACACACACACACACACACACACACACACACACACACACACACACACACACACACACACACACACACACACACACACACACACACACACACACACACACACACACACACACACACACACACACGCGCACGCACAACGTTCACTTTCACAGTATTCTTTTCTGCTGCATCATCAATCTACACACCAATTTTCGGAGAATATTGAAAACATACCCCCGTCTGCCGGGCGTTTCTGGGCTCTCACTTTGCGATCCGCCAGCTGGTGGTTCTGCAGCAGAAACCTCCTCTCTGGGTGTTAGGCTCTGAGCGGTTCCTGGGTCTGGGGTCTTGGAATCGGCCACGTTGTGCTCCTGTTCCCCGACTTCCTCCTCCTTCTCCTCCTCCTCCTCACCCCTGCTGCAGTTGGAGGTTTCTAGCATGTTCTCCACGGGAACTGTGACCAACTCTTCCTTCTCTGTGACCACCTCTTCCTTCTCTGTGACCACCTTCTCCTCCTCCTCCTCCTCCTCCTCCTCCTCCTCCTCCTCCTCCTCCTCCTCCTCATTCTCCTCCTCACCCCTGTTGGGTGTTAAGGTTTCCGGTATAATCTTTGTGGGAGGAACCACGTTGCTACACACTAGTAGTTCAGCCGATGCAGCAGTCTCACTCGGGTCCTCGGTATAATTGACCAACGGCTCCTCTGGAGGAAGAGGCTTCTCTTCTGCTTCTTCTTCATCATCGTCGTCTACTTTTGTTTTCTCGTTTACCTTTCCGCTGGCCGTGCTCCCCGTGATCACACCAGTGACCTGTTCTTCCGGCGCTCTGGCCCCATGCGGGTCCTCATTTGGAACAGAGGGAGGCGCCGTTTCTGTCGAAAAGGGACGCTGGTCGTCCATGGTTGTGGTCGTGTCTGTTGTCGTTGCGTAATTTTCTACCACGGGCCTCTTCAGGGGTTCCCTAAGTTCTACCATCTCCCCTGCCTTTGCGATGTCACTGATGTGGGTCGCAGCCTTTTTGTGGGCGGGTGAGGAACCCTCTCGCTCATTCTCGAGTTGGACTGGTGTGTTCTTCTCTTCGCCCTTGTTATCACCATCAGCGTTTCTTCTATTTCTGTCCTCCTCTTCCTCCTCTCCGTTACTTTGCTCCCTGCTCTCCTCTGTTTGCCTCCCATGCTTGTCCTCCTCTTCATTGCTCTTCCTCCCCTTGGAGCTCCCCTCTGTGCTGTCCTCTTCCCTCCTGCCATCTCTCCTGAACCGGTCCACTACGCCACTCCCGCTCTCCTCGCTCTCCTCTATGCGCTTCCTCTTCCTGCTCTCGTCGCTTCTTCTGTGGCGGTCCTCATCTTCGCTGCTGCTACTCCCTCTTCTCCTTCTCCTGGTCTCCTCCTTTCGCCAATTACATATGTAGCCGTACTCACTTTCGCTGCTGCTCTCTCTTCTCCTGAGCTCCCCCTTCTGCCTGTTTCTTCTGTAGCCGTACTCCTCTTCATTGCTGCTGTCTCTTCTTCTTCTCCTGAGCTCCTCCTTATGCATGATTCTACTGTAGCCGTACTCTTTTTTGCTGCTGCCGTCTCTCCTCCTTCTCCTGGTGTCCTTCGCTCGCCTGTTTATTCTGAGGCTGCCCTCCTCTTCGCTGCTCTGTCGCGGTTGACCGACAAACACTGTAGTTGAACTGCCCTGATTGGCGTCTCTGGTCTTTGTAGTTCTGAAGTCAGAGGTTCCCGCTGGTAGCTTTGGATTCGCTGATTCCTAGAAGAATGGTGTTATGGGTAATTAGTCAATTTTCGAAGTGAAGTGAACTGTTTCAATGGCTGTCCTCGTTACATACAGTCAGTTTTAAGGGTTTGATTTGACTACTTATGAAGACGTATTTGGACCGATGGGTAAATCTTACGTTTTTTAAGTCTTTGTCCAAAGTGGAGCTCCTCCCACCATGTTGCGACTTCATCCTTTGGCCTGCAAAATATTTCATATATTATTTAATTATCATCGTTCCAGTGCTTATTATATCCCCTTACTTTAGGGGGTGCTGTGGAGCATGAGTGAACATAACTTGAGAACAACTTAATGGTGGAAGTCAGAACACACATACATACTGCTTCTGTCGCTCGCCAAGGAATCGGAAGGTTCCAAAGTGGAACCTTCGGAGCTGAACATTTCCACAGGTTGAACCCGTGGCTCCTGCTCTTTCAGTTGCACGGGGCTGACACTAAGGCTGGAACGATTAGTCCACAGACAGACAGATTAGTCAACAAACACTAAATGTATTCAACTTTATGAAGTTAATGGATCAATGTAAAACTTACGTTTTGAGTTTCTGAAAGACCCAGTGTGGGTTTCTGCAAGGAAAGGGCAGTTTCATTTTTAACTACATCTCCCTAATGTGCTCATGCAATTACATACCACACTAATGGCAGCAAACACACACACTCAGTGTAGTTATGTTTTGACTATTTAGTAATTTAGCAAATGCTTTTATCCATTACATTACAGTCATTTAGCAGACGCTTTTATCCAAAGTGACTGAATAGTGTGTTTCAAAAAGTGACTTATAGGGAATTTTGTTTTTCATATAACGGGCATTGAGGAGCAGGTAGGTCTCTCGCTGAAGGCCAGGATGCCTACCGGTAAGACTGGGATTCAAACTCCACGGTGAGTCAAACCACTACACGTTTGCCCGCAGTATGAAGGAATGTCAAGTCTTGACATTCCCCCTTCACATCACACCCACTCTACCTCCCCTGGCACATGGCGCCCACTACCCGCCAGCAGGGGGCGCACTCGGCAGTGAACGACAAGCAACTTTTCCACATCACAGCACCTGATCCCAAACACCATTCAACTCCCTACAAAAGCCTGGTCTGCGCTCCTGTGCGTTGCCAGTTTGTGCCGTACCTACCGTGGTAGAGGTGGAACCTGACTCTCCTGGTCTTCCAGTTGCACGGGCCTGAAACTGGAGCTGCAACGATTAGTCGATGGACAGATTAGTCAACAAACACAAAGTGTATTGAATTTTATTCTGAAAATGAAAATCCTGAACAAATTCTAATATTTAATTAATGGATCAATTAAAAATGAATACTTGGCGTCAGATGCACATGTATGATTGTTTTAAAATGATCCAATAGAATCAATAAATCACAAATCAATGAAAAGTGAACTTACGTTTTGAGTTCCTTAAAGACCCAGTGTGGGTATCTGCAAGGAAAGGGCAGTTTAATGTTGAACTACATCTCCCTGATGTGCTCATGCAATTACATACTGCACTAATGGCAGCAAAAACACACTCAGTGTAGTTATGTTTTGACTATTTTGTCATTTAGGAAATGCTTTTATCCAAAGTCACTTTTCCAAAGGGATACCTACAGGTAAGACTGGGATTCAAACTCCACTGTGAGTCAAACCACTACACGTTTGCCCGCAGTATGTTCTGGAAGGAACTTCAAAGTCTTAAATGAAGGCCGAAACCATCTTAAAATATTTCTACTATTAGCATTTTTAATTACGGCTGCGACTCCTCCCCCCGCCTTCACATCACACCCACTCTACCTCCACTGGCACGTCGACGCGCACTACCCGCCAGCAGGGGGCGCACTCGGCAGTGAACCACGAGCACCTGTTCCTCATCACCGCACCTGATCCCAGTCACCATTCAACTCCCAACAAAAGTATCGCCGACTTTCTAGAGTTGACCTTGGATTGCCTTACGACACCTAATTGAAGCCTACCTCTGTTTGTTTGGATTGTACTGCTAATGACCAACGTCTCTTTTGTTCTCAGTTAGCCTGGTGTTGTGTCTTACCCCTCAGTCTACCTCAGATCCCCCTTCAAACTGGAACTGGATTTTTTTTTAAATAATTTGTCATTGATGTTTTTTGGACATTGTGAAAATGTGTTATTTGAGTCCAAAACCAACAGCCCTAACAATTTTCCCTGAGAACAAAAGTAATATCATCCCTTTTTGTTTTAGCAGACTTGAGTCAGGTGAGGACCAGCAATACATATATGATTTGTTTTTAGAGTTTTGACATACCACAAATTCTGTCATTCAGGTTGGAGGACTTGTTGGCCGTACTGTACTGTACACGCAGGGGGCACAGACTTGTATGCATGCATGCATACACATCTTCAACGGGAAGTCATGTGATATATTCTGAGCTGGTGACTACCAATCAGGGCCAATGTGCGGGCGTACTCACCGCTGAAGCAGCGCCATCTTGCCCTTGACGTGGCGCAGGTGATTAAGGTGAGTGAGCCATTTCTGTGGAAGGACAAAATTGTCATCCCCGCATACGTGGTCACACAAGCCTAAACGAAAGTCACCAATAAAAATACCAGACTTTGTTTCAACCACAGGACACCGTCTCGTTACACCACTCACTTCTGACGTCTCTGTGATGTGTAGAAACTAGACATTAAATAATGTGTAAATAAAAACGGGATTTGCATCGAGACAACGTTGACGTACTCACTGCTTGGCTATCGGCCTGGTAGCTACAGAGGTGGCAGGTGTACGGGTATCCACCCGGCATTTCTCCTCGGTAGTCCGAGAGAACGCCTGGAGGAGGCACCGACGTGGGAGGCTCCGCTTTGGTGGATAACGCGGGCCGGGAGATGGTGAAGGAGATCCCCGCCGCCTTCGGAAGGCTGGCGCTTTTGGCGGTGGGAGGGATCTCAGGAGCGTCTGGCGGCCCGGGTGGAGGGTCTGGGGCCGGGCCCGGGGCCGAGGCGTAGGAGCATGCGGGCGGCATGTGACACCACGGTGCGGTGGACTGCGTGGGAAGCGTGTGACGGGAGACTGTGGTGGTAGAGTGCATGGGCAGCGTTGGATGCCGTGGTGTTGGATGCGGTGGCGTGGAGGCAGATGGCGTGGGGGCAGAGGGCGTGGGCAGTGTGTCATCACGCCAGCCAGGGAGAGCCACCCTGCCCTGCGAAGGTCCATCCCATGTGGAGCTTTCCGCCAGGGCGTCGACGTTGAGCGGTTCCAGCGAAGCCGGATCCTCTCGGAGGGGCGGATGTGGGTCCGGCGGTGGAGACGGGGGTCCCGGCGGTGGCTCCCTGTGTGACCTGATCTGCTTCAGGAGGTGCGGGATGGTCTCGGCAGTGAGCAGCTCTTCCGGCATGTCCGCCAGCATCGCCAGGTCCTCCATGTCCAACCCGTTGTCGGTCAGGATGTCCAGAACCTTCTCCCTCTCGCTGGGGTTGGACGACATCTTGGTACGTTGGTCTGGAAAGGAAAACCGGAGCTAGCTCTCAGCCTGTAGCCACATTGGGGCAACTGAACGGACAGACTAAGAAAAAAAGAAGCAGCGTTTAGGAGGGCCTTCTACAGGGATGTTGCAATGTGTGTGACCATTCGGCAGCTGGCTTAAACTTGTCCTTACTACAATGAATGGATAGATTCAACATAAAAAAACACATCATGGCTTCAGAACAAGATGTTAAACGTTGTGTATATAAACACAATGCATTATATTGAAGTAAGATGTGGGTGAATGGGTCTTGCTGACATTGATATCTCTCTGATATCTCACATCATTTTTAAGAAACGGTAGCATCTAGACATCTCGGCCACCCCGTGTCCCTCCACATCCCTTCCCTGTCAGCATATCTCATACGCACACGGGTGGAGCCATGGACCATTGTATGTATACCTGCAGCCTGGTCGGCCAGGTGAGGCTTCTCCGATGTGTTCCTCCTTTGCTTCATTCACTTAAGACGTGGGGCGATGTTGTTGACACACGTCCCCACTAAAGGATCCCATTGCCACATTATTCATTCACAGTTCAGAACAGTACTACACCAATAAGTAATCACGATCAATAACAGCCGCACTGACTGTTGCGCTGGGGTTTGCGCATGAAAACAAGCGCAACTCTCTTTTACCCGGAAGTGCTCCTCGGTGTTCATCCGTGCAAATACAACGTTCATCCTGCAGACGGAATAATAGCACTACAGTATTAAGTACTTGTGCATTAGGGAATATACACACATACGCACCATTTAGTCAACGTCTACGCTTAAAAGGTAAGACCTATATACATGCACCAGTCTAACAACCAGTGTTAGTGTTGCCCAGACATGTTGAGGTAAGGTTGGGAAGGTATTATTAAGTACATGATGAAAAAGAGGGCAGAAACCTGTCCCCAGCATCTTCGGTGATTTGGGTAAAAATATGCATTTTCCATATCCCCCTCCTCGTCTGTAACACTAACACACTCACAGCCAGAACTTCTGAGGCAAAACGACGCTTTTGTTTTAACGTGGATGTGTGTGGCCTGTGATGAACCTCCACTTACTACTGTATAACACTATAGTATATAGTATACTGGGTTCATTACTAGATTTAACGTAAACACTGACACACTTTTACTCCCGACCACTTTTGCGTTAACATTTGCTGTTAACTAGGATGGATGGGTCGGATTGTAATTAGGTTACTATTAGATTCGATTCCATTCCAATGTATTGTCATTGTACAGCACAAGTAAGGTACAGAGACAATCATTTAGCATCTAACCAGAGGGAAAATGTTGCAGTAAAGTGCATGGTAATATCATTTACAGTTTACAATGGCTAAAAGACAGTCTACTGTATTAAGTGGGATATAAGCATAATAATAGGTATATATATATAGATATATATATATATACACACAGGTAAGTAAGTATTTAACAGGTAGTGATCAGGGGTATGCAGTTATTGAAAGCCGGATAAATGTATATACAAGTGAGCATATATAAATGTATAGCATATATAAATGTATATACAGTAGCAGGGATATACAGTTTGAGATTTAAATATATATGGCAGGTACAGTAAAAATGTGTACACATTACCAGGTGTCTTATTAATAAATATCTAAACTATAGAGAGGTAGGTAGTTATACTATACTTATTTTTACAGTTAGTTTTAATTTAATTTGTATTGTTAAAGGTGTTGAGCAGAGGTGTGGGGGGGGGGGGGGGCTGTCTTCGTGGTTCAGGGAGAGGGGAAGAAGCTGTTCCTAAGCCTGCTTGACTTGGAACAGAGGTTTCTATAGCGCCTCGCGGAGGGAAGGAGGGCAAACAGTCCATGGTTGGGGTGAGAGGGGTCATATGGCAATATGAGTGATGACTATTAGTTACATGCTTATGTATTGGTACCCCCATGTCCATTTCGGTGACATTTAAGTTCTAAGTTTACAGAAATGGACATCTTCTTCAAACACTCTTATGCACAAGTCACCCAAGAAGCCTTTTTTTCCTCCTCATCCAGCGACTTCTTCTTGCAGAGAACCGTCCCCCCCTCATCCCCCACCCTTTTATTCTAGCGTCCCTCCATCATGTCGTCTCACAACCTCCCATACTGGATGTTTCCACCTGAGACGACGGAGACGCCTCCACCGGACTACGATTCTCAGCGGGCGGCGGTAGGGGCGGAGTCTGACTTTTACGGGCTGCCCCAGTCGACCCCGTCGTCTGCCCGTCAGCGGTCACCGCTGCCGTCGCCGCCGCCTTCCTCCAGCTATGCCTTCTACGGGGGCCAGGTTTCGGACGTGGCCTTGGGCCTCCTGCAGAGCTACGGGCTGGAGCCCACCGACCTGGTCCGCCTGGCAGAGATGCCCGAGGAGATGCTCAACCTGGACAGCCTCCCTCAACTCCTCCGGGACCTCAAGGAGGGCCGGAACACTGATCCTCCCCCGTTGATGTCGCTGTCCATCCCCACTCCACGCTCCACTCGACGTGCCACTTCACCCTGTCCAGCCGCCGCTCCCGTCTCCTCCTCCTCCTCCTCCTCCTCCCCCCCTGCTGTTGTCATCGATGATAAATGGGCGCAGATCCGGAACCAGCCGGTCCAGTACCCGCTAGGACACATCCTCTCCCCGAGCGAGAGCCGTTCCTCAGAGCGGCTTTCTTCCAAATGGCCGGACCACCGGGTCGATCCTAGACCGCCACCCGCTGCCAGGTCCTACAAACATCTCTCCGGCACAGAGACACCTCTAGCACCACCACCACCCTCCTTCTCCTCCTCCTCCTCTTGTTACGTGCTGGACTACGGCCATCAGGGGAGAAGCGCAGACCAGGGTAAGCAAAGGAGAGAGGAGCGGTATGAGAGTCCCTCTCACAGCCAGCCAGCCTCAGGAAGAATTCCCCCTCCACGCTACCCACAGTCGGACTCCACATGTAACTACGGCTCGGGGCTTCCCAGGCAGACCCACAGGGCCCAGCCCCGGGCGGAGCGGCGGTGGCCAGATCCTCTCCCCCACAGCAGGGGGGGCACTGGGCAGGCACTGGCAGCGGTGGCAGCCCCTGCTGCCCCCTCCAGGAAGGAAGCCCTGGATTTCCACGGCTCGCCACCGGGGGCGTTCCCGTACTCTTGCTCGCTGTGCGCCATCATGGCCCAATCAGACAAGGTAAGTACCGTCTGTCCTACATGACCAGGGTTCTGTTGAGGGCTCACCTCGACTGCAAAGGGGGAGGGGGGGGGGCAGGGCAGGCAGAGGAGGACGGGTCGGAGGTGAGGTCTCATTCCACAGGTGTTGTACTTTTCCTGGTCTCTGTCCCACACAGCAGGAAGGAAGCCAGGTAGGTAGGAGTAGGAGTGTGAATGAACTGTTTTTTTTATTTTTTTTATGTCTTTCCTGTGTTGCCTGTGATGAATCACTTTTTTTTCTCCCACAGCTCCCAAAGATCTAGAACGAGGACGTATTTTAAGAAGTAGTTGTAAAAAGTTTAGACTAGGAACCATTTGAATTTCTTTCTCACAATCTTAGTGACTCTCTTCCAAATAACGCAACACAGACTATATAAAGAGGCTATGTTGATATTTTGCTTCTTGTCATGTAAGATAATGTGTCTAAATAGCTTAATATATTTACTTGCAAACAACCTATGTATGTTTGCCTGCCTTTTAGGGCTTGATAGTTATTATCTAATAGTTGTTGTTTTTTTAGTGCACACACTTCACCAAATTGTGAAGAAACGTAAGCACGTCGCTTTCAAGAATGCCATTTGTTCCCATTTATTTTCCTTCAGGGACATCAGAGTACGCAAAGATTCTTATTTGATGTTTCTCCGTAAAACTTAAGGTACAATATGCAACATGTTTTCCTCTGACATGCGAGTCTAAAACACATTCTATTGTGAACACTCTAACAAGTGGGGCCTCACATTTTGAGGACAGGCCCAATTTAGGCCGGAGCTTCAAATCTTGCATATTGTACCTTTTTTTATTTTTTATGTTTTTACAATAAATGAAGATGAACTTGATGTAAACGGCTCTTGGTTCTTCAGGTGTGGCAACAACACATCAACGGATCCCAGCATGCCGACAAACAGCTGGCCCTCCTGCAGAGGTCTGTATAATTATATATAATAATACATATAAATATATGACACACACACACACTGTATACATGTGAGCAGGGTAGTCAGCAGTCCTCTTACTATGCACTACTGGCACTTTGAAATGTGCCACATAGTAGTGTACATATCATCCATCAGTGACTTTATTGTTCATGTTGTGTGTACAGCAGGGGTAACCAACAGGTCGATCGCGATCGACAGGTCGATCTTCAAAGCCTTGTTCATGAACAAAACAAAACCTGTTCATGCTGTGGTTGGTTGATTGTTTTAACAAGCTTTTTAGACCTAGCCCTACCTTGTTCATTTGAATCACGCATAGGTCATTTTACAAACTCCAATTATTATCCAGGACGTTTTGACCGGCAGGTTTTGAATTTACCGTTTTTTAAATACATTTTACCAGCTAAAAAACCGTAAATACAGGCTAACAGAAACCCTGGTATGCACGTACATTGAGCCTGTTGTAAATTGATTGCAAAAATAAATATGACGATGAACATGTCTTACTCCTAAGTGGGTTTTTTGGGAGATATATCATTGGTAAATCTTGGCTAACATTTTGGAATAAAAAGTGATGTTGGACTTGAAAGGGTTGGTTACTAGTGTACAGTATAGTGTTTTATAGTACATAGTACAATAGTATAGTGTTAAATTGTAGGAAATTCATGGAAATGGGAGTAAGGATTTCATTGTACTTAAATTTTGTACTTTTTTTTTGCACTTTTGTACTAAAAACTACTTAAATCTTGAATCTTGAGCCACCATATTGTGTGCAAAAATCAATGGGTCAATCAATTGTTTTAATATTTGACTTTTACATATTCTTTTGGACCTTGTCAGCAGTGCAGAAAGCTTCTGGGTTAAGACCCCAATGTCCAGTCTACTCATTAATGAAATGCATCTAAAAGGTCATGAAGGATAGGAAGAAAGTGTCTGCAAAGTATAAAACAAGGGAATATCTTTACAGGATATTTGATTGGCCATTTGTAACAATTACATAGGAATGCTTACTCCCCATTCCCTCCCACAGTATAAATCTCCAAAACACCATCAAAATAATATATACAATAAAAATAAACCCAAAAAAAAGAGCAGCAAAGTGACTTAAATTATATGTACATATGTTGAATGTACAGTTTGTTTTTTTACAAAAATCTTTAAAAGCATTGAAAGTGCCAGTGGTGCAGCAGCAGGGTTAAAACTACCCCCTAGTCCTTGGTGTTGAACCACCGTCAGTACGGGTGTTTGTTTCTTGAAGTGTTTTCCTCTGCTGTGTCTTTGATTCAAGGTATCCTGCCTGGGACTGTCGCCTGGAGAAGAAATCAAGGTCAGATCTCCCATCTGTCCTGCCTTTTTATCTCATTCAGCTTTTCATTGATTCAACCCAATTGTGTGGTTTCCACAAGGCAAAAATTAAACATGGTCAATTCATTGCAATTTTGGGAAAATGGCAATATTATGAAGGTCGAAAGCATGCGGTATGTGCCATCTCTTAACCAGGTTTGAAGACCAACCGGCGAAGCCGAAGGATAACCCAAGACCCGGCCACCGCCCCCAAGCGTCCAATGAAAAACCTGGTATGGCTACCGTCCTGTCTCAAGTGTCTTCGATGTCATCATTTGGTCGCTCCAGGGGTCCAACTTTGCATCCTCTCTCCACAGGGTTCCAACCCAACGCAAAGAGGGGCAGAAAGGTACCAGTCTTATATATTAAACACCTTTGCACGGTAGTTTGAAGTCGGATGGTTTAAAGTCGTTTTGTGTGCAGTTTGTTGGAAAACCACCGTGTTCTTTTATTTTATTTCGGTCCTCAGAGCGGAGAGGAGAAGGTGTTGTGTGCCAGGTTTGAGTCCCAGTCCGTTGGCGAGGACCGTCTCAGGGCCTTGATCGAACCCTTCGGCAAAATTGTTCAAGTCCTTATGTTCCCGTCTCTGGTGAGTCGTCATTAATCTCCCGCCATTACATTTCCATTAAGGTATTTGGAAGCATTTCATCCAAAGAACGTAACCGCTGAGGCCGACATCAACCAGAGCCTCCCATCAATATTAGGGCAGCCCCAAATGCTGCAGTGCACAATCTAGTTATAAACAACTTGAATATTATATATTACATTCTAATTAGTTGATATAGATTTATGTGTGATTTTCCTAAAGAAAAAACAAACATGATTAAGGTCCTGTGTACATATTCACCTCTTTTTGGTAAAACTATTAGAATTTTCTTATTCTCCATAATTGTTTTGGGAAATTATTTGAAAGTTCAAGCTATAGACAGTGAATAACAATTACCGGGATTAATGAAGTAGTATGTTATATATGAAAAAATTATTATTACAAATTATTAAATACCTTTTATGTTCTCCATTACAATTGGCCACTAGCATTACTCTCTCACTACTCAAAACCCAACCTCTCCAGACCTCTGTGTACCAAGCTTTTGTGTAGCCGCCATTCTAGCCAGGCTGGTCTAACCGCGGTGCTAACAGGGCGCTAACCCTCCTATCCTCATTCCCCCCCCGCCAGGCGTTTGTGGAGATGGGCTCCAGCAGCCAGGCCATGGATCTGGACAAGTACTACAGGGCTAACCCTGCTGCTGGGCAGGTCACCTTCCAGATCTCCTCATCCTTCAACTTCCTGCCGGTACATTTAGTATTATTATTATTATGGGATGGAATATTGCATATTTGTGGGGTCTTTGCATTGTTTGAAATTGTATTGGAGCAAGATCGGTTTGTTTTGTTTAACCCTTGTCATTGTATTCAATTTTTTTGTAACTATATCAAAAGTTTATTTGTAGTGTAACTATTCCACATTTTGAGTTCTGTATTCCGTATGTTGGGTTCCGTGTTCTGTATGATGGGTTCTATGTTTTATATTCTATAGTCTGTATTGCTATGTTTTGTATTCCGCATGACGGGTTCTATGTTCCACGGTCTACGTTCTGTCCCAGAAATCCCGGGTGCTGAGCTTCACCCCGGCCCCCAAGGGAGAGGACGGCTTCTCGGACCTCCTGAGTGTGGTGAAGCGCTTCGGGCCTCCCCTGTACACCCTGGCCCTGCCCTCGCTGGTGAGGACCGCGCCGCTCACCTGCTCCTCCTGGTTCCCGCCACCGCCGTGGAGAACGCGGAAGGGGGGACCTTTTATGTGCAGAACGGCTCTGCCGCCTTAAACGGATACTCGAATGGATAACGAGCGATCACGTAAAGGGGAAGCGTCACACGTTGATGTTGCGGACGTCAGCAGACACGGTTTAGTTTTTTTGCCCACGACACGCATATGAAGCAGTACTCTATTATTTAATAGCCGAGCGTGAAGGGATACTGTTCATCATGTTGATAGTAATAATAATAATAATAATAATAATGATTGACTATATTTAAAGCCCATCGTAACACAAAGCTTTCTCTGGCCCCTTACCAGGTATTTGTAGAGATGAAAGAGAAGGTGGACGCTCAAAATCTGGTTGAGTATTACTCGACCAACAGCCTGAAGATCAACGGGGACGTCCTCAAGGTCACCTTCTCGGCGGAGTACAAGACCCTCATGTAGGTCTCCTCACGGGTTTGGTGAGTCTTTTTCAGACCGAGCCCAACACTGAACCAGACAGCTGAGTGTCTCTCTGCTGCCACCCCCACCCCCCCCTCCCCCTCCCCAGGCGATTGACCGCAGCCAAAAAGTACGAGGAGCAAGGAGCAGGAGGCTCCTCCGTAACCAAGAAGTCAAGGAGCCCCAGCCCAAGGAGGAAGGAGTCGAGGCAGGCAGGGAAAGACGACAGCGAGAGCTATGCCAAGAGGAGCAGAAGGGACAGGGGGAATGAGACAAAGGAGAAGGAGACGAAGGAGAAATGGGAGAATAGGGAGAAGAGGAAGAGGAGAAGCAGTTCTCCGTCCCGAAAGGACGGGAGGCAGGGGAGCAGGCAGCGGCACAGCGCCTCAGACATGAAGTCCCTGCGTGAGGAGAAAAAGGCTGTAGTGGTTGCAGCCACGGCCCCCGGTAAGGAAGCCCTCTCAGGACAAACGTTACACATCAAACTGACTGTTTAATGCTTGAGGTAATAGTCATAGAGCCAATAGAGTAATCAGTCACTTTGGTATTTTGAAAGTCTATTTGTCTTTTTATTTTCATAAACCAGTAGCACCCGCTCTCGCCGTAGCACCATCAGGGCCCACGGCTGAGGTCGAGACGCCAGCCAGCTCTGATCCGGAGACCAGCCAAGCCGGGCCTACGCAGGACCCAGTAGAGTAAGTCTTGCCCTACAGTCTGGCTTTAAGTGAAACACAACGGAGGGGGTTTCACTCCAGACCCAGCAGTCCTACTATAGACTTCTTCTTCGCGAGTTAGAGGATTGAGCGATGAGGTGGAGGTGATGTCTTTGCGCCCGTTTTGCTGCCTGCGTGCAAGATAACTCTTAAAGTTATGTACGGAATTGGACAAAACTTGGTCATTCGATTACTTATGGGCCAAGGATCCGTTGATTCAATTTTGGCGCAGATCCGAATCCAGATCCAGGGTACTTTTTGGTGTGCCGGAGGTATTCACCCCGGCTACAGGAAAAGATGACTGTCTGAGTTTGTCAACGTTAGCCAATCACTCGCTTACAGACCCCCTGCTGAACCTCCCTGATCACCCAGATTTGAGCTGGTCTACTGTCAGACTTCCGATGATTGATTTGTCAGTGTACCCCTGGGTGCTGCAGGGTGTCTGACGAGGAGAGCGACATCGAGGGGATGGCGGTGATCGGAGAAGATGGGGAGAGCCTTGACGCTGAGGAGGAGGAGGAAGAGGAGGAGAAGCCTGCTGTTGAAGATGGTACGCCAGAACAATGTAAACAAATCACGTGGTGAAATATTTAATAAAAAGTGACTCGTTTCTCCAATCTCATGTTTTCCTCCAGTCAAAGTGAAGGAGGAACCCGACGAGATCTCCAAGAAGGAGCGGACTTCTGGACCAGAGCCAAAGAAATTGAAGAAAGAGGTTATTATAAGATATATTTCAAATGATTATAATTTTTTGAACTTGAGAAGAATGAATGTATTAAATTGAATATCACTATCGTACAGAACTGATGTATTTGGGGCCCTTATCCGAATCAGATTTGGAAAAATGTAGCTCCTTCTAATCAAAGATATTTAAATATATATATATATTATTATTTTTTTTGCTTTGTATTTCCTCCAGTAATGTATTGGCAAATCTGATATAATTGATCAAGTAAATAATTAGCATCAGTTATCAACGAAGAGTACGTTTATGGTTTATTCTTGGAGGGTCTCTTATTTTACCACCAGATGGGATGTTGATTAGTCATTACAAGCAGTGTCAAATCGACACACCTGTCAATCATACATCCGAGTGGACACGCCCACCTGTGATGTGACTCGAGGGTAGATGTTGACACGGTAACGGCTTGCGCCGCCTCATCAACATCCCGCCCCTTTAACAGTCTTCTTTCTGTCCAGCGGGGGCAGGAGCCTGACATCATGGTGTTACTTGAGAACTGCATCACGCTGGATGAACTGGGCGAAGAAGACGAGGTGGAAGAAGAGAGTGATGATGAAGGTACTGTGACCAGAAGTAGTTTCATGTCCCGCCACCTGGATCACTGCCGATGCTCTCAGACCGAGTGGCTGTGGTCCGCGGGTAGCTTCTCTGCAGGAACTTTAGTCTAGCGTTGTTTGTCGTCGTTGTCGTTTCCCTTCACAGATAAGCAGGAGGAAGGGGAATCCAAGGGGATCTACTTCCAGAACCTTCCGTCGGTCAGCTACACCGACACAGAGTTTGTGGATCCGGTGAAGGTCGACGGCAACGCGGTCCAGAACGTCCTTGTCCCGGATGGCCAAGAGGTGAGGTGGCGTGCAGCCGACATGGTCCGACAGCCTCGCCGTCTTAAACCTGCTAGTCTTTACCTCTTTTCCTCCTCAAAGTTACGTTTGTATGTTTTATGTATCTCATGTGTTTCTGGAGGTATTCGTTTTTAGTATGCATGTTTCTTCTTATTCCTCTAATCCGTTGTCCTGGTGGTTTGTATGGCAGAGTTCCATCCAGATGTCCAGCTGCTCAGAAGCCCTGCTGGCCTCCAGGGAGCTGGGGAACAACCCGGGCTTCAAGGGCTCCGTGTCGGACGTAGCGCTGACCCACAGATACCCCGGGCTCTCGGCAGGGTGAGACTCCTTCTGTAATCGCTTTCCTTTCAAGGTTGTCAAAGTGTTACATGACCATTGGAGAACGAGTGTCATTATTGGCAATTTAGGGATTTCGAATTTCAGGCATCCTCCATCCTGTGCAAGTAACAGTGGAACTACAATATATTGATAAGAAATAAAGTCTGAATAAAATATTCTGGTCAATAAAAAGTCTTTATTAATTACAAAATTAAATAAGAATAAACTATGAATTGTACAAACCGCTGGTATAACATACGTTTGTTCTTGTCCTTACTCCAGGGGGAAGGTGCTGTCAGACCCTGGGCCAGAGGAGGAAGTCAGATGGAGCAGCTCCCCCGCGAGGGCCTCAGAAAAGGAGGGTCTCAACCAAATGACCTCCCACCCCGTGGAGTCGATTCCACAACCCGCCGGGACAGAAGAGTCATCCCAAGTCAGTCCTGAGGAGGAGGAGAAGAAGGAGTCTGCTTCGTCTAGGAAGTGCTCCTCAGAGGAGCCGGAAGTGCCTCACAAAGAGGAGGAGGAGACGACGACTCTCCCACAGGAAGTAGACGGCGTGGAGGAAATGGCGTCCGACCCGGAAAGTAAAGATCACGAGGAACCAGACAGGGAGGGTGTTGTGGAGACCACACCCACCCCAGATGTGTGTGAGCAGGTATGGTGATGTCATGACTAACAAGTCACTGAACTCCGTTAGAACGGCAAGACCCGCATGACCACCAGGAGAAAAGTCCGTCATCAAAAATATAAAATCGATTAAACTTTGACCACACATAACTCGTTATACGACGACTACAAAACATTGTTCATGTAAAACTTGGGCATATATACGTTTCCAAGTCAAGTCAAGTTTATTGTCACTTCACAGTTTACACAAGTATAAAGCAGTGAGTGAAAATCTTATGTTCAAAACCCGACGACAGACAGCAGTTATAAAAATAAGATAAGATAAAAACAGAATAGAATAAAAGTAAAAAAAGTACAAAACTGTATAAAGTAAAAATGCAATTTCTAAAATGCAATATATCAGCACAGAAAAAGAGCAATATGTATATATAAATCAATATAATAAAATATACATTGTTATATGCTATACGCCCTTGTTCAGCAGCCTGATGGCCTGACTGTGGAAGCTGTCTCGGAGTCTATTTGTACGGCACTTGATACTGAGGTATCGCCTGCCTGACGGTAACAGTGAGAACAGTTGGGGTGGGCATTGTCTTTTATGATGCGTTTGGCCTTGGCCACGCACCGCTGGTTGTATATATCCAGGAGGGAGGGGAGCTCACCTCCAACGATATACTGGGCCGTCCGCACCACCCTTTGAAGCGCTCTGCGCTCGAGTGCGGTGCAGTTCCTGTACCAGGCGGTGATACACCCTGTAAGAACACTCTCGATTGTCCCGGTGTAAAATGTTCTCATTTTTTTTTTTACCCCGAGTGTCCCGCACAGGATTCGAACTCACGGTTCCCGACACGAGCGACGCTCTAAAGTGAGAAGCTAAAAACACACAGGCTCTAGCTTCATCGCTAGGTGTCGGGGAGTGAGGTTTACTTCACTGCACACTATTAAATCCTCAAAAAACCTGTGACTTCTGATACTTTTGACAAATAGTGAAGCACCATTTAGATTTTAACATCCACCAACCTTTTTGTTATATAGAGAAGTATATCACGGCACCTGAAATCGGTTTCCTGGGTTGTAGGTGCAGAGTTTGTCCGCCCGGTCGTGGGCTACTTCTGTAACCTCTGTGAGGTCATCTACGTGGACGAGGACGAGGCCAAGACCACGCACTGCAGCAGCCTCACACACTACCAGAAATACAAGGTGACCACAACCCCCTCACACACACTACCAGAAATACAAGGTGACCACAACCCCCTCACACACACCAGAAATACAAGGTGACCACAACCCCCTCACACACACTACCAGAAATACAAGGTGACCACGCCCCACACACAAGCAGAAATACAAGGTGACCACACACTACCAGAAATACAAGGTGACCACACCCCCCTCACACACACACAAGCAGAAATACAAGGTGACCACACCCCCCTCACACTAGCAGAAATACAAGGTGACCACACCCCCCTCACACACTAGCAGAAATACAAGGTGACCACACCCCCCTCACACACAAGCAGAAATACAAGATGACCACACCCCCTCCTTACTAGTCATAAATCTCTCCCGTGACCTCAAGTGCACATGCCGGTGTTCAGTAGTCAAGGAAACCGATTTTTCTTTCAGGAGCACACGGGCCGGGATCCTTGGAGCAGCTGAAACACTCCGACTAATGTTATGGTGCTTTGTTTTTAGCTTTCTCTCTCTCCCCCCCCCCCCCCCCCTTAAAAAGTGTTTCATGTGTATTACCTACCTTGTTTTTAAGACTCATCAAGCATTTTGTCACATTAGTCATTTAGACGCTTTTATCCAAAGCGATTTACAATTGTGTTTCAACAAACTTCTGTTATGTTCTTTGAATAGCTCCATTCGGCAGTTAGCTTTAAAAAGCACATCCCAGTCCCGTTAACTGTGCACACCTTCATTTCCGATGGGATTTAGTGGTTAGTATTCATGTCCACTAAGCCTTGGGGCATTTACTTTAAAAGCCAACTTGAAGAAAAATAGTTTCATTTTTGAAACATTACGGTTTCTGTATCCAATAAAACTTCTTAAAACAAAAGATCTCAACTTTCTGGCAATCGTGAATACATTCCATTCCTAAAGAACCTTGGGCTGTGAATGCCTGGCTCGGGCTCGAGGGCACAAGAGTGGAATTTGTTTCTGTAGCTATAACCTTAACAGATGTGATTACATTTAGTTTATAACACTAATGACGCTTGGTAATGTTTTCAAAGTACAGACGTACGCATGTTTTATTAAAAAAACAACTTTAGTTTGTCACATTAAAGTCACAACAAAATCTGAAAAATAACCCAAAGCAGCTGGTTAACATGCAGTCTACAAATAATAAACTAACTAAATTAAAACAATATATTCCAGTTATTCCAGTTTTCTCCCTTTCTTGATGTTTTGGGCCTTGGTCTTCTCCTTTTCTAGATGTTTCTGAAAGAAGATGGGACAATTATTGACTCGTAACTATTTTAATTTTGGAATTAATTTCCAACGTGCTTCACAAGTGTTGCACAATATGCGTATTACAAAATATCAAATCGCTGTCTGCATCCTAAACTTGTGTATCCACGGAGAAGATGTCGGACCATTGACAACACTTTTCCAAACTGGACCAGAACGGAACTATTGTTCCGACGTCAAAGGTCCAACAAGTTGATGTTTTACAGACCGCAATGAAAGACTTCTCTTCCATTAGAAATTTTTAAATATAACTCATTTGATTGTGAACTTGGAAGTCTCGGGGCATCCATTAGCACGAGCCGGGCCGTTCTAGAGTACCATAAGGGCTAGGCTAGGCTAGCAGTGTAGCCGTACCTTGAGCTTGTCATAGTGAGTCTGGCTGCTGCAGTGGCCCTTCTTGGCCGTGTCCTCGTTGGAGTAGAAGAGGAAGCAGATCCGGCAGTAGTAGCCCATCTTCACATACTCCACACCTGAGGAGGGAGGGGAGGACACCACGGGCAGATCAACATACAGCTCTGGACCGGTATTGAAAAGACACACAAAAGTGTCTATTACCACTGAGCAGATGCTTTTATCCAAAGCTAAGTATTTTATTTTGCTGCCCCGTTGCCGTCACGATGGGATTCATGCCATGATCCACCTGTGGAGGCATGTCTGACCCCTCCCCATTCATAACATGCAAGGAGACCGCAAGCTCTCGTCAGGAGCAGTTGGGGTTAGGGTGGACACCTCGACACTAAGCGAGTCGGGGGATCGAACCAGCAACCTTCCGATTGCCAGACCACCCGCTCTACCTCCCGAGCTACTGCCACCCATGCATGTTTACTGTGAACCCACTTGTGGGTTCCGACCCACAGTTCGAGAACCCTGCACTAGACCACCCTTCCGCTCCTCACCGATGGGGTTCTGTGGGTCGTACGGGGTCAGGGGCAGCGCTGAGCCCGAGCCGGAGGATTCAGCGGCGGGTTTGGCCGAGGGTCCGGCCACCGGGCTCTCGGCCGGGCCGGCGTTCCCGTCGGGACTGACTGTTGACACTTCCTTCTCCTGCTGGGCCTCGTCACACTTCACATCCTACACAGGAGGGGGAGAGCGTGTTGGAGGAGCTCGCATTTTATTTTTATTTTTCCAAGACGCAACGTGAACTGCAGAGGGAGATGGCAAATTAATTAAGAGATACCAAAAAAAAATACAAATAAATGTGCAGAATAGAAGTTGAACCTTCCCCACGCACCGCACGCACCTGGGTCAGGTTCAACTCTAGGAGGTCACACTTACTGCAGTCTTTTGGTGGTCCTGGCTGTCATTAGTCTCCTCGCTCCCTGGAGCATTGTGCTCCAGGGCGCTGGCTTGGGTCTGCGTCTGTTCTGCAGACTCCTCGGTGGAGCCCTCCTCCATCTTACCCGCCTCCTCCTCCTCCTCCTCTTCTTTTTTGTTGCCTTCCTTCTCCTCCGCCTCTACTTCTTTCTCCTCCTCCTCCTCCTCTTCCTCTTCTTCCTCCTCATTTTCCTCCCCTTCTGGGGCCTTGGCCTCTTTAGTTTTCTTAGAGGGAGGTTCCTCTGTGTTCTTTGAGGAAGAGGAGGTGCTGCTGGTACCAGAACTCTGCCTCTTGGCGGGCCTCTTCACCCCTTCCTCGCGGCGGCGGAGGCTACAGGCGGTGGGTGAGTGGCAGATGTTTACACAGTGAGTGATTGTGTGATGAGGTGCTACATTGTGGTCTTACAATAAGGTCTTTCAATGGGTAGACAAGAGAACTACTAGTCATGAATGCATTTGCTTCCCAACAAGCCCCACACACACACACACACACACACACACACACACACACACACACACACACACACACACACACACACACACACACACACACACACACACACACACACACACACACACACACACACACACACACATATATATATATATATATATATATATATATATATATATATATATAACTATCGACAATGGGGGAAAGTATTGAACATTTTTCCCAGTACATTTATTTCCAATGAGGCCATTTAAGTGAAATTTGCACCAGACTTTGGTATTAACTCAAGAAATCCAGACTAAACATTAAAGTCCATATGTAAATAAAGTAATGTGTAATAAGCTGGAATGACCGGTAAAAAGTTTTGAACACACTAACTGAAATTAATTCAATACCAAGTGGAGAAGCCTTTGTTTGTAACGATAGCTTCAAGGCACAGATTGTCTTTAAATCTTGAAGATTGCGGGGGGGCCCTCTTGTGAATCTGGATCTTCAGACGCTTCCACAAATGTTCAATTGGGTTTAAGTCAGGTGATTGACTGGGCCAGTCCAACAAGTTGATTTTCTTTCTCCAAAACCAATTGCGAGTTTCCTTTACTGTATGCTTTGGATCGTTGTCCTGCCGGAAGGTCCACCCACATCTCATCCTCAGCATCCTGGTGGATGGCAGCAGGTTCATCTCAAGAATCTCTCTGTACATGTACATGTACATTCATTGTTCCTTCAATGATATGAAGTCTGCCAGCCCCACGAGAGGAGAAACAGCCCCACACCAGGATACTTCCACCTCCAAACTTCACTGTTGTTATAGTGTTATTCGGGTGATGTGCAGTGCCATTTCTCCTCCAAACATGGGGTGTTGTGTGACAGCCAAAAAGTTAGATTTGGGTCTCATCTGACCAGAGTACATGCTCCCAGTAGTTCACTGGCTTGTCCAAATGTTGTTTGGCAAGCTTTAAACACGCTTCAACATGTCTTTGTTTCAGCAGTGGAGTCTCGCGGGCTGAGCGTGCACAGAGGCCATGGCGGTGGACTGCATTGCCTACGGTCCCTTCGCTCACAGTTGTACCTGCTGCCTCCAAGTCTTTCTGGAGCTCTTTCCTAGTGGTCCTTGCCTCTTTGGCTACTCTTCTAAGTATCCTTCTGACTCCCTGATCAGAAGTCTCGCGAGGAGCTCCTGTGTGTGGCCGGTTGACGGTGGAGTGATGTTTCTTCCACTTACGGATAATGCCCCCAATGGTGCTTACTGGAATATTCAGAAGTTGTGAAATACGGTCTTGAGAGAGCGCTTTGCTTTTACCCATCATTAGATTGTTTCTTGTGTGGCACCTTGGTAACAAAAAAAACATTTATAGCCCAGCGATATATTCTAACCCAGCTGACATTAATTAGCACAGATTGGAGGTAGAGTTGCCTCCTAATTAGTGATGGTTTTCAGCTGGTTCCTTGCTGTGGTGTACTGCTTTTTCTTAGTGCGTTCAATACTTTTTTCCTGTTTCATTCCACTTTATTACACATCATTTTACTTACATATGGACTTTAATGTTTGGATTTGTGTCTGGATTTTTTTTAAATGTTGATGTGTTCAATACTTCATACTTAATACTTCCCCCATTGTATCTATAACTCTAGATAGATAGATATATCTATCTATATCAATAAAGGCCTTTCAACAGTTTAACAGGCAAGATAAACACTAGTCATAAGTGCAATTCCTTCCTAACAAGCCTCCAAGAGCGGAACCAGTGCTCAGGTAAAAGTACAATTGGTTGGCTCACAATAGAACCAACAACACGCAAACAATGGAGCAACTGCTAAGAGAAAGGGTCAGGGTACTGCTTCCTGAAGGTGGATTTTTAGCCTGCGACAGAAGACGGGCAGCGGGGGTTCAGAGGAAGTTCATTCCTCCTCTGGACAGGTTTCATTTTTTGCAACTTTTCCCATTCACTTGCGGACCGAGTCATGTGACCTCGGGCCACATGCTTGATGACCATCCCGGTGTGGAGCCAGGGGAGCGTGGGCGGACATTGAGACTTACCCGTACTTGAGATGCTTGTACTTCCTGCTGACGTAGATGCTCAGACGTTTGTTGTGCATCTTGGGCGGGTTCTTCTTGTAGAAGTCGGACATCTTCGCCGCGTCCACCGCGTTCACCATCTCGATGAAACACTGGGGAACAGAGCAGCCGTTGGTCTTCACCCCACCAAAAAGTAGATTTTTTTTGCCCCATTATTTCTGAGGCTAAACAATCCCTCTAAAGCAACATTTCTTCACCAATTCAAATAGTGATCGCCACTCCACCTAAACCCTCACAATGTTGTATGAGTTTTATGTGAAATATGACGATAGGCGATATCTGCGCCAAAATCGAATCAGCCGTTCCTTGGTCCACAAGTAAATCTAACCACCAAGGTGTCTCAATTGCGTACATTACGTTTTGTGTCATTTTGCTCAAAGACAAAAACAGATTTAAAGATTTAAGTATAAAATCTAAAGCCAAGATAAGCTGTACTTTATTAATCCCAGAGGAAAAATGAGGACAGTGAAAGACAACACTTTTCCAAACACCGTCAACCGGGAGTGTGTGGGTTACCTCTCTGCGGTTACTGTTGAAGAAGTACTTCCGGATTTTACCAAAGGCGTCGGCCAGGCTCAGGACATCGTGCTCAGTGTACTTGTCGTTGTTGGGGAGCTCTCCGACATACACCACCTTACTGGATTCACACTATGGAGGGGGAACCAATCCCAACATTAGAGAAACAAAGGGCCTTCAGAGAGAACACACACACACACACACACACACACACACACACACACACACACACACACACACACACACACACACACACACACACACACACACACACACACACACACACACACACACACACACACACACACACACACACACACACACACACACACACACACACACACACACACACACACACACACACACACACACACACACACACACACCTGGATGGCAGGGTAGGTCTGGGAGTGGCTGATGCGGACCAGTTTCCCACACACGGTTGCCGAGACGTTGCTGTTGTAGAAGCGGGCCATGGCTTTGGCCTGGTCCTCCGACGCAAACTGCAGGTACGCCTGTTTTGGGTCGGGAATGGATCAGATTTGAGAACTTTATTTGTCACATACAGAGGATGCCCAGTAAAATGAAAGTGGTAGTGCCTTACAGAAATTGTGAAATAGATGTAGAGGAAAAAAAAAAAATGATAAACTAATAATGTATATAAAAATTCTAATTAAGACATGGCTTTAAATGTCCCCCCCCCCCCATTGATGTAGTACTTTCATTAAAAAAAATAAAAATTAAATTAAAAAAAAATCCTAAATTGACCACCCGGTATGAATCCAAAATCCATCCACTTTTGACAGGGCCGGAGTTGGATAAATCCATCACACACACACACACACACACGGGTGTGTGGACACTCTCTGCTGATGTCACAAATGGCGTGTAATGTTTTATGCCCACAGGTCACAACAGAAGGTTCCAAGTGTTGTTGGGGGGGGGGAGGGGGGGCTTCACCTCGGGCCTCTGGTCCAGCACCAGGTGTTTGACCACTTCTCCGAAGGGCTTGGCCAGCCCCAGCAGCTCCCCCAGGAACCCTACGCCCCGCCGGAAGCCGACCATGTTAACCACCCGCATGCCCTGGAGGACCAGAGGAGGATGAGGAGAGGGCAGCAGAGTCAGGTCTAGTGCATCAACTATCTACTGTATGGACACATCTTAAACATGTATACCAGAGAAGCTTTCATTCATCATTAGTACAACATAGGGCTGCCATTAGTGATTATTTTAATAGCGGTTTAATTGAATAATCTGAATGACACATTTTCATCCCAAAAACGTTGACCACTCATTCAGAATGGCTTTGTTATCGACTGAGATCGAGAGATGCAATGAATGAAACATTATTTAACATGCAAACACTTAATGTAAGATATAGTAATAGTTGATAGGTCTCTATATTAAAAACAAGACATTTGTGACACACAAGCTGCTTAAACAGACTCTCAAAACCGCTTGACAGCCGTTCACAAACCACGGCCACGGCAAGCAAACGGAACATGAACTTGCCTGTTTCCTTGAATCTTCTGCAGAACGGAGAAAAACAAAAAACATGTTTAGGGATCTCAATTATACACACAGATATATATATATATAACACTTATGCTCATATCCCACTTAATACCTAGTAGACCGTCTTAACCTATATATTATATTACCATGCACTTTACTGCAACAACATTTGCACTCTGTTAGATGGTAAATTATTTTCGCTGTACTGTACTTGTGCAATGACAATACATTTGAATCGAATCTAATCATGGGTTATCTTCATCATCGTCGTAACACATCGGTAACCAATCACACAAGTGCATGCTCAGTTTGTTCCCCACCAACAGAGACGATCTGCTCAGAGTGGTCTTCCTCGTCCTCCGCCAACTCGTCCAGAGTCACAAAGTCCTCCATGTTCTCTGGGAAGTCCCGGTCCATGCTGCCATCCTGGGACAGGCAGAAGAACAACAACAAGAGTCACCTTGGGGGGCATCTCGTGGTTAGGGTTTTGGGACGTCTGCTTACAGACATTAATCTGTATTGGCTGCAAGTAAAAATAATCATAAAAGTAAAAGCATCATACAGTCCCTTGCCTTAGTTTGAAGTGTGCTAGCTAGCTACTGTGTTTGGTGCAGTTCCATGTTATTGTAATAAAGTTTGGTTATCTGAATGAAGGTAAAAATTCCTTAGTTATACCATCTTATTATGCAAAACTATGTTTTATGTACAGATTAAATTAGTTGATCGACCGATTAGTCAGTGAATTGATTGATGTTCCCTTCATTATTATGTAGCCTATGAATGGTGTCCTACCATGTCTTCAGGCAGGTCTCCCTCGGTCATGGAGGAGGTCTCGGCAGGAGCGTCCTCTCTGCTCTCTGGGTCTTCACCCGGTCCACTCTGGCCTTCTGACTCCCGGTCCTCACCCTTCTCCTCTTCTGCGTCCTTCTTACTCGCTTTCTCCCCCTTTTCCCCTGAGATGTCTTCGCCATCAGGAGCGCAATCAGGGTCTGGAACCTTCTCTCCTGTCCCCTTGACTTCCGTCTTGACTTCAGCAGGCTGCTCCGATTCCTTCCCCTCTTCTTCTTTTTCTTCTTCTGGAAGAGAGGACGGCTCCTTCGGCTCCTTTAACTTCAAGGCTTTCTGCTCTTGTTCATTAGACCCCTCTTCTTCTTCCTCCTCCTCCTCCTCGTCCTCCTCGTCGTCGTCCTCCTCCTCCTCTCCTCCTTCAACTCCCTCCAACACTACTGCAGCCTCCTCCTCCTCCTCCTCCTCTTCCATCCTAGCCTCCGCCTCTTCCATCCTAGTCTTCTCCGCGTTCTGCTGCCTCGACTTCTTTTTCTCCGCCTTGCTCCTTGAGTAGGAGGTGTTGGTCTTGGAAGAGCTGCTCCTGGATGGGCTCTTGGTGGAGGTGGCACGGTCCCCTCCGCTCCTCCTGCTGCTCCGCTCGGGCCCTCGTTGCAAGGGTCCTCCTCTCTGGTTCACACTGGAACACATATAAACATCGGACTTTAGGTTTATCCTCATGTGTGACCCTTCCTCTTAGCACTCGTCATCGTTACATCCAAACCCTGTTTTGATGTAAGGTAATACACTTATGACTTCTGGTGACTAGTAGCCCTCTTCCCTACAATGACCCTATTGCCACTTTGGACAGGAACGTCTGCTAAATGACTCATTTAAGTAAGAGAACAAGCGGCGGTCACTTATGGAAATTAAGTTTGTGGTGGATGTGGGGGAGCCAGGGGCCTCACCTGAGGGTCTTGTACTTGGTGCAGACGTTGAGTCTGACGGGCCGACCCCGGATGGTGAGGGTGTTGACGCTGTAGTATTTTGCCATCATCTCTGCGTCCTCCGCCGTCCCCAACTGCACAAACGCCTGAGACGGGACGGAGAGCAAGTTAGAACGAAACATAATCAATTAGATTAACAGTAATTTATAGCACCTTTCTGAACAAGGACTCAACGGGCATGGCAATGGAACACGACGACAACATCATCATTTGGAGTAAGACGCAATTAAATATACAAGACAATAGAAGTAGTCGTAGGAGAGGCTGCCGTAGTAGAGGCTGCCGTAGCAGTGGTTGTAGTAGTACAAATAGTAGTGGTTTAGGTTGTAGTAGTAGCAGTAGTAGTAGTAGAGGTTGTAGTAGTGGTGGTAGAGGTTGTAGTAGTAGAGGTTGTAGTGGTGGTAGAGGTTGTAGTAGTGGTGGTAGAGGTTGTAGTAGTAGTGGTAGAGGTTGTAGTGGTGGTAGCGGTTGTAGTAGTAGGACCGTCTAGTGGGTTTTTAAAATGGCAGCTAATCACAGAGACTCCGGCCCCAGAGTGACCAGCAGCACCACATGTAGACGGTTACCTCCTCGTTCAGGAACAGGTGTTTCTCCACGGTGCCGAAGCGGCCCGCGATGGTGAGCAGCTCCATCTTCTTGTCCTCCTCCCGGGGCAGGTTGGAGAAGAATACCACCTGGCTACCTTGACCCTTGAGATCTCTAGGGCTCCGGGCCCTTGGGGGCGCGTCACGCCCCTTTTTCTGTAGGAGACGTGGCTTGGTTAGGGCGACTGTATCCCGTGTGTATTTAGATACACACGGGATGTTCTGGTGGCCGAACAACAGACTACTGGCTCCAATTTTTCCGGCGACAGACGTGATTGTCTTTATTTGACATGAAATTAACGTAATAACAAAATAATTTCATCAAATCTTTTTTTTAACTATAATAATAGCAATATTGGTATTCTAACAATTGCACCGGGCTGTTTACCTCAATGGCCAGCAGGTCCTTGGACAGGTAGATGGTAATTTTCCGGTCGTCCAAGAAGCATGGGTGCTTCTTGTAGTAGTTCACCACGTCCACGGCCTCCTGGTGACTGTCCATCTCCAGGAAGGCCTAGTGGGACCAGCGTGGATTCAGGGGTGTGATCGGGTGAGCAGGAAAACCGGCAGTATAGCTCAGGAGGTAGAGCGGTCGCCTCACAACCGAAAGGTCGCTGGTTCGATCACCCGACTCCTCCTGGCAAAAACTGTCGGTGTCCTTGAGCAAGACACCCTAACCCCAACTGCTCCTGACGTGCTGCCTGTCTCCTTGCATGGCTGACTCCGCCGTCGGTGTATGAATGGGTGATGTGAGGCATGACTTGTAAAGTGCTTTGGATAAAAGCGCTATATAAAAGCCTGCATTATTATTATTATTAAAACCCTTATCCAACCCACCACACACCAGCTTGGTGGGAGGGTCGGAGAACATGTTGGGCTTTTACACAACCTTGAACAGCCATTTATCTTTTTATTATACGAGGCAGAATCACACACTATTTTTTTTAAGCCCTTCCATGGAGCTAGCTACCCAACCAGAAACCGTTAAGAAGGTACCCCTTTCCAACACTTTAACCCAACGGTACCTTGTTCTTGAGCACCAGGTTCTCCCGCAGGGTGCCGAAGGGTTCCGTTAAGGAGATCAGATTCTTGGTGAGAGGCTTCCTGTCGTACTTGGCCACCACCACTCGGCTCAGTACCTGTATAGGAGGGGGGGGGGACAACAGGGTCACATTTATCAACCAGTCACACCATGACCACAGTAGGACCTCTACAAAAGCAATGGTATGGTCCATAGTGATTCAAGACTAGCCATGACGTGAAATGTGTCATTTGACTTGGTCTAAACCTTAAAAATAGTTTCTTATTTACTGTAGTAGGTCCAGTGAGGGAGGGGTTATAAACATTCGGTCATATATTATGAACTAGAGGGCCCTCAGAGCGCATACCTCCGCCCTGGATCCGGATCTGCACCAAAAGCTAAAGCAAATAAGCTAAAGCCCATAATTAATGTAACCAAGTGTTTTCTAACTCAGTAGATACGTTTTTGAGCTATCTTACTAACAAACAAACGGGTATACCTCAGGTACCTCAGATAACCTCAGGTCCAACTTCAATGATAATAGAGAGAGAGAGAGAGAGAGACAGACAGACAGAGACAGCATTACCTTTGTATGTCCAGAATGTGCCATGCCCTTGTTTGAGAAGCCAGAGCCACCTCCTCCTGTGAACACAAAAAGTGGCGTATATAAGCGATTACATTAACCAAGGTTGTCTTGGGTACAGATAATAGGCCATCTAAACTGACTAAAAGATTAAAATATAGAAAGTTACAATTATTGTTAATAAAAAAAAAAGCTTAATCTTCAGCAAAAAAAGGGATCACTTACAGAATTAACCTCTTAAAAACACATTAACAAACAAAAATCTATAGATTTGCATGTAGTCATTAAGCAATATGAATTGTGTGGATACGATTGAAGAGTTTTACTTGCCATATGCAAAGTAAAATAGAACTTAGGAGCTTACTCTCCATTCCCTCCCGCAGTATGAATTTTCTGAAACACTATACTATCAAAAATAAAAATAGGGTTGAGTTGATATGTTCCAGTGACTAGTGACCAATGCATACCCCAGCTGGAGGGCATGCCGCCTGCCGATTGGCTCTGTCCTTGAGACATGGGAATCGGCCCCAGCAGTCCAGCAGAGAGGTTGGGCGGGTCCATGCTATGGCCGCCGCCCCTGGAATAAAACAACCACAGCACAGGAACCAATCAGCCAACATGAAGAATAAAACAATGGAACCAATCACACCAGGTGTAGGTTTTTAAGCTAATCTTAGCCATCATCAAGTACAATAGCAGCCTCTTACCCTCTCTTTGGGGCCATGCCTGGGTCCCAGTCTGGGTACCTATGGAAAAACACAGCACCATTTACTAATTGCAAAAGAAAGTAGCTGGAAAGCCAGAATCAATATTGTGTGAAGAACAAACTTACATTTGAAGTAGCAGTTTTCGGTTCTCTGCATGACGGAGTCCATTAGTGTGCCGATTCCACTCCTAACGACAGGTAAGACCCTTCAGACCTCATTGCAAAACACTCCTCTGGGACTATCTCACACATGTACCACTCGAAAATCAACTATACAAGTCAACTATAAAATACCCATAATAATTAGCTTAGAGAAAAGGTACAAATATATGTTTTGGATGCCTTAAAATAAGATACAAGGAAATTGGTATATGAATATATACCCTGTATGAAAATTAGACACAAAATAAAATATAAGTCATATGTCAGTCATTTGATATTTGAGTCATAGAAAATAGTAATTCAATGCAGTCTAAAAATAAACTAAATCATTGAAACAATGTGGTATTCTTCAACACCCATAGTTTAGGAATTGTTTCGGTGCATCAGTGTTATGTAAGGTGTTCTAGTGACATGACTGGGTCCAAGTATACTGAATATTATAACCAGTATTTAACCAAAACTAGCTGGATCTCCATGTGCAATGAACAATCTAAAACGGCGGACTGGGGGAAAGCCACAAATCGTGGACTGAACACAATCAAGGAACTGAGGTCGAGTAGTTTGGTAAAAACATTATTAACCAGGAGACCTCAGAGAGAGAGAAAGGCAGAGGTGGGAGTGTTGAAGTGGAAAGAGCGATGACGGGTACTCACCATGTTGGAGTGCACGTCAAAGTCACAAAGAGCGCACACGTGGGGGAACATAGAGGGCGTGGCCCCCAAAAAGTCTTCAACTTTGCCTTGGGATGGAGAGCCCATCCTCCTCTGCATAAAGACCTCATTGCCCTGGGAGGACCCCGTGCCAAGCCCGTAGGAGTCCCGGCGAGAAAGATCGGAATACTGCCCGTCTCTGCCGTTGCCACCACCGCCATTATTTCCACCGTAGCCCAAGTCATAGCCCCGGGAAGAGTTGGCGGCCTGCATGGAACCGTAGCCGTAATCGGCTTGGGACGGCCCGCGGGCCGAAGACTGGCCCATGGTAGGACCGCCAATCCTCCCCCCGTGCCCCATGTCATCCCAGTCGTCCCTGCCTCCACGGTATGAGGTCTCGGGGGATATGGAAGGCAGATCCCTGCTGGCCAGGTGGCGGTCTCCACCGTCGTTCTTCCGGCTCTTAAGCTGCATGAGAATGTGGGGCAGGGTCTCCACGCTGATGTTCTCTTCGGGGATCTGTGCCAGGGCGTCGAGGTCCGCCGGCGACAGACCCAAGCTGGCAAACAGCTTCATGGTGCTGCCAATATGGCTGCCGCCGCCACCGCCGCTGCCCCCACCACCACGGCGGACCATCTGGGAGTTGCGGTCTTGACTGTCAACGCCGCCACTACCGCCGCCACCGCCAAGCCCCATGCCCGAGACCATGTTGGCCATGGGCCGGCCCTGGGGCCCAGACCGCTGGTCGCCCATGCTGAAGTTCAAGGTTTCTGCCGCGGCCAGGAGACCACGGCCCACAGCAAAGCCCTTCTGACCGCCGTCAGAGGGGGGTTTCTGGGACATGGTGATCAAAAAGATGCCGTGGTCTTTGATGCAGTGATCAGATAAAGATGCAGAACCAAGCCGGTGGTCTTTATTAAAAACTTAGGCTCTGGAGTTGTCTGTAGTTTCTCTTATGTCAGACGATGAAGGTGAAAAGAATGAAAACAGTCTCAAACAGGACAGTCTCTCTTTGTGTTGGTTTCAGCTGAAAGAGAACCAGGTAGGTAAATATGTAAAGGTTGCCGCCATCATGAAAAAGGAATCAAATGAAGGAGGCAGTAGCTATGTGGTCCACAGCACACATTTACAGTTAACGAAAAGGGTTAGCCATAGACTTAGAGAGGGAGGATAAAATGGAGGCAAAGTCTGAATGCACTGAAAGGCTTGGCAAGAAAATGGGACAGAGGAAAAAAACAGGCACTAAAGGCTCTGGGTTGAACTCGAGAAGATTACGATACATGAAAAATCGACAAACTTCCATCGTTCATAAAAAAAGGGACAATTTCAATCGTCAAAATGGAAGAAAATATGCACTCATACGAAACGGTAGACTTAAGAAGTGATTGGCATCAAAGCGCACGTCGGAAAGACGCAATACAAAAGACATTAAAAGAGGTTAAAACATATCCCATCAACACGATAAAGAAGGTTTAGCAGATGCATGTCTCCACTCTGCAGAGAGACTGTCCGTGTGTGCAGTGTGCAACAATCGAGGCCCATTTGAATACGTGTTGCATGTGCACATTTGTACATATTATGGACATAATACTGCCTGCATGTATGCATGTGTGATTGCAGCATATGCACATTTCCATTATGTATATACAAGGTACATTAAAAGGCATTAACAACACGTGTAATATGATAACTATATAACTAGCATTAGCTACATTTGCTCGCGATCCGTGTCGTCCACTAGTCTTAGTATCTTAAACGGCCGACATAACACAACGTTCACTCGTATTTCTCAAAGTCGTGGTTAACACAGTTTATATTTAACATGTTGATGTATTGTTTGTGTGTTATTAAAAATCGAGTTACGCCTTACCTTTTGTTACAGACAACAACAAGCTCGGTACTAGCAACGCCAAGCTAGTCGAATCGCCTGTGCCTAGTACTGCCTACTAGATTAGTAACACTGTATAGACCCAAAAACGGTTGGTTCGTTTAGTGTACCGAGTGAGCTGAGGTGGGCGGGGTCTTTTGTTATATGTTCTTTATCTTCATTTGATTTTATTCCGCAATTAATATGTATTTACATTACACTATTATCTTAACATATTTGACTATTTTCTGTCTTGTATTCTGCTGTAATTGAATTGAGCAAAAGTACTATTACTACCGGACGGACTGTAGAGAACAATCAAGGTGTTACTGAAAGGGGGGCGAGACCTTGTGTTACTAAATTTGGTCCAGTCTTCATCCAATCCGCTGACGGCACTTGGTGGTTTGTCCAGTAGCTGAAGAGCAGTGCAGTTAGATTCATCCAATAGAGGACGAGTACACATTAGATTCATCCAATCGCGGACGAGTACCGTTAGATTCAGCCAGACGGTCTCTTACTTGTAAACAAACACAGCCAAGCGCGGCCATTAAAGGGACGGGAGAGGGAGGAGAGTTCGTCGAAGAGTTTCAAGGTGTCGAAGTTTCAAGGTTATAACCCCGAAACGGGACGTGTCTTGGCAGGTACTGTACAACCTTTAACCCGAACAATCCGGGGGTCGTACGGTAGATTTTGAGCAGCGTTACTCGTGTATATATATAATCAAAGATGTGACGTTCATGGTGGCATAGTGTTAGCTCCTTCCTGTTAGCTCCTTTGTATGTCAAGTGTGTCCTAATATATTCGGAAAAAAACGTTCACTTTTTTAATCGTCGCTTCTTGTGTTTTGGTTGAATTTCAGGGCGGGCGGTCTAGAATACAATGAAAGACCCGAGTCGCACGAACAACAACATCAACAACAACATCAGCAGCAGTTGCGGCAGCGTCCCAAACTACAACAACAACAACAACAACATGACCATCAGCAACGACGTCATCCTGAGCCACGACGACGTCATCCTGAGCGGTGACGTCATCATGCGCCACAACCAGTTCAACTGTGACGACAACCCCTTCGCGGAGTACATGTGGATGGAGAACGAGGAGGAGTTCAACAGACAGGTGTGTGTGTGCCTCCTATAGTGGTTTTCACTTTACTTCTATTTTTAGACCACAGCTTGAAGAAGAGCTGTGTGTGTGTGTGTGTGTGTGTTTTTAGCACACCAGTGCCATTTACACAGATTACACACTGGTCCCCAAGATCTTAGGTTAAGGATACACCCAATTCATAATGTTTTATACGTTGATGACACATATACTGAGCAGACCATGTACAGCATATGAGCAAGCGTGACAAAAACACAAACACAAACACACTATTTGAGGTATGTGTATAACATGATTCATTTTGATGTACTGTACTTGTGCTGTACACTGACAATACATTTGAATCTAATCTGATGACATTACTTTACATTAAATGACAGTCATTTAGGTCATTCAACAGGTAGTTGAAGAGAACTAGACACCAGAAGTCATAAGTGCGTTTCCTTCCTAACAAGCCATAATAATATAATGTATACATATATATACACGTATATCATAACACAATATTATAAAACATTACATTTCCGCCCTAACAAGCCTCAAAGAGCAGAACCAGTCCTCAGGTAAAAGTACAATACGTTGGTTCCCTAGATTTTACACATGAATTAGGGGCAATACAAAACAGTAAAGCTAATAGACACACAATAAGCAAACACTAATAAACAAGCGCTGGCAAACAATAGAGCTAACAAGACCCAAGAAGTGCTAGGAGGAAGGGCCAGGGTAGTGCTTCAAGATTCAAGATAACTTTATTTATCCCGAGGGAAATTAAGGTGCAACAGTTGAAACAGGGGGAATAAATGCAAACTAAATAACAACTAACAAAACTAGTATAAACAAAATATAACTAAATTAACTCTAAATTAAATCTAAATGTATTGATAGATGAATGGCACAATTTACAGTATTATTACAGTAATACGTAGGTATATACAATACACAACAATACGTATAGTGCAAATTGGCAGTTCCTAAAGAGGGCAGAAGTTTTCAGCCTGCGGGGGAATATGGCCAGCATCTCTTCTGTCCTGACATCAGTGGGGAGTTAATTCCACCACTACAGTGTCTGGATAGATAAGAGGATTTTGAGTATGGGGTGGCCCCTGAATAGGAGAGTCAAGCCCCTTTACCCCTGGCAGTGTTCACACCACGATCTACCAGTTGAGCTTCACCAGGAGTGATTTGATATATTAACTTTATTCCACCTGAGAGGGACACTTTATTAGCCACCGCACACCACCAACAACACCATCAAAATAGTTTGACAGTTTTAATAACATCACACACACACACACACACGTGGACCCACACACAAACACTGCAACTCATCAAAGCAAGATCAGCCACACGGTCTTGACATTTCATATCAAGAACACGTCTCTCCTGCGGTGCCCAGGTGGAGGAGGAGCTGTGGGAGGAGGAGTTCATCGAGCGCTGCTTCCAGGAGATGCTGGAGGAGGAGGAGGAGCGGGAGTGGTTCATCCCCTCCCGGGACCTCCCCTCGCAGCCTGCCGGCCAGCTCCAGGTCCAACTCAGCCTGCTGGGCCTCGGTGGGGACAAGGGCATGTACCAGGATGTGGTGGTGAGTCATTTAATTATTATTAGCATTATTATCAAAAGAACAATGAGCAGCAGTCACTGCCAATGAGTTTCAGGTGTACTCAATAGTCCAAACATGGAAATACGAGTAAAGGAGGAAAGAAAAATCGATACACTCTCAACTGACTGTGTTTTGAGTGCAATATGTATATCAGTGGAGGCTCGTCCATTGAGGAAAGGAAATCCTCCCTTGCATTTCAGAGAAAAAATAACTTGCAAGAGAAAAATAAATACACATAAATTTAACAGATTCATCTGTGAAAATACTGATATTACTATTTATCACGTCGACGGCACAACAATCACCCCCTATGGCAATTGAAAATTACTGTACCAAGAACCGTTCTCCCCAAGCTCCCCATGGAAGTCTATTATAAAACTGCCGGACCCCAGCGGCCGGTGAGTCCTGGTTTTAACATGAGTGTGTACGACAGTAAGGGAGGACCATCCTCCCTTAGGGCGGGTCTAGCCAGAGGCTCTGTGAACCAATCAGCAGAGCTCAGATCAGACTTCTAGGGGGAGGGTTTTCCTCATGCAAGGATCTGTCTTGGGTCATTTATTAATTCTGCGTTCCAGACAACGAGTCGTGTATTTTAGACATGAAACTTTCGCGTTCCGACCCCAAAGCGTTCCAGGTGCATGACGCCAAACACCACCTTGCGTGGCTGACCGTGACAAGGTGTTGTTTCTTTGGCTCGCTATTAGACAATTTACGCGATTAACATGCATAACTGGTTTAACTATATGATTGTATGTCTTATTTTAATTAAATATAGGTAAATATACCTTACACAAAAACGTTTTTCACTAAATTTCAATTCCGTTTGGTTTGTTCAGTAGAACTAGCCACTGTGCATAGACCTTCTATTCAGATTTTTCAGATTTTCATCATTAATGGAGTAATTGCTAAATAGCTCATTTTCATCAAAACAATGCTTCTTCCTCCTCAGATCACAATCAGTTTGAATTCTGTTTTGGCTTGGTCTGCTAAAATCACCCACTCATATACTGTCAAAATTGATAGTGAGGCACCTTTCTTCCTCCCCTACTTTTACAACCACCGACCGCCACTGATATATATATTTATATATATGTGGTTGAAGTATTATCTCATCTCGGGCAAGAGGCCAAACCCAATACCTGCTCTTCTATGACTCCTCTCTGAACTAACCGTAAAGGATTAGATAGCGAATAGCCGCGCACAGTCGGACACACACACACACACACAAGTATAAATGAAGCTTGCGCGTCTCCTCGGATGAAAGCGTCTGCGACACGACCGAATGGCGAACGCTAAACTAAACTCCATCTCGGTGACAGTCTGGTCCCCACGTGTTGACGTAAATGTCCGTCTCTCCCGCTGCCTCTAGGTCAACAGCAACCTGAACCCCAACGCCAAGGAGTTCACGCCAGGCATCCAGAAGCATGTGATCTGACCACACACCCCCTCCCCCATCCCCATCCCCCTCCCCTGCCCACTAGCAGAGCCAGTCAGTCGTCCACACTGTGAAGACAGTGATGAGAGATGTGTTTTTTGTTTTTTTTTCAGTTGTCACAGATGCACTTGATGTAGGCCCCGGTGTGTGTTGCCAAAGTTCCCCTTCAGTCAGCCTGGCATGTCTCCATTTGAGTAATGTTACACATGTACATGTAAAAACGCAGACCTAAGCCTAACCCTGTTAGTCAGTCTTTTGAATGTATTATTATCATCAGGGGGGTTGGTTAGTTTTCTGCGAGCTACTGAACGTGTTGTGTTTGCGTTTAGTTTGGCATTTGGCAGGTTCAGAACAAATTTTTTTTTTTTTATAAATATATATATATATATATATATATATATATCGTTTCTCTGTGTATCCCAACTGATTCGTACCTATGGCCTGAATTGATGGATGTGTTTTTGCACTTTTATTTCCTTCTATTATGTATGATTTTATTTTGGTGTTTTTTTTTTACGTGCTGTGCCGTTTTTTTGTCCACTGGTTGCTTGGCGTTGTTTTGTTACAGCGGAGAACACTGGTTGGCAGATGGGGCGTCGGACCGTGTGGTCGTCTCACTGACTGTATGGTTGTCTCGACTGACCGTGTGGTTGTCTGTCTGACCGTGTGGTTGTCTGTCTGACCGTGTGGTCGTCTCACTGACCGTGTGGTTGTCTGTCTGACCGTGTGGTTGTCTGTCTGACCGTGTGGTTGTCTGTCTGACCGTGTGGTTGTCTGTCTGACCGTGTGGTCGTCTCACTGACCGTATGGTTGTCTCACTGACCGTATGGTTGTCTGTCTGACCGTGTGGTTGTCTGTCTGACTGTATGGTTGTCTGTCTGACCGTGTGGTCGTCTCACTGACTGTATGGTTGTCTGTCTGACCGTGTGGTCGTCTCACTGACTGTATGGTTGTCTGTCTGACCGTGTGGTTGTCTGTCTGACCGTGTGGTCGTCTCACTGACTGTATGGTTGTCTGTCTGACCTTGTGGTTGTCTGTCTGACCGTGTGGTCGTCGGACCGCCTGGTCCTTATCCAGTCTGTTTTCGGACCCCGTGGCTACATCATATTTCTGTATCTGTTGGTGTCGCTCTGTTCCCTGTTGAGTGTGTGGCTAGAGACTGCCATAAACTGATTGTTTTCCCTAAATGCACATAAGTACTGTATAAAAAGTTAAATAAGGAGAAAAAATGTGTAAAAAAAAATAATCTATTTTTTCTTAAACTCTTTGGAAATAAATGTTTATGGACAAAATGTGTTTGTTTTTATGTATTTATTTGAGCACACCTCCTATACATATTAATATTTTTTAAATACAACCACAAGCTGTTTTAATTCAAATGTAATTAAGTCCAATAAGCACCTGGCCAGACCAAGGTTTGGGCCATGACTATATTTAATATTTGACGAGTAACAACATCTGAAACCGATATTCTGACCCTCTAGAATAGTTTGCTTCTCTCTAGACCTATATCAAAAATAATCTCTAACCACGGCTATACATAGAAAGATATAGATAGATGTGCACAAGAGTTTTGCGTTTAAAATTAAATGCAAAACTTAAATAGAATGGGGAAAATTCACAGGTTTGGACCATATTTCCAATAAAAACACGGATGATATTATTCGTATTGAGTTCTTAGAACACCAATTAGCCTACAACAACAAAATGATTATAGTGTATATGTAACCTACACCGATGTTAAAATCACAGATGCATATAGCCACTTGGCGGCTATATGCATCTGTGATTTTAACAGCTGTTAACGGATCATTGATGCAATACAATTTGGACCCACCAATTTTGCCAGGCTAGACACTTTGAATACAATTGTACTGCCCGTACCCAGGATCAACCAACTAACCAACCAAGAGACCAGCCTGGATTGTGTTTCTTTAGAACCCCGTCCAAGAAAGAACCCCAGAGAGAGAGGAGAAGATTGTGGATTTGTGCTGTTAACTGCGCCTCCGTCCAGTGAACATTTAACCCTCCTGCGCTATTCGTTTATAAGGGACCCAGAGGATGTTCGGGTCAATGAGACTAACGCGTTAGTCACGTTGGTTTGTGTGTGTGTTTATGTGCAACTTGACTGTGTGCTTTTTCGTTTAGGAATTGTAAGAGATTTAGGAATTGTAAGATAGATAATAATGGACAGGGTTTGACTTAAAAAAAAAGAAGGATGCATGCATAGTTAATTTATAGATAAAACAAATAAGTACAGCTTATGCTTCTGATGGTGGTCAAAAGTGTGGGTGTTTTGTAATTGTAACGTGTTGTAAATCCTCAGTCGACCAGCAGAGGGCAGTGATCCGCCTCAGTCTGCTTTTCGTCTATCAATTGTCTCGTCTGTGGCCAAACTAAACTTTGTAAACCTGGTAAGTCTTGACAACAACAATATAACAAACTATTAATACAATCATCATATCGTCTGAAACACGTACCGTCTCTGCTATGAATCCATAGAGATGTTTGTGTCACAGCACGTCGTATTTAGCAGTAATTTAAACATTAAGACAGTGTTCCCGTGATAGTTAGCCAGCTAACTAGGCGCTTCTTTCAACATTAACGTTATTAACTGTCACTAACTTAAAAGTTATTAACGGCCACTAGCTATACATTTCTGAATTCTCATAATGAGTTT
Source organism: Muraenolepis orangiensis (assembly GCA_027704905.1). Lineage (NCBI taxonomy): Eukaryota > Metazoa > Chordata > Actinopteri > Gadiformes > Muraenolepididae > Muraenolepis > Muraenolepis orangiensis. The sequence continues at coordinate 14,555,649 of CM051001.1, forward strand.
TTAATTCTCTCACTTTAAAGTTATCACCTCTCTCTAACTTCACACTTTTAGTCCCAATGGCCATGTTAGAGTCTAGTAGGCACCTTTCATCCCGGCTCTTTACAGAGTTCTCCATGGACCAAGGCGGTTTCTAGTGGAGCCTGTATTCATATCTAATGTTATATTAAACAAGAAGCATGTTGGACCTCTTCTTCACCGACTAGAGCCCATTCACCCTTTTCATTGTCAGAGTTAATATTAAATAAGTTTCTCATATTATCAGCCTAAACTGTACAGGTCAACGCTATGTGATGATGAATGTGTGGTTGTGTTTGGTGTGTCTGGGATAACGTTGACAAGCAATATTAATGTGATATTATTGTCACTGTCTATTAAGATTGAATTATGTGTCTGCTTTCTGTTAAGTGTTATATGTTTTTCTTTATATATATTACTGTTCTGTAGTTTCGTTGCTGTTGTGGCACATTTCCTGTCTGGGAATATAAAGTACATATTTTATTGACTCATAAGTCGAGGTGAACTTGTAGTGGTTTATATGTATGAATGAATATGTACTTTTGCAAAACTATTACATTGTGAGACCAAGGAGCCATATCTCCAGGGTTGATGGTCACCAGCTCACTCCACTAGGCCACAAAGACATTGGCTGGGACAAGGTCGGCGGTTATATGTGACATTTAATTTACATCACATATTTACTTTTCCAAAATGATTACATTGCCAAGGAGACCAACCTCAGTGGTACTTGAACCCATATCTCCAGGGTTGATAGTCACTAACTCTCACTCCACAAGGCCATAGAGACACTGGCTGTGACCTGGTAGGCGGTTATATTTCACATTACAATGCACATGATATTGCTGGGTTGCCAAAAGTAAAAGGTTTCCATGAAACTGCCATTGCAGAACTTGAACCCAGATCTTCTGAGCCTTTTACCAACCACTCTCTCCACTGCACCACCAAGACGGTGGTCATAATGTAGTCAGAGGTTATATTTCATATTATAAACATCTTGCATGACATGAATTATAATATGAAGAAGCATGTCGGGTTTTTTTTAATGACGCCAAACGTAAACAGAAAGCATGGCTGACCTTGACAAGGTGGTGTTTCTTTGGCTCATGATTAGACAATTGACGTGATTTACGTGCAGAACTGGTTTTGATAGTATGTCTTATTTTAATTAAATACAGGTAAGTATACTTTACACAAATAACGTTTCTCCCTCAAATCTCACTCAGTTTAAATTCTGTTTTTGGTAGAACTAGCCTTCTATTTAGATTTTTAAGATTTTCATCATTAATGGAGTAATCGCTAAATATCAATTTTTCATCAAAACAATGCTTCTTCCCCCTCACATCACAATCTATATTTTACAAAACTAAAATGACCCACTAATACACAGTCAAATGATTGAGGCACCTTCCTTCCTCCCCTTCTTTTACAACCACCAGCCGCCACTGTATATATATATAATATATATAATATACATTTTTATTGTTATGTTATTGAAATTCTATTCTAGAAAGTATGGTATTTAAATGATATTCCAGAAAGTATAAGTAAGCGCTGTTTATTCCATTAAACGTTCCATGTTCGTAGTACTAGCCATGACCAGTGTGAACCACTAGATGGCGGTATAGATCAGTGTTTACCACGAGATAGCGGTATTGGGCCGTGACACTGCAGTTGGCTCCTGGTGCCTACAGTCCCGAGAGGCGCATGGGTCCATTGAGTTGTTGTTAACCTCTCATCTCAGAGTCTAGCGCCTCCTCCTCTTGGTCACTTGTAACGTCAGTAAGTCCTGATGTCAGTGAACACACAGACCTCACACACACACTTCTCTCTCTGTATCATCCATCACTCCTCCAAGTGCTGTGTTGCAAACACACAGTGTTGTGAGGTGTGTATGTGTGTGTGTGTGTGTGTGTGTCTCTGTCTGTCTGTCTGTCTGTATATCTGTCTGTCTGTATATGATGTGTGTGCATACTGAATTTTGTGTGTGAGTGAGTGAGTGCATGCTGGATTTTGTGTTGTATGTGTGTTTGTGTATGTGTGTGAGTGTATTTCTGTGCATAATGTGGTCAGATGTTATATTTGATATTATAAACACCATGCATGACATGAATCATAATATGAAGAGTGTGTGTGTGTGTGTGTGTGTGTGTGTGTGTGTGTGTATGTGTGAGTGTATTTCTGTGCATTTGGGTATGTGTGCAAGTGTGTGTGGGCAGACGAGAGATAGGAGGGCAGAACAGAGAGAGAGAGAGAGCGAGAGAGAGAGAGAGAAAGAGAGGTTGTAGTAGTAGTAGTAGTAGTCGCCCCCCCACCCCCCCGCCTACCAGAGCCCCACTACCCCTCACTCGGCCCTCACGTCCACTCTTCAGCGGGGGGGGGGGGGCCGTGGTGTGTCAGCGCGGGCCCCTCCCCCTTTTAGAGCGGGGCATAAAGGACTAGCACGCCGCAGTGCCGCAGTGACCATAGATCAGACCGCGCCTCCATTGTGGCTGCGGCAGGTCAGCCCCCCCCCCCCCCCCCCTCCCAGCCCCCCGCCCCAATCCAGCCCCCCCCTCTCCGTCAGCCCCCCCCCCCCCCCCTCCCCCCGAACCCCAGACTCGCGGGCCATGCATGCTGATGAGCGCCCAGGGCAGATGTCCGCTCATATTCTCCGGGGGTCGTGGCGTGGCGTGGCGCTGCCCGGCCGCCTTGTTTTGGACCACAAAACGAGACAAAACAAGGGGGACGGTCCCCTCCCTGTCCCCGAGGAGACAGAAGAGAGAGGAGGGTCCTCGGGGAGATGGAGCTACTACAGCCCCTCTTGTTGTTCTGTTATGGTTGGGGCCGGGGGGGCGAGAGAGATGTACATTCTTACAGAGAGAGAGAGAGAGAGAGAGAGAGAGAGAGCGAGAGAGAGAGAGAGAGAGAGAGAGAGAGAGAGAGATCAGGTCATTAACCTTGATGGGTCCCACTCGGGGGGGGGGCGCCACCACTTGTGTGTGTGTGTCGGACGTGGGCCTGTATATCATCACCACCATCATCATCATCACCATCATCATCATCCTCATCCTCGTCCTCGTCCTCCCATGATGGAGTGAGGCGGCTGGTTAAGTATAACAATGCATTGTTCCCACCGCTCCATGCATGCTCATGCACACCAGAGGGATATGCTGTTGAGTGATTCCGGTGGGTGATTAGGAAATGTAATTGTGTAAAAATTAATAAAACTATTTAATAATCATGATGATACCGTGATTTTATTATTCAAAGTTGAGGTCATGCTCTGTCTATTAGCAACCTAGAAGGTTGGTTAAGAACTGATTTGCATGGTGATCCAAGCATGCAGGTGTTCAGAAAGAAGAATAAAGTACAACAATAACACAGTTTATTATAATATATAATATTCCACATGTCCGTATTATGTTATTGTTGCTAGTGGAAGGCACACTTCTACACCCCTTTTAAATATCCTGATAACAGGAGACAGAGATACATTTTTCACTCTTTTTTTGTTTATTTTTATTGTATATATTATTTTGATGGTATTGTTTTGGAGATGTGCACTGCGGGAGGGAATGGGGAGTAAGCATTCAAATGTACCTGTTGCAATTGGCCAATACAAATAACTTATTTATATCTTCTATCTATAAAATACCAAAAATATAAATATTATTTTGAATGTGTACATAAAGGATTGCTGGTTCTGTACATTCTTGCCAGAAGACCATGGATTTAACAGTGAATATTTATATTTTTCTGCTTGTATTTCCTGGAGGATTTGCCTGATTGTCAAGGCCTTTTCAAGGTTTCCACATCATGTAACGTCTACTGCTGTAACGTCTACTGCTATACAGTCTACTGCTGTAACGTCTACTGCTATACAGTCTACTGCTGTAACGTCTACTGCTGTAACGTCTACTGCTATACAGTCTACTGCTGTAACGTCTACTGCTATACAGTCTACTGCTGTAACGTCTACTGCTGTAACGTCTACTGCTATACAGTCTACTGCTGTAATGTCTACTGCTATACAGTCTACTGCTGTAACGTCTACTGCTGTAACGTCTACTGCTGTAACGTCTACTGCTATACAGTCTACTGCTGTAACGTCTACTGCTATACAGTCTACTGCTGTAACATCTACTGCTATACAGTCTACTGCTGTAACGTCTACTGCTATACAGTCTAGTGCTGTAACGTCTACTGCTATAACGTCTACTGCTATACAGTCTAGTGCTGTAACGTCTACTGCTATACAGTCTACTGCTGTAACGTCTACTGCTATACAGTCTACTGCTGTAACATCTACTGCTATACAGTCTACTGCTGTAACGTCTACTGCTATACAGTCTAGTGCTGTAACGTCTACTGCTATACAGTCTAGTGCTATAACGTCTACTGCTGTAACGTCTACTGCTATACAGTCTAGTGCTGTAACGTCTACTGCTATACAGTCTACTGCTGTAACGTCTACTGCTGTAACGTCTACTGCTATACAGTCTAGTGCTGTAACGTCTACTGCTATACAGTCTAGTGCTGTAACGTCTACTGCTATAACGTCTACTGCTATACAGTCTACTGCTGTAACGTCTACTGCTATACAGTCTACTGCTGTAACGTCTACTGCTATACAGTCTACTGCTGTAACATCTACTGCTATACAGTCTACTGCTGTAACGTCTACTGCTATACAGTCTAGTGCTGTAACGTCTACTGCTATACAGTCTAGTGCTATAACGTCTACTGCTGTAACGTCTACTGCTATACAGTCTAGTGCTGTAACGTCTACTGCTATACAGTCTACTGCTGTAACGTCTACTGCTGTAACGTCTACTGCTATACAGTCTAGTGCTGTAACGTCTACTGCTATACAGTCTAGTGCTGTAACGTCTACTGCTATAACGTCTACTGCTATACAGTCTACTGCTGTAACGTCTACTGCTATACAGTCTACTGCTGTAACGTCTACTGCTATACAGTCTACTGCTGTAACATCTACTGCTATACAGTCTACTGCTGTAACGTCTACTGCTATACAGTCTAGTGCTGTAACGTCTACTGCTATACAGTCTAGTGCTATAACGTCTACTGCTGTAACGTCTACTGCTATACAGTCTAGTGCTGTAACGTCTACTGCTATACAGTCTACTGCTGTAACGTCTACTGCTGTAACGTCTACTGCTATACAGTCTACTGCTGTAACGTCTACTGCTATACAGTCTAGTGCTGTAACGTCTACTGCTGTAACGTCTACTGCTATACAGTCTAGTGCTGTAACAGTCTACTGCTATACAGTCTAGTGCTGTAACGTCTACTGCTGTAACGTCTACTGCTATACAGTCTACTGCTGTAACGTCTACTGCTATACAGTCTAGTGCTGTAACGTCTACTGCTGTAACGTCTACTGCTATACAGTCTACTGCTGTAACGTCTACTGCTATACAGTCTAGTGCTGTAACGTCTACTGCTGTAACGTCTACTGCTATACAGTCTACTGCTGTAACGTCTACTGCTGTAACGTCTACTGCTGTAACGTCTACTGCTGTAACGCCTACTGCTATACAGTCTACTGCTATACAGTCTACTGCTGTACAGTCTACTGCTATACAGTCTACTGCTGTAACAGTCTACTGCTATACAGTCTACTGCTGTAACGTCTACTGCTATACAGTCTAGTGCTATACAGTCTACTGCTATACAGTCTACTGCTATACAGTCTACTGCTATACAGTCTACTGCTATACATTCTACTGCTATACATTCTACTGCTATACATTCTACTGCTATACAGTCTACTGCTATACAGTCTACTGCTGTAACAGTCTACTGCTATACAGTCTACTGCTATACATTCTACTGCTATACAGTCTACTGCTATACATTCTACTGCTATACAGTCTACTGCTATACATTCTACTGCTATACATTCTACTGCTATACATTATACTGCTATACATTCTACTGCTATACATTCTACTGCTGTACAGTCTACTGCTATACATTCTACTGCTATACAGTCTACTGATATACATTATACTGCTATACAGTCTACTGCTGTACAGTCTACTGCTATACATTCTACTGCTATACATTCTACTGCTATACATTCTACTGCTGTACAGTCTACTGCTGTAACGTCTACTGCTATACATTCTACTGCTGTACAGTCTACTGCTATACATTATACTGCTGTACAGTCTACTGCTGTACAGTCTACTGCTATACATTCTACTGCTATACATTCTACTGCTGTACAGTCTACTGCTGTAACGTCTACTGCTATACATTATACTGCTATACAGTCTACTGCTATACAGTCTACTGCTGTACAGTCTACTGCTGTACAGTCTACTGCTGTACAGTCTTCTGATATACATTATACTGCTATACAGTCTACTGCTGTACAGTCTACTGCTATACATTCTACTGCTATACATTCTACTGCTATACATTCTACTGCTGTACAGTCTACTGCTGTAACGTCTACTGCTATACAGTCTACTGCTATACAGTCTACTGCTGTACAGTCTACTGCTGTACAGTCTACTGCTATACAGTCTACTGCTGTACAGTCTACTGCTGTACAGTCTACTGCTGTACAGTCTACTGCTGTACAGTCTACTGCTGTACATTCTACTGCTATACAGTCTTCTGATATACATTATACTGCTATACAGTCTACTGCTGTACAGTCTACTGCTATACATTCTACTGCTATACATTCTACTGCTATACATTCTACTGCTGTACAGTCTACTGCTGTAACGTCTACTGCTATACATTCTACTGCTATACAGTCTACTGCTATACAGTCTACTGCTGTACAGTCTACTGCTGTACAGTCTACTGTTGTACAGTCTACTGCTGTACAGTCTACTGCTATACATTCTACTGCTATACATTCTACTGCTGTACAGTCTACTGCTGTAACGTCTACTGCTATACATTCTACTGCTATACAGTCTACTGCTATACAGTCTACTGCTGTACAGTCTACTGCTGTACAGTCTACTGCTGTACAGTCTACTGCTATACAGTCTACTGCTGTACAGTCTACTGCTATACAGTCTACTGCTATACAGTCTACTGCTATACAGTCTACTGCTGTACAGTCTACTGTTGTACAGTCTACTGCTGTACAGTCTACTGCTATACAGTCTACTGCTATACAGTCTACTGCTATACAGTCTACTGCTGTACAGTCTACTGCTGCTGCTGGCAGGAGAACAGATGCCCCGAAACACCGTAGTAATCCTCCCCAAGCAAGAGGAGATTACACCACCTCCACCGTCTCCTCCTCCCCCTGGCTCCATCACTTTCTCCACTCTCACCACCTCCGTCACTATCTCCTCTCCTCCATACCACAAAGACCACCTCCATCCTCCTCCACCACCGTCACCCACTTCTGTCTGTCTGTCTGTCTGTCTGTCTGTCTGTCTGTCTGTCTGTCTGTCTCTCTCGCTCTCTCTCCCCCTCCCTCTCTCTCTCCCCACCTCTCTCTCTCTCTCCCTCCCCACCTCTCTCTCTCTCTCCCTCCCCACCTCTCTCTCTCTCCCTCCCCTCTCTCTCCCCACTCTATGAGTGCGGCAGCTTTCAGATGCAAACGAAGCGGACATATGGAGGGGAGGTCTTTCTCTGGGACCTCCTAAAGATTCAGATTGTATGACAAATCACGTGCGGGGGGCCTCTGCCCCCCCCCCCCATCCTCCACCCCCATCCACCACCCAGACAACAGCTTCATTAGGCTGAAAGAAGGGAGTTTTCGCAGCTTTGTCGAGTCAAGCTCCGTCTCCCCCCCCCACCCTCGTTCCTCATCCTCCCCTTTCCTCAATCACTGCATTGTTGCCAAGGGCTTCAAGTTATTGCACTCCAAACCATATGGCCGGTCCTCGGCTGCACTGGCGGTGCCCGTCTCGCCTACAGCCCAGACCCGTGGAGGAGGAGGAGGAGGAGGATGAGGAGGGGGAGGAGGAGGGGAGGAGAGGAGGAGGAGGAGGAGGGCAGGGAGGAGGGAGGGAGGGAGGAGGCGGAGGAGGAAGATGAGGAAGAGGAGCAGGGAGGAGAGAGGAGGATGAGGAGGGCAGGGAGGAGGAGGAGGGCAGGAGGAGGAGGAGGAGGAGGAAGGAGGAGGAGGAGGGCAGGGAGGAGGAAGAGGAGGAGGGCAGGGAGGAAGAGGAGAAGAGGAGGAGGAGGAGGGCAGGGAGGAGGAGGAGGAGGAGGAAGAGGAGGATGAGGAGGGGGAAGAGGAGGGCAGGGAGGAGGAGGGAGGAAGAGGAGGATGAGGAGGAGAAGGAGGAGGAAGAGGAGGGCAGGGAGGAAGATGTGGAGCAGGAGGAGGAGGAGGAGGAGGAAGAGGGAGAAAGAGGGGGAGGAGGAGGAGGAGGAAGAGGAGGAGCAGGAGGAAGAGGAGGAGCAGGAGAGGGAATGCCAAACTCCAAACAGGGGGAAGGAAGAAGGCTGTTGTTGTTCACAGTGTGTCTATAGCGTGGCATCCATACATGGGCCATGTTACAGGGTGTGGATCACAACACAGAGGTAGTAGGGGAGTGAGGGCTCAGTCCTGCTGGACTCGGTCCTGACTGGACTCTGTCCTGACTGGACTCGGTCCTGACTGGACTCTGTCCTGACTGGACTCGGTCCTGACTGGACTCTGTCCTGCTGGACTCTGTCCTGACTGGACTCGGTCCTGACTGGACTCGGTCCTGACTGGACTCTGTCCTGCTGGACTCGTCCGCGACTGCCTGACTGGACTCTGTCCTGCTGGACTCTGTCCTGACTGGACTCGGTCCTGACTGGACTCGGTCCTGACTGGACCCGGTCCTGACTGGACCCGGTCCTGACTGGACTCTGTCCTGGCTGCCGCACCAGAACATCATCTGGGTGGCTTAAAAAGCCACCAACTATCCCCCCCAACACACACATTACATTACATTACATTACATAACATTACAGTCATTTAGCAGACGCTTTTGTCCAAAGAGACTTACAATAATGCGTTCAACAAAGGAAGATTAGAGAACAACTCGTCACCAGGAGTCAAAAGTACATTTCATTCCTAACAAGTCTCCAAGAACTGAACCAGTGCTCAGGTAAAAGTACAATAAGTTGGCAAACAATAGAACAATCTACTTAGTAAGACGCTAGTATGCTAGTAAAAACTGATATAAGAGAGAGAGACACACACACACTCAAGCAAAAGAAAAACACTAACAAACCCACCGATACGCACCATTCTGACACATCAATTGAAGACTGTGTGTGTGTCTTTTACACTGTATCAGGGTCCAGTGTCCACTGTATCTATTGATTATTAATAACTTATTATCAATTTAGCATAGCAATGCAAATTTAATCTAAATCTAGAACACTGTGTTACACACCTGTCACTCTGTCAGTCTAACAATGCATATCACATGAGCACACACACACACACAAACACACATGTGCACACACACACCGACATACATACACACACACACACACACACACACATACTGGCTCACACACACACACACATACTGGCTCATTTATGCACGCACACACATACAAACACATGCATACACACACATGCACACACACAGGCTCGCTCACTCATGCATGCACACACCCACCCACACACACACAAACTGACCTTCAAACACACACACACACACACATATATGCACACACTCAAACTGACATTCAAAGAGACACAGACACACACACGCACAGACATACACATCCGAACACACATTAAACACACACAGACACAGACATACATACACACAGACACACAGACACACACACACTTGTGTACACAGCAGTGTGATGTAATGCCCCCCCCCCTCCCCCGGGCCATACGGTGGTGTGTACTCAGTAGAAGACACCGGATGGGACCAATTGTGGCCGTAGATTAATGACCCGGTTAAAGTATGACTATACAGATCAGCTGCCCCGCGCCACAACAGTTTAACCTGGACGGAGCCCTCGTCTGCACACACACGCACACACACACACACACACACACACACATACACACACACACACACACACACACACACACACACGCACACACACCCCCCCCCACCCATCCTCCCTGAAAGGTCGCCAAGGCGACGCCCGAAAGGCCCCCGCTGGCACGGCCATTCACACGTTGGGCGCTAATGCAGGGTAAACTAGAGGTAAATTATGCCCTCTGTGCAAATAAGTACAGACAAAGTGAACAGGGGTGGGGTGGGGGGGAGGGAGGTGAGGGGGATGGGGGGGGGGGGGGGACACAACACCTGATTGATGGGGCCCCCAGGTTCACCCAGCGTCCCCTCGCACGCCCGGGAGGCTCCGTGGGGCCCACAATGCCACTGTGCCATCTGCATTCAGATTCCATCACATGGATATGTCCCCCCACAACAGGTCCCGCCGGGCCCCGGGGAAACGAATCCATATCCCCAGACAGGCGGCCACAAAGCCCCGGGTTTCATCACGCTTTTGTGGTGCCGTGTTTGGAGAGGCTGAGAGAGGGGGGGGGGGGGGTGAGGGGATGAGGGGAGAGGGGGGAGGAAGAGGAGGAGGAGGAGGAAAAGCTGTAGTGTCTGTCTGCATCATGGGGCCAGTACCAGTACTGTATCAATGCCAGGCGGGTAGGTGTACATCCGGTGTGTTGTGGTCCATAGGGGGAACTGGAACTGGAAGGAACAAGGAGAACCATGTGTGTTCATGACTGGAGACGATGAATTGGGGTTTATTTTTTAACTAGATTAGATTAGATTCGTTTACATTAGAGGAGATGGTATTTTGTGCAACAAACAAACACACAAACAAACAAACATATAAACATAAGAACAGCAACAACAATACCATAATAATACGAATAATAGTAGCCTACTTGTTGTTATTAATATATATTCTTGGTATTAGTATTATTTGTTTAATTATTAAACAAATAAATAAATAATAAATTAACTTATAGGCTGGCCCCTTCTGCTGTGTGCGTCACGTGTGGTGTTTTTTTTTTTACGACAG
>CM051001.1:14571643-14581643 GCA_027704905.1 Muraenolepis orangiensis
TCTTCTTCTTTACTTTGTTTTTGTTACTTTTTGAGCATTGTTTTTTAACAATCTATTTGATTTTTGTTGACATTTCAGCCCGACAGAAACCAACCAACAGACCCACCCTAACGATGGACATCGCGTACTCTGACATGGACAGCAGCAGCAGCTGCGACTTCTCGTACGGCGCGCACAGCGACGACGAGAACTCCCGCTCCCCGTCCTCCTCCTCCTCCTGCGGCGGCGGGAAGAGCTCGGACTGTGACGTTGGCGTCGGCGGCGGCCTCCTCCACCACCACCTCCACCTCGGGGCGGAGGACCAGGACGGTGACCAGCAGCAGCAGAAGCAGAAGAAGAGGCGCAGGGGCCGCGCGCGCGGCGACGGCACCGTGCCCGTGGTGAGGAAGAACCGGCGCGTGAAGGCGAACGACCGCGAGCGCAACCGCATGCACAACCTGAACGACGCGCTGGACACGCTGCGCGCGGTGCTGCCCGCCTTCCCGGACGAGACCAAGCTCACCAAGATCGAGACGCTGCGCGTGGCGCACAACTACATCTGGGCGCTGTCCGAGACCATCCGCATCGCCGACCTCCAGGCGGCAGGCGGTCACGGTGGCAAGGCCCTCCCCCCGCCCTCCCTCCTCAACGGGGACCACATGTCCCTGCTCATGCTGCCCCACCTCGGCCGCATCGCGGACGCGCCGAGTCCCGGGAGCGGCGACGCCGCCGCCTGCTCTGCATGGAGCTCCTCCGCCGCCGCCTCCTCCCCAGCCGCCTCCTCCTCTTCCCCAGCCGCAGCCTCCTCCTCCTCCCCGGCCTCCTCCTCCTCCGCCTCCTCCTCCTCCTCCTCGCCGGCGTATTGCACTTCCAACCCGAGCAGCCCCGTGGGCGCGCAGGACTACGGCTTCATGCAGAGCGACCCCATCTACGGCTACCACAGCCACTTCGTGCCCGGCGTCTACTAGAGGGAGACCCCGTGGACCTGACGGGTCGCTCCGTGGGTCAAAGTATCGCGATAGAACGCGAGAGATGAGGGGGAAATTAACGGACTCAAAACTAAAATAATCACCGTTTGCCTTATGCAAAGTCCACGACACGGTGGCTTTTTTTCATACTGATTCTTGTATTTTATTATTTGTTTTTTTGCTATTTACTTGTTTTTTTGATACACAATTGTAATTGTAAATGATAATAATTTAATTTCTGTTTTTATTTTATTTTATCTATATTAGTTTGTTTTGTACGTTTTGTATTTTTCTCCGAAACCCTTTGCACTTTTCCCCCAGCGCAAACGACAACGTTATAGGCAACTGGTCCACTAAAGATGTTGACCTCGGCCCTCCATTAGATGAGTATTATGATTCACACACAGAGACGGAGACACATTTGCTTTTGCAGAGCGAGGTGAAAAGTCAATTTTACAATTTGTAGAGTGATAATGAGTGATAATGCAGAAAAGCGAGCGTGGAAATTCGGTTTCAACGCTTTGACAACGAACTGAAAGGCCGTCAGAAGACAAGGAGCTCCCCTCATGCATTATGTATACACACACACACACACACACACACACACACACACACACACACACACACACACACACACACACACACACACACACACACACACACACACACACACACACACTCAATAGGCCTACAAAGACTCAATTCCATCGTTGTTCATTTATTTATTCGACTTGCTTTTGGTTTTTTCTCACTTTTGTCATATGAAATTGTATTTTGTATATAGAGAGATTATTATTCTATTTACTGCGGAACTTTGGTGCTGACCGCCATTTTTCTACGAAATAAAAATATAACGTTTCTAAATGAAAACATCTGCTTCCTTCCTTTGCTCTTTTATCTTTCATATTTCGGGCACTTTGCACACAGTTTATTATAGGATTATATAACAATAAAAAAAAATAGAATAGGCATATAGAATAATTCGACTATGATATGTATATAAAGGTATATTCACCACAATCTGAACTATAAACCAAAGAAAAAGAAAAACACAAATAAAGCTACAAAGATAACAAAAGAATGCACAGCTACAGCAACGCGCAACTATTGTCCTAATTGGGGTTTATATGGGGCTGCTCCGCGCATGCGTGGACGCATCCCGAGACAATGGAAGCGCAACGCATTAATGCGATAACGGTTTTAGACGGCGAGCACGCGATGGCAGGTGGATATCACACTTCATGCCTACATCTGAAACGGGCCATATCGCCCTCTTTCCTCTCTCTCTCTCTCTCTCTCTCTCTCTCTCGCTCTCGCTCTCGCTCTCGCTCTCGCTCTCGCGTGTGTGTGTGTGTGTGCGTGCGTGTGTGTGTGTCTGTCTGTCTGTGTTTGTGTGTATGTGTGTATGTGTGTGTGCGTCTCTCTCTCTTTCTCTCTCACTGCACATAAGAAGACAACGACGAAAAGTATACAACATATAAACATTATTAATAACAATCTTGAATATTTTTTAAATACATCTTTATAAATATTTATAAAGATGTATTCGTTTACTCGTTTTTCATAAGCCTATTCCGTCTGTCAGTCATCAATAAAAACGAACTAAGATGTTTTCTTATTCTTCTTACCCTTTTGCTAAATAGGACATTTCTGAATTCATGTCAATTGCTCGTTAATACATATCATGTGCAATATACATGTCTTCTTAAGACAGCTACTTACATGTTCACTTTACTTTTTTAATAATTGCTGCTAACTCCCTTCTATATACTTATTCCATCCGTATTTGTGTACTTATTTGTCATATTTGTCTTGTTGTTACTAACGTGTTAGGCCTATACATATTTATTAATTGATTTATTATCTTGCCTCTTTTAATCAGCACTGTCCCTTTTGCTGTAACGATCCAAATGTCCCCGCTGTGCACGGGACGAATAAAGGATTTATCTAATCTAATCTAATCTTATTTTATTCCTGTAATAATTTGGTCATTTCCAGCCTGAACTCTGCCGACCAGACAACGGATATACGCGATGTCCATGCAGCGGATCTCTTTTCTTCTTCTTATTTATTTCCGAAAGCGGTTTAGGTTAAGTCCTTTATGTGTCCCTCCATTCCTCCAGTGGGAGGAGGAGGAGGACGGGACGTCCCAGCCAAGAGCTTTGTGTGTGCACGTGTTGGGGATCTGATGGGCACAAAGGGTCGAGAGACGCACGCATGCCAACTTACACGCAAAGAAGAAGAAGAAGGAGAAGAAGAAGAAGGAGGAGGAGGAGGAGGAGGAGGAGGAGAAGGAGGAGGAAGAATGAGAAGGAGAAGGAGGAGGAAGAAGAAGGAGAAGGAGAAGGAGAAGGAGAAGGAGAAGGAGAAGGAGAAGGAGAAGGAGAAGGAGAAGGAGAAGGAGAAGGAGAAGGAGAAGAAAGGCACGAAGTGAAGGAGATTCTGGCAGCAAGAGAGACCGAAGAAGAACCCTCATTATCAACAGTCATCTCTTCAAGGGAGTTCAGTTGGGCTGATTTAAACTGATAAAATAAAAATAGGTTATTATTAAATCGATTTTAGAAAATGATTACATATAAATTATGGAAACATATTTATTATTATTAAATATATATATTTGAAATACATAATATTAAATACATTTAAAAATATATTATTAAATCGATTAAAAATATATATATATATGTATATATATATATATATATACATATATATACTTTTAATTTTTTCTAAAGATATAAAGATAAAGATATTTTCAAGGTTGAAAAAACATACAAATTCTATTTCTCTAATTACTTTGGGGGGGCAATTAAAAAGTTAACGTTTATTGTACGGAGCCAACGGGCCGTCGTCCCGCCACCACCACCACCACCACCACCACCACCTGTTTCCACGTCGCTTCACCAACATAATGAAGAGGAGAGGCGGCGGAGCGCGCGCGCGTGCGCGTCGTCGTCATCATCATCGCAGGCCACGCTATCATATGAATATGATGCATTGTTCGTGAGCGCGGGGCCAGAAAGACACAATCACGCCGCGAGACTGCGGGATTAACTGACGCGGAGGAGGAGGCCACGCGCCCCCCCTCCCCCCTCCTCCTCTCCCCCCCCCCCCCCCCCCAAACCCCATGCACCTGCAGACTAATTACTGGTGCATGGGCCCTGCACCACCACCACCACGCCATGCACGTCCAACAAGTTTTAATTAGTCGTCCATTGTTGTCGTTTAAAAAACAACTAAGTCCATCTGATTAGACATCCTCCATCCTGCAGCACACCACCTGCTTTTCATATTTATTGCCCCGCTCATGCATTTTCCCTATGGAAATGTTGTTGTTTTTTTACTTTTGCAGTGAGCGCGCGCACACACACACATGCACACACACACACACACACACACTTAAATTGACTTGCATATTTAATTGGTAATTTATTGAACATGATTATGAGCATAAACATGACATCAAAACATAACGGGTGTTTTTTTTTATAGACCTACACAGACCTGAGATGTAGATGTAGAAAAACAAGCTTAAGCTTTTAACAGAGCCAAAAATTAATAAAATTACATATATACAGTCCAGGTATATATATCTATATATATATAGATAGATATATCCATATATATATACATCAGAGTGCAAACAGACACCAAACACTAGAGACACACACACACACACACACACACACACACACACACACACACACACACACACACACACACACACACACACACACACACACACACACACACTCATTATCTCATGATGTAACATGTTATCTTTGTGTTGTAGAAGTGGTAAACTCTCAGCAACACAAATACAACAACAACAAGCCCAACAACACATGAATACAGAAACATTTGAGAGCTTAAAACAAACCAAAAATAGATCACTCAATCTATATATCAATACAATCTATATATCAATACAATCTATATATCAATACAATCTATATATCTAATTGATTAGAAGAAAGGTTTGTTTTAATATTTGGTTGAAAAAAAATACATACAAATATATTTATGTGCATCTTAATGAGTGTATTGATTTAGATGCTGAGTGAGAAATGGACTGATCTGTCATTAACCTTTCTCCAGTGTTGGGGGGGGGGGGCTGTGTGTGTGGTGTGTGTGTGTGTGTGTGTGTGTGTGTGTGTGTGTGTGTGTGTGTGTGTGTGTGTGTGTGTGTGTGTGTGTGTGTGTGTGTGTGTGTGTGTGTGTGTATGTAAGGCCTAAAAACACATATTTTTAGAATAGCCTTTCACCTAGATTTGTAAAACCCCCACTCATTGCCATGCCGGAGTAAACGGCATGGCAATGCTTTTATTGTGTTGTTTTATTTAAACCATTTTACTCTGTAGCACTTTGAGTTTTGTCTACTCAAATTAAAAGTGTGCTTATAAATACAATTTATGATTGTTATTATTATTATTATTATTATTATTATTATTATTATTATGTGTATGTGTGAGTGTGTGTGTGTGTGTGTGTGTGTGTGTGTGTGTGTGTGTGTGTGTGTGTGTGTGTGTGTGGTGTGTGTGTGTGTGTGTGTGTGTGTGTGTGAACCCTAACATAGTCCTACCATTCATTTCCTATATGGCTGGCACATTTTAGGGGTTGGAACACCACAAGTGTGACAACAGTTGACGAAACCTTCTTGGAATTCACTGCAATTGGTGATCAGTATACATTATATGTCATATATTCAAACAGCTAGAGGCAGACATGAGGCCTGGAGGCAATCGGATGGAGAGCACACTATTTAGGATTCAGGAAAAGTTGTAAATGGGTCAGATCTGACCCCAAGGTATAGTCCTGGACCCCTGGCCCCTTTTATCACCGCCATTAATTATTGATCAGGACAAGATGGCGAGGGCAGCATGCTCCCCGCCCACTCTATCCCCTGGTGTGAGTGTGTGTGTGTCTATGTGTGTGTGTGTGTGTGTGTGTGTGAGTGTGTGTGTGTGTGTGTGTGTGTGTGTGTGTGTGTGTGTGTGTGTGTGCGTGTGTGTGTGTGTGTGTGTGCGTGTGTGTGTGTCTATGTGTGTGTGTGTTCTTGGGAGGTGTGTGAGAGTGTGTGTTTGTCCTTTTATGTCAACTTGTATTTTATATGTATGTATGTATATGTATGTACGTATGTAAGAGAGAGAGAGAGAGAGAGAGAGAGAGAGAGAGAGAGAGAGAGAGAGGAGAGAGAGAGAGAGAGAGAGAGAGAGAGAGAGAGAGAGAGAGAGAGAGAGAGAGAGAGAGAGAGAGAGAGAGAGAGCTTGGGGCCTCAGCTGTGTCTAGCTGTGTGTGGAGGATGGCCCCCTGACTAGCTAGGTAGCTAGCTCCAAGGAGACACTCAGCAGGTGCTTATTGTAACTCTGTAGCTTATAGCCAGAGAAGAGCCTAATTAAACAATAACTACATGCTAATGGGGAGCAGATGGTGAGAGGGGAGGCAGGACGGGGGTGAGGGAGAGAGAGCGAGAGAGAGCGAGAGAGAGCGAGAGAGAGCGAGAGAGAGCGAGAGAGAGAGAGAGAGAGAGAGAGAGAGAGAGAGAGGGGAGAGAGAGAGAGGAGAGAGAGAGAGAGAGAGATGCGGCGAGGGAGGGAGGGACCAAGGAAGCTAATAGGCTATAATTTCTGTTATTTAAGAAGAGTATTTTTCTGCTGGACGGTCGGGGTTTTCATAAAACATGGCGGGTCTATATGGAGTCGAAGGGCGCAAACTAAATTGAAACTGAAAAACTGAATTGATCATTGTTCATTTTCCTATACCACCCACATTATAATGTTACAAACCTGGTTAATACCCACGTTGTAATGTTACAAACCTAGTTCATTCCCACGTTGTAATGGTACAAACCTAGTTCATTCCCACGTTGTAATGGTACAAACCTAGTTCATTCCCACATTATAATGTTACAAACCTGGTTAATACCCACGTTGTAATGGTACAAACCTGGGACAAAATCTGGTCGCAAAATATCCCTTTAGGCTTTACGCAAAAGAACATAGGAGCGAAGGTAATTACATTACCATATGACTACTAGTAATGTCTCCAGACTAACCTCTTAAACAACATAGAACAACAATCTAGGGAAACAAATGGTGGAACCATACGACAAAATCTTTTAGAATAAGCAGGTAACTTTGTGCAATTAATTCGAAGGAAGGTTCTAGAACCTCTTATCCATGACCCAAATATTTATCCATGGTATTGGGTTTCGCATTTATTTTGAAAGAAATGTCTGAACCCAAAGGCAATGATCTTATATCAGTATAGGTATTTTATTTTGGTATTATTATGTCAATCTCATAGACTATTGAAATACTTGAGCCACATTTAGCTCAAAGCTCCCACGATTCACCATGAAAGACCCCCGATCCTTAGCTCCTTCCA
This sequence comes from Muraenolepis orangiensis, assembly GCA_027704905.1. Lineage (NCBI taxonomy): Eukaryota > Metazoa > Chordata > Actinopteri > Gadiformes > Muraenolepididae > Muraenolepis > Muraenolepis orangiensis. The sequence continues at coordinate 14,578,978 of CM051001.1, forward strand.
AACTGCTTGTTTTGGGTTGTCCCGCCGTCTTTGAAGTGTGTCCGAGGTTAAGTCTCAGTTCCTAAACCGATCAGCTCAGCTAGCGGCTAACTTAACTTACTTTAGCTGTCACCGCCACACTGTCCCCCAGGTCGTGTGTATATACCGCTGGGTTATTTCGAAAGACCAGATTCAGCACTTAAGTAGGCTGTTTATATTTATAGCTCTTCTCAAGTGAAGTCCATGTCATGTCATTTTGGCACATTGCATTGATGCATTCATTGTTCTAAAACAATTTATAGAACTTTCCACACACACACACACCTGTATAAACCTGTATAAAACCTGTATACAAACACACACAACAGTCTTGTGTGTGTGTGTATACAGGTTTCTGGGTCATGGATAAGAGTTTCTAGAACCTTCCTATGTATTCATTTCATTGCCTTCATGGATATATGTTTAGGAAGTGTTTAAATGTGCGTGAGAACCTGGAAAAGTAGAGAACTGATTTGGTTCTACAATTTTACAATTACCTATTTTTACCTATTTACCTATTTTTAAAATACGTATTGTACTGCAGACACTGGAACCGTTCTACTTGGCAATCAAGACCATCCTGCCCCCCTCAAAATTATATCAACATTGTTTGACATTTTGAAAGATAAGATTCAAGATTTAAGATTATTATTATTTTGCCATGTGTAACAAGTACAACAGAATGCTTACTCCCCATACACTCCCACATTCAGAGTTTCTACTATACTATACATGCTATACTATGCTATACAATACTATACGATACTATAAACAACACTATATACTATCTACTATATACTATACTATATACTATAAACAACAATGCACTATACTATAACAATACTAAAGACAATTATTATATATGATATATTGTAAAATATTTGATTATATATATATATATATATTATATCATATAAGACATTATATAAGACTGTAAATCCCAATCGAAAAATCTTCAGCACTCTAGTCTTTCAGATTTGGCCCTATAAATAATGTCCAATGTTGATGATTGCAAATGATGGCCAACTCAGGATTGTGGTGGAGCTGTCCTCTGATAGTGGATCAGAGCCTGTGGCTGAGTGCACGGGTTGGGGTGTTGGCAGGGGGTTGGAGAGTGGAGGGTGAAGGAAGGGGGGGGATGGACAGTCTTCAGCCTGGGGGGACAGCAAGCACACTTACCCATTACCACAGATCCCCCAAGCAGCCCCTGCGACCACCTCAAGGTCACTTAATCCCCTTCAGCCAGCATCTGGACCTGCAGCTCCCAGGCACAGCAATCTGCTCATCACCCTCCTCCCGGGGTACGTTTGATCTGTCCAACTCCGGCAGCCCCTGGACGGACAGACGGGGCTCTCCCTCTGCCATCCCCCCGCCACCCCCACCCTCACCCCCCCAACCCCCAGCTTGAGTCCGCAAAGTCCATAAAGTGTACTCGGCAGCAGATTGAACTTCGATGATGATCCGGTAAGTCTAGTTAGTTTTTTGTTACCCGTATTTGGAGCCGGGTTAGGGAGGTTTTAAGTCCTCTGGGACGGAGGAGGTGATAAATGGAGTGCGCCCCAGGTGTGACAGCCTCACAGCTTGAGCATGGTGAGCAGTAGTGGCAGAGGTGTGTCGCCTGCAGAACTGCGGCGATTAGAGAGAGGATAATGACTTGTTGATAAAATAGGAGCTTAAATTCTCTCTAATTGCTCCTCTCTAAGTACCACAACCTGCCCGGCACCTCCTCCTCCTCCTCCTATACCCCTCGACAGACGTGATGAGGGGGACATGGGGGGGGGCCCTACAGGTAAACCGGTAAACAGGTAAACAAATACAGGCCCGTTGTTGAGATGAAGGCAGAACATATGTCCGATAACAAGTCGTTACCGCCTGCAACTGAATATTATCAGGACTCGCTGTTAGCACTTGTGGTGCCAAAACAAGGACGGAGGACAATGTGGAATGGGTTCTTCACTTTATTCCTGGCCCTGGTTGAAGGGATGGTTTGAGGCTTGTGTTGACAGTATAACATTTACAGGACAGTAAGTGGTTTAACATGGAAGGACTTGATGATTTACGATTACCATGATGATTACGGTTTTTTTTCTTCCTATTCTTCTTTGCCATTTGTTGTCCAGTGCATTGGTTTTTGATAAATGTGCTTTAAACATTTAATTTGAACATTAAAATAGTTATTGCTATTACTCTTACTCTATATACATACTTTCCAAATTGGAAAGTATGTATATATATAGAATAATGAAAGGGAGGAATCAAAGCCAACACAATAACATACATACATAAAGATGTTGCAAAAAACATGCATTTAAAAAACCGATAGAAATAAACTATTGTCCAACTAGTTGTTTTCTAATTGTCCTGAAGGCCACAATGAGCTGCACTATAAGTGAGGTCATGAAGGAAAGAGTGTTAGTGTGTAGTGGACAGCACTAGAGCCTCTTGTTGTCTGTTGGGAAAAACTATCGATAACTTATTAAACACAGACACATTTTCACTGAGGAAAATTGCAAACTATAAATCCATTAAGTTTCACCATATTTCATCAAGAAATATACACACATTTTCCCATTATCTATCAGTTTCTCACATTAAAAGAGAGCTTTCTCAATTGATGTTATCAGTTGCTAACTCTGGCAGAGATAGAG
>CM051001.1:14589143-14596643 GCA_027704905.1 Muraenolepis orangiensis
ATGAGGAGCTCCGGCGATGGTGCGAGAGGAAGCTAACAACAGCTCGCGACTAAAGGGAACCCCAAGGTGGAAACACAACACAATACACAATATACACACAGTATAACACTACTTTATAGATCAACCTACCAACGGTCTACTGAGTGGACTATCATCCATCCATCCACAATCCCCCTCCCCCCCACACACACACACACACGTAATGTCCCCATAGGGTCAACGCAACAGTAAATCAACAATCAATTAATGAATTTATAAGTCAATTATTCATAAATCAATCACACTGGTGAGATAAGGGCCCTTTTAGACGACAACTTCATACACACATACACAACCTTAGTGTAACATAAGATAAAGAAATGTTTAAGGGCGGCGGTACCAAGTGGTAGACACTGGATATTCACTAAATAAAGCAAGAAACACAAGCAGGAAGGAAATATCTCCTTTTCATCATCAATCCCTAAAGCCTGTCCCCTCCCCTCCTCCTCCTTCCCCCCCACCAAACCCCGCCCCCAATTTTCAAACCAACGGCATTCTGTCACACCCTCCCCCCTCCCCCTCCACCTCCCCCGCTCTAAGCGACAGTAAATATCTTGTTATTGTTCAGTACGACCGAATTGACCCCACACACACACACACACACACACACACACACACACACACACGTGAGCACACCACACACACACACACGCGTGCACACACACGCGCGTGCACACACACACACTGTCCCGGTCCTCTCATCTACTGGGGGGGCTGATGTAGACCGGGAGGGGGGGGGGGGGGGGGGGTTATAGGGTCTTAATAAGGGTCAAGCCCCGCCCCCTCCTCTTGTCTTCCACAATCACCGTGAAATTGTTAATGTCCACAAGAGTCTCTCTGGACGCCGCTTCGCCAGAGTCACCCTGAGTTCAACAGGGTGCTACACACACACACACACACACACACACACACACACACACACACACACACACACACCACACACACACACACACACACACACACACACACACACACACACACACACAGAACACACACACACACACACACACACACACACACACCACACACACACACACACACACACACACACACACACACACACACACACACACACACACATATATATATACACATACACGCACACACATATACTCTCACACACACAGACACACATACAGAAAACATACACATACACACGCACACACACACACATATACACACACACACACACACACACATACATGCAGAACAGTCCCTTACACACAGACACAGACCCAGACACAAAGAGAACAGAACACACACACACAAACAGACTTAACATACACACAGAACACACACACACACACACACACACACAAACACACACACACACAGACATATATATATACACATACACGCACACACGTATACTCTCACACACACAGACACACATACAGAAAACATACATATACACACACACACACACACACACACACATATACACACACACACACACACATACACACACACACACACACACACACACACACACACACACACACACACACAGAACACACACACACACACACACACACACACACACACACAGACATATATATATACACATACACGCACACACATATACTCTCACACACACAGACACACATACAGAAAACATACATATACACACACACACACACACACACACACATATACACACACACACACACACATACATGCAGAACAGTCCCTTACACACAGACACAGACCCAGACACAAAGAGAACAGAACACACACACACAAACAGACTTAACATACACACAAAAACACACACACACACACACACACACACATACACACACATACACACACACACACACACACACACACACACACACACACACACACACATACACACAAAGACACACACACACACACACACATACATGCCGAACACTCACTTACACACACTTGCAGAACACACAGAATAATCTAATCTCAGTCATCATTTCACACAGGGAGTTCTGAGGAGTACTGGCTGGCAGTCCGGGAGGGGGAGTGTGTGTGTGTGTGTGTGTGTGTGTGTGTGTGTGTGTGTGTCGTACCCTGAGTGAACCTTTGACCTCCGCTGTTTAGAAGAGGCCAGGGCAATTTCCAGGGCAATAAACGGCGCGCCATGGCAACAGAGGCCACGCTGCCCATGGAGACGGTTCTAAAATGTTTTGGGGAACCCAGTAGAACCCAGTTTAAGTGACATGTCCATTTCAAACAATGACCAGAGGGCCCTCAGTAGAGCGCATACCTCCGCCACACCAAGAAAGTCCCATGGATCCAGATTCGGATCTGGATCGGCGCCAAAATCTAAGACACTGTTCCGTGGCCCCATATGTTTTGTCAAATTCCATACATCACTTTTTGAGTTGTCTTGCTAACAGACAAAGAGAGGCGAAACCTAAATAATGCTAACCTGTTTTTGCAAAGCACCGTTCATCTTCCTACCTTTTACTTTTACGTCAGATAAACAGGAAGACAATCAGGAACATTAGGTGAGAGAGATACCAACAATGAACAGCGAGCAGCGATAATGATGATGATGATGATGATGATGATGATGACGATGATGATGTCAATAAAATGGAAAATCCACACAAACGACCAATCAGCAGTCATGCACTTGTCAAGATTCAAGATGTTTTTGTTAAGCCACGTAAGTACAACGGAATACCAATATGCTATGCGACTATACTATGCTATACTAAACTATACTAAACTACACAATACTTTACTAGTGTGGTGCAGCTGCAGTGGATCAAACCTGCACCCGGGAGTTCACCACCACCCACCGCTATGACACACAACCCCATGTTCACACACACACGCACGGCTCTACTGTCTTTATTAACGGCCCTGCAGCACGGCAGCGCTGTGCGTTCTGCTGCTACGCTTTCTCTTTCTTCCACTTGTGTCCCGGGCAGCTCGAGTCGGGGGCCAGTCTGAATAATGACCGTCTATATCCCCCCCCTCACACACACCCCCCCCCCCACGCCCCCCACCCGCACCCAGCATATAATAAACCTTTCAGTAAGATTTCTCTTTTAGCGCTGTGGAAGAAGAAGAAGAAGAAAAAGAAGAAGAAGAAGAAGAAGAGAAAAAAAACTTAAATTCACCATGAAGACGAGTATAAATCACACGTTTAAGTCGGCCTGTTTCGCCTGACGGCCGGCCGACACAATGCCAGGCGGAGAGGGTAGCGAGCGCCGGGCGAGACGTAATGTAAAATAGTTAAAAGCTTATTAGAAGCTCTGAAAAGCCAGGGTGATTCTCACTTTGTTTGGGAACACCCTGGGCTCATCCTTTCAAGTGATTGTGAAGGGGGCAATTCAAATCTCTTTGGGTCCATATGAATGAAGGCCCCTCTTAAAGCCTCCTTTATAAGCCTGCAAACTCTCCCCCCCCAGGCGTACGGCCCTTAGCTCCATTACTGATTCACACTCAGCATTCATCCCCAGCCTTCTGCTTCTCCTCCGCCTATTGTCCACTCCACCAGCGCCACTAGCACCGCCGCCACTAGCACCACCACCACCACCAGCACAACCACCAGCACCACCATCACCACCAGCACAACCACCAGCACAACCACCAGCACCCCAACTAGCACCACCACCACCACCAGCACAACCACCAGCACCACCACCACCACCACCATCACCACCACCACCACCACCATCACCAGCACCACCATCACCACCAGCACAACCACCAGCACCTCAACTAGCACCACCACCACCACCATCATCACCAGCACCACCATCACCACCAGCACAACCACCAGCACCCCAACTAGCACCACCACCACCATCACCAGCACCAGCACCAGCACCACCACCCCAACTAGCACCACCACCACCATCACCACCACCACCTCCACCCCAACTAGCACCCCCACCACCATCACCACCACCACCACCCCCACCACTACCACCACCACTAGCACCACTACGGCCACCACCAGCACTGCTAGTACCCCACGCGACTGCACCGACACTAACTACCATCAAACACACTCATCTCTCTCTCTCTCTCTCTCTCTCTCTCTCTCATCTCCTCTCTCTCTCTCTCTCTCTCTCTCTCTCTCTCTCTCTCTCTCTCTCTCTCTCTCTCTCTCTCTCCTCTCTCTCTCTCTCTCTCTCTCTCTCTCTCTCTCTCTCTCTCTCTCTCTCTCTCTCCTTTGTGGGTTGTTCATTTCGGAGGTTATTTTCATCCACCCTTCCTTGTACATGGACAAATACATGATGGGGTAGAGAGACAGAGGGAAAGAGAGAGATAAAGAGAGGGGGAGAGAGAGAGTTGTAAACAGAGTAAGAGAAATGCTAAAATGGTGTGGAGAGAGAGAAATAGAGAGAGAGAGAGAGTTATAAGCAGAGTCAGGGAGATGCTAAAAATGGGAGTGGAGGGATAGGGATAAAGAGAGAGCGAGGGGGAGAGGGAGAGAGAGAGAGAGGGGAGAGAGAGAGAGAGAGAGAGAGAGAGAGAGAGAGAGAGAGAGAGAGAGAGAGAGAGAGAGAGATTTATAAGCAGAGTAAGAGAGATGCTAAAAATGGAGAAGAGTGTGTGTGTGTGTGTGTGTGTGTGTGTGTGTGTGTGTGTGTGTGTGTGTGTGTGTGTGTGTGTGTGTGTGCGTGCGTGCGTGTATGTGCGTGTGTGTGTGTGTGTGTGTGTGTGTGTGTGTGTGTGTGTGTGTGTGTGTGTGTGTGCGTACGTGTGTGTGTGTGGGGGGGGGGGGGGTAAAGATTTGATTGATTGTCTCCCGGCTCGGTGGACCAGAGTGGGCCTCGGCAGCACGGTGCACCCAATGGGGCGGGGCTCCCTTTGGGGAGAATAATAGAGAGACCCCCCTCCTCTCCTCTCCCACACACACACACACACACATACACACACACACACACACACACACACACACACACACACACACACACACACACACACACACACACACACACACACACACACACACACACACACACACACACACACACACACACACACACACACACACACACACACACACACACACCCTCCTCCCATTCGGAATAAAAGGGGTGAAAAAGAAATCCAAGTGGGTCTATTGGCCTGTACTTAGATGAATTAGGGCTCCTTTGGAGGCCTTTCAGCCGGCCTCTGCACCGCGGCCCGGGAGCCTCTGTGAGGAGATCCTCACCCACATTAGCATTTGTTTGCGTGGGCCGGGGTGCTGGGAGAGAGAGAGAGAGAGAGAGAGAGAGAGAGAGAGAGAGAGAGAGAGAGAGAGAGAGAGAGAGAGAGAGAGAGAGAGAGAGAGAGAGAGAGAGAGAGTGTGAGTGAGCGAGAGAGAGAGGGTGGGGACAAAGGGGAGGACCAGGGGAAGATATTCTTTTAATGACTTTTTCACTGCTCTCTCTCTCTCTCTCTCTCTCTCTCTCTCTCTCTCTCTCTCTCCTCTCTCTCTCTCTCTCTCTCTCTCTCTCTCTCTCTCTCTCTCTCTCTCTCTCTCTCTCTCTCTCTAACGAGTGTCTGGCGAGGACCAAAAGAGGTGTTCAAGAGCGCTAACATTGGTGAACGTTGGAGTAGGTTTGAAATAATATCCAACGCACCAGGAAAACACCAGGGTGTGTGTGTGTGTGTGTGTGTGTGTGTGTGTGGTGTGTGTGTGTGTGTGTGTGTGTGTGTGTGTGTGTGTGTGTGTGTGTGTGTGTGGTGTGTGTGTGTGTGTGAGGGGGTGAGCTTCTGTGTACGTGCATTCATGCATTAGCTGCATTCGATTTGGCGGAGATGCTTCACAAGTGTTTACATAGTTCACTATCTCTATAGTTATCTCCTTTTTAAGAATTATTTTAAATATCTTTTGTAGACTCTAAGAATGCTGCATCATATTTAATTTAACCTCTCCTACAGAGTACAATCATCATTTATTATTTAAAACAATTTCTAACAATTTATAACAATTTATAACAATTACAAATCGAAATTCAACTTGTGTTTCCAAATTAATGTGTGTGGTACTAAATTAAAATTCATGATGTGTTTAATATTTGTTATTAAACTAACAGGGTTTGTAAAGTCTTGATTATTTTATAACTGTGGGTTTGGTTGCCTGGCAGATTCTCTGGTTGTTATGACAGTTGGCATGGCAACCCTTCAAACACTGATTTCCAGCGCTTTGTGGGATTTCCCAACACTGCTGTAAAAAAAAATCCATTTGACCAATCAGATTCAAGATTCAAGATTGTTTATTTTTGATGTGTAACTAGACAAATGCTTACACCCCATTCACTACCGCAGTATGAATTTGAACAATACTAGTATAGTGTTAACTAACTAATATAGTGTTGTTTATACTATATTATTGTTGTAGTATTGTTGTGGAAATGCATACTGCGGGAGGGAATGGGGAGTAAGCATTCCATTGTACTTTGCAAATGGCCAATAAAAACATCTTGGATCTTGAATCTTGAATCTGTACTACAATATACTGTGCAATACTATACTGTAAACAACACTATGCACTATATGCTATATAGTGTAAAATATACACTATAAATGATATACTATAAACAGCACTATAAAGTATATGCTACATACATTGTCCTATATACTATAAACTATATACTATATATATATACACTATATACACTATATACTATATACAATATACACTATATACACTATATACACTATATACTATATACAAAATACTATAAACAACACTTTGCTATAACAACACTATACACAATAAAAAATAACAATAAAAACAATAAAGTGTCTAATGGATGATATATATATATATATATATATATATATATATATATATATATATATATATATATATATATATACATTGCGGATGGTGCCAAAAAAGGCATTTTCAATTGGGAATCCCATGGCTTTGGTTTGACACCGGGCCCCAGAGAGCCGATAAGTAAGGTATTATAAATATCTCTCTCTCTGTGTTCCAGGGGAGGCAGCTGTGAGTCTCAGACGGAGCTGAATGTCAGAGAGTTTTATCCTCCATTCAGCGGGGATGTGGCGCACGCCACGCGGTGTGGTTAGACGGGTGTGTGTGATGGTGGGTGTGGGGGTGGGTGTGATGGTGGGTGGGTGTGACAGTGGGTGGGTGTGGGGGTGGGTGTGATGGTGGGTGGGGGTGTGTGTGATGGTGGGTGGGGGTGGGGGGGGGGGGGGGGGGGAGACGATCAGCACGAGAGACGATCAGTCGTTCAGTCGGGTGTCCTCTTTATTTTTTTTCCACACAAAGCCTCATCCCAACAATACACTCAACAGCACGTGCACACACACACACACACACACACACACACACACCACACACACACCACACACATGCACGTGCACACACACATGCACGTGCAAACATGCACACACACACACGCACACGCACGTGCAAACACACACACACACACACACACACACACACACACACACACACACACACCACACACACACACACACACACACACACACACACAC
>CM051001.1:14606643-14611643 GCA_027704905.1 Muraenolepis orangiensis
GTATTAAATCAAAATTTCTATATATATATATATATATATATATAAAACTTAGATATATAAAATCGTAATACCAATCTATACATAGATATATAGATAGCTCTGTGCTGTGTGCTATATATCTATATATAGATATATAGATATATATTATATATATATATATCTATATATATATAGATATATATATATTTATCTATTTGGTATTACGATAAATGCCCATGAAAGTTCTCAACCGAACAAGAAAAGCTGTGATTTCCTTTCTGGGCGTCACATTAAAAGCTTTAAAGTGCAAAGCAGCACTAATCTCCCCCACCTCTTTGGTACCTGGTGACCTGGTGGGTGACACACAGACCCAACAGCCACGGGTGAAAGCAGAGAAGAGCCAGTTACCTGCTCGGCCCCCACACCCTCCCCCCCCCCCCTGAGGGCCCGCTAATTGGACTGTGGAAAACGCACAATGGAGGGTCTCCTGGAGAGGTGACACCATTCATTTCCAGATATGTAACCGGAGCCCACTGTATCATTAGCCCCCCCCCCCCCACCCCCCCCGGGAGGACCCCGGCGCTGGGCAGGGCACGGCCCTCACCGTGCCACCCTCCGGCCCTGGCCTGTTGTCGCGCGCTCCCAGGCGCAGATTATGTGGTCCGGTCCCCGAGGAACAACAAGAGGAAAAAGGACCCTCAGCCACTTCTCTCTCTCACCCCCGCCCCCCGCCCCCCAATCCCAACCCCCCCCCATCATCCTTCCCTCCCCCTCCCCCTCCCCCCGTGACCCACCCACCCACCCAGGGCACACACCTCTGTTTTTTAAGGAGCGGCTTTAAGCGGAGCTCTATACAACGGCGGGATATGGGTTTACACATTAGGGAGCAGTTGAGTGAGCTGGGGTCTGGTCACCTGGAGGCCCTGCCACCCACCGGGGCCCCGCTCTTTCATCCCTTTGTGGCCCCCAGAGAGGAAGGGGAGGTGACCGTTTCCCTTCTTGCCTTTTTTTTCTTTTCTTTCTCTCTATTTTTTTGTGTCTTGGCAGCTGGTACAAGACCAGTCCGATCCACCTCCTCCCCTCCCCTCCCCTCCCTCTCCCTCGGGTAAACTTCACCTTACTTCACCTTCTGTAACCTCCCCCCCTTCCGCCCTCCCCCCGACTCCGCCCCCTCCGTCCCCCCTGTCCCCCAGCAGGTGAACAGAGGGGACTCCTATGGGCTACAGGCCATAGTGTATTGTCACGCTCCCGAATTGTCGCTTTTCAAAGTTGTTGGCCTTTCAGAATTTTGTCACTTTGCATATTTGTTGTCATATTCCCGGAAATTGTTGTCACTTTCCAAACGTGTCGTCACTTTCCAATGTTTTTTGTCGCTTTTTCCAAAGTTTATGTCACTTTCCGGAATTGTCGTCATTTTCGGAACTTTGCGTCGCTTTCTAAATTGCTTAAGTTGAATTACGAGGATATACCTCTGCAGTGATTGTTGAAATGAAGAATAATCCCGTAGCAATAGGCAATATTGAACAGCAATACAATGTCCATCATTTGGGATAACCGGCAGTGAGCCAACATGTTCCTAAAGCGTGGTTCTGTGGATGCTAGAAATGTCTTGCCTCTTGAAACGTAACGTTAAATATTAACACCATATCTCACCGTCGAACACAGGAGAGGACGTCACCTTCGAACAAGCTTGTCCCCTATTTTTAGAGCACTCTGTGTTCTGCACAAAAAGTGCACTGTAAATAGGGGCCGGTTAAGGTTCCAGGGGCATGGCATTAATGTCCAAATGATTGGTATTTATTGAATAAAGTTGATCAGGACTCTTCACTTTCTCTACAAACAGTCGAATGTTGGTCCAATCCCAGGTTCACAGGACAACAGGGGTATAATTCCCTGTTTTATGAAGCAATGCAACGCAGCCGGCAAAAGGCTCCGAACAAAAAATGTGCAACTCCGAACTTGCAACTACGTTGTTCGAAATTGTTTACAAAGAAATATCTGAGGCGTTTGACAGAAAGTCGCAACCTGTGAATCGGCTCTCACAACTTGAAATCAATCAGGACAGAGAATACATGACAATGAGACTTGAGAAACAGAGGGACGACTTCAACAAAAATGTAAGAATAAGAAATTTATTTATTAAGCTAATCCTGACAATCAGGAAAAGACACTCATCATTCTCTCTCTCGAGAAGAGAAGAAGAAGAAGCCCAGGAGTTTTATGAGAAGAATACAATCAATGTTATTTATTTATTTATTCACTGACGGCTACACTCACTGAGCAAGATAGGATGAACCGCAGCTGCAACTAAGAACCCAAACAGAACAACATTAATCACATCTGTAACGGTAAATAGCATTGTGTTAGGTTTAAAGCCTACCGATATTCAAGCAAGGGCTTGTTACTTGCAAAATGTAATGTATGTAATATACACATCTTAGCAAAAAGGAGATATTTTACTGTATGCCGCAAATCACTTCATACCAACTATCAAAAGAGCTCCTGTCACCCCAGCAGCTTTTAGTCATTTTGTTTCCCCACTTGATTCAGACACTGATTCCCAAACTCCTGTGCTGTAAAGCATTCAGAGTGCAATGCAATAGTTCAATAGGCCGACTTGAGATTGAGGAATTACATTTTTTTATTAAAACGAAAAAAACAATAACAGTGTAGGCCTGTCATAATTTTTAATAAATATAAGCGTGTCTGCAGGGCATGCAGAAATAAAAATGTATATTATACATACACATAAAACATACGCATCACCAGGCCTACACATGACTCCTTAAGCCTTCAGGAAGACTAGCATTCAGGAAAGTCAGCTGTCTCACTTTCTCCAACACTAATTCTATTCCTCCTCTCTGACACACTTTGACCCGTTTTGGAGAACCACTCTGTGAGGGACAGATGTGGCAACAATGCCCAGCCTCATTACCAAAGTGAGCCTCTGGTGGACCGCCCGCCGGGCCTCCCACCATGCCTAAGGATGGGAAGTCTGAGGGATGAGCGCTTCTGCCAGACAGGGGATCACCTCCTGCAAGGCATCATCAGCATCAGAGCATCAGAGGGGCTTCTGGTGATAAACTGTCCTGTCGCACGTTGGTCAAAGTCCTGCTTGAACAATGCTTCCCCCCCCCCCCCCCCCCCCTTCCCCCGGCAGGTGTGTTCCCTGCCTGGTCCTCCTACCGGTGAGGATAGTAAAATGGTGACCCTAGCAAACGTGTTGTTTAGCACTACTGGTAAGAAAATACTGGGGCAGTTATCACCCCCCACCGCTCGTCCACAGAAGTCCGGGGGTCAACCAGCGCTGGAAACTCTTTAAGAGCATTCGGTGATCAAGTTAGTTAGTTCGAATCTTTATGATAATTCCCCATAATTAAAGAAGATGTCATGTCTTCACACACACACACACACACACACACACACACACACACACACACACACACACACACACACACACACACACACACACACACACACACACACACACACACACACACACACACACACACACACACACACACACACACACACACACACACACAGGCCTTCTGGATCATTCTGAGAGTGATTACCTTCCTGAGACTGGACCGACACGATATGCTGACAGACCCATTTCTTGCAAAAAACGATTAAACATCGAAAGGTTCGAGACATTTACATGCAGCAACGTGGAACAACCGACTCTGTGTAAAGAACCTAGTCTCAACCCATCATTTATTACATCATTACAAAATCAACTGGAAAAAACATTTAAACCCTATAAGTAAACACTACCCCCCCCCACCTTCACTTCAACCTTTCACTTTTACCGTCAGGCAGGCGATACCTCAGTATCAAGTGCCGCACAAATAGACTTAGAGACAGCTTCCACAGTCAGGCCATCAGGCTGCTGAACAAGGGCGTATAGCACATATCAATGTATATTTTATTATATTGATTTATATATACATATTGCTGTTTTTCTGTGCCGATATATTGCATTTTATAAATTGCATTTTTACTTTTATATATTTAACTTTTTTACAGTTAGTAGTAATAGTTTTTCTATTCTTATCTTATTTTATAACTGCCTGTCTACCTGTCTGTCGTCGGGTATTGCACATAAGATTTTCACTCACTGCTTTATACTTGTGTAAACTGTGAAGTGACAATAAACTTGACTTGACTTGACCTCCTACCTGGAGCATGGGGCCTTGGGTGTTAGACCCCAACGAGACCGAAGAACCAAATGTGCCAAAGAACCCAGAAGTAGCGAGACACGGACACTCAAAACAAAGGAAAAAATGTCTTTACTGTAAATCTCCAACATCAAAAACATAAACAAGGCAGGGTTGTACTGGATAGTTGGCGAGGTCGGAGCTGGAACATGCAGTCTCTCGTGACGGTGGTTCTCAATAACCGAACGCCCGACGTCGGTCCTCGGCAGCCTAAAGAAGGGTAGATCCCAGGTGTTAATTAGTCCCAGTAGGCCTGATTATGATGGGCAACACCTGGGATCGATTAGAGCGTGGGGGAGGCACAACATTGGGCTGCTGCGGGTGCTGAGGACCTGGGCTGTTGCGGGCTGGATCCAGGGGTGGCTAACCACAGGCTCCTAGCCATTGCTGCGCCGCCTCCCCCTGTCCTCTGTGCTGGGCTCCACCATGGTGGACCACCGGGATAAGGGTTGGTGCTGGGAGGTGGTTGTGTCTTTGTCAGGGTTGGCGAGGTCCCTGTTCTGGTGCCAGAGTAGCAATCGATGCTGCCACATGCCAGTAAAATGACTTCTTGAGGTTCCTCACGACGACAATGAACTAGGGGGATGGTTTATTATAAAGTTTGCAGTTGATAGTAAACAGAGCAGATGGTACATGCTAGCGCTCCTCCTGAGCGAGTGTGTGTGGTTGGTGGCTGGTTTAACCTGTGGGCCTTGATTACCAAGGACCCACAGGTGTGCAGCCTCACCCAGCAGCCCCAGACTCTAATCAGTCTGAATGGGGCCAGGTAAGGCTGCTTCAACTTGACTCTAATCAGTCTGA
>CM051001.1:14614143-14616643 GCA_027704905.1 Muraenolepis orangiensis
CGGCTGCACTCCAACACTAGATTAGGTTAGACAAGGTTCCCTTTGGGGGGGACAAGGTCCTGGTTAACTCACTACACGTTTTAGGAGAAGAGCTGGTCACTCTCAGAGGTGAAGTGAAGAAGTGTTTTTTTTTTGGTTTAGTTGCCAACTAGAGGGGCCAATGGGCCATGATTGAGACAACTACAGAACAAGTTTTGACGTGCTGCTCTGGATGAATACTGGATGTGGACGAAACAGATGGACAGAGAGACAGACAGACAGAGAGATAGACAGGCCGACAGAGAGACAGACAGACAAACAGACGGACAAACGAAGAGACAGACAGATAGGCGGACAGACGGACAGAGAACCAAATGGAAAGATGGACAGACGGACAGACAGAGAGACAGACAGACAGAGAGACAGACGGATAGACGGACAAACGGACAGACGGACAGACGGACAGACGGACAGACGGACATAGTTTGTCCGGGCGCCGTAGTAACCCAGGTGCCGCCAGATACAAAGTCATTCATCCACGGCGAGGAGTGTCGGGGTGTGTGTGGCACAATAGATTGAACCATGATAATTACCACAACAAGTAAATGGTTACACAGAGCACACACACGTTTGACCTGTGCAAAATGGTGTGTGTCTGTGTGTGTGTGTGTGTGTGTGTGGATGAGCATCGTACAGCCCCATCTGTTGCTCCAATACATCACTCCTGAACAGAAAGCGGGGACGGCCGCACAAGCCAATTGGTACTCGCCCCCCTCCCCCCCCAAAAAAGAAAAAACAGGGGCCCGGCGACCACATGGGGTCCCCAAAGAGGAATCCCAGGGGCCCCTGGCTCCATAATGAATAGTTTATTCGTGTTTAATTGTTCCTTTAATTGGAGGCAGCCACAGTTCTCTGTTGTGGCAGACAGTGGCGGTGTCACCATGTTTGATGTGGGCCCCGTGTGGGCCCTGCTGGAGAGACGGAGAGCAAGGCACCAACGGTGTGAGTTATACCCCACGGTCGGAGCGCTGCCGCGGGGCAGAGGACGCTCGGCCGCTTGGAGCGAAACTACACTAGGCAACAAACAAAAAAAGCCGCCAAAAGTTTCAGTGACATCTGCCGCTCTTTATGATGTAAAGATGATGCTTCATCTTCACAATATGTCACTGAACTTCTCCTTAGCTCGTCTGTAATCGTTCCCTATTGTTACGTTGAGTCGTACGTGCTTAGTACGTTGTAAGTTTCGTAGAGCAAGGCACTAACACCAGCCAGGGCTTCGGGTTTGATTCCCAGCGTGGTCATTTTCCTAGAGCAAGGCACTAACACTAGCCAGGGCTGGGGGTTTGGTTCCCCATGTGGTAAGTTCCGTAGAGCAAGGCACCAACACTAGCAGTGCTGGGGGTTTGAATCCCCATGTGGTTAGTTTCTTAGAGCAAGGCACCAACACTAGCAGGGCTGGGGGTTTGATTCCCCATGTGGTAAGTTTCGTAGAGCAAGGCACTAACACTAGCCAGGGCTTCGGGTTTGATTCCCAGCGTGGTCATTTTCCTAGAGCAAGGCACCAACACTAGCAGTGCTGGGGGTTTGGTTCCCCATGAGGTAAGTTCCGTAGAGCAAGGCACCAACACTAGCCAGGGCTTCGGGTTTGATTCCCAGCGTGGTAATTTTCCTAGAGCAAGGCACCAACACTAGCAGTGCTGGGGGTTTGAATCCCCATGTGGTTAGTTTCTTAGAGGAAGGCACCAACACTAGCAGGGCTGGGGGTTTGATTCCCCATGTGGTAAGTTTCTTAGAGCAAGGCACCAACACAAGCAGGGCTGGGGGTTTGATTCCCCATGTGGTAAGTTTCTTAGAGCAAGGCACCAACACAAGCAGGGCTGGGGGTTTGATTCCCCATGTGGTAAGTTTCGTAGAGCAAGGCACTAACACTAGCCAGGGCTTGGGGTTTGATTCCCAGTGTGGTTATTTTCCTAGAGCAAGGCACTAATACTAGCCAGGGCTTGGGGTTTGATTCCCAGTGCGGTTAGTTTCATAGAGCAAGGCACTTACATGAGCAGTGCTTGGAAAGCAGGAAGAGGAAGTAGTCCACAGGGTTGTCTGTGATTATGTTCATGTTGTTTGTGCAAAAAACAAGTGCAAAAAAAAAATGTTGGACACTTTTGCTGAAAGGAATTTGTATTTGTATTTGTATCTATGTTTGTTTTATTTTTACTGTAGAAGTCAAGTTGATTACACTGTGGGGACATCCTCTTTGAACTCCCCCTATTGCAAATATTTATCCCCTATCAAGAAGTATCATGTATCACATCGATACACATCACAGCATCTGTCTCACTAAGAAATGTGTCTTGTTACTGGAGAAAGAACAAGATGGGGAGAAAGCGTTCTCTCTTCAAGCACCAATTGCACATTGTCTCTGCCATTCCTTTATGACAATGAGAGATGATTTAAATGATTTTCACAATTTTTGTTCACATTCCCAATCGTGCTCGGCCAACCTTGACACATAAACCCACTGACC
>CM051001.1:14631643-14646643 GCA_027704905.1 Muraenolepis orangiensis
GACGTCGTAGGGTCACTCGTCGTCCTCCTCCTCCTCCTCCTCCTCCTCCTCCTCCTCCTCCTCCTCTTCGTCTCAGACGTCGTAGGGTCTCTCGTCCTCCTCGTCCAACTCCTGGTGATCGGGGTTCTTGATGAAGACAGAGGAGAGCTCCTGGAGCAGCAGCTCCTGGGAGGGTGTGCAAAGCCCCTGCCCCCTTCTGGCCGCGGGCAGCGACTGCGACTGCATGGGCCGGTGGAGCAGGAGGAGGGAGGAGGAAGAGAAGTCTGGGGAGGTCCCCGACAGAGAGTCCAGACTGCGCGGGGAGCCGGGGTCTCCGTCGTCACAGCTGCTGGTGCCGCTCTGGACCAGCGTGTCCAGGGAGCCCCCCGCGGCAGAGGAGGAGGAGGAGAAAGAGGAGGTGGAGGAGGAGGAGCAGGCGTGGGGCAGAGGCGGCAGACCGGACCCCAGGGAGCGGGACTTGAGGGAGGGCGGCGGCAGGAGGTCAGGACCGCCGCGGGTGTCCGAGGCGCGGCCCGACAGGAAGCTGCTCTCCAAGGAGTGGAGGACCTGCAGGCCGAAGTCGCCCACCTCCTCGTACAGCGGCTCCACCGGGAGGTCGGGGAGGGCCAGTGGGGAGGGACACTCGGGCCGCTCCTCCACCGAGCCCTGCTGCCCCTTCATGGGCTGTGGGGGAGAAAACGGGGTGGGGATCAGTCATACGGTGCTTCGTAACAGGAACTTAAAACATTCGGGGTTCTGGGTCCGATTCCCAGTGTCCGCAGACAACCTAGTTTATCTTAACCTAGTTTATCAGGTAGAACGGGTGGTTTGGCAACGGAAGGTGCCGAACGGGTGGTTGGCAACCGGAAGGTTGCTGGTTTGATCCCCCACCTCCTCCTCCTCCTCCTCCTCCTCGCCAAGTGTGGAGGTCTCCCTGAGCCAGACACCCTAACCCTAACTGCTTCTGACCAACTGGCTGTCCCCTTGCATGGCTGACACCGCCGTCGGTGGATGAATGGGTGAATGTGAGGCAATAATTGCAAAGCACTTTGGGTTAAAGCGCTGTATAAATGCAGACCATTAACCATAGTTTAGAGTCATGTTTATTGTCAAAAAGCAGCCATAGCATACAATCACAGGATTATGAAATCACAGACCCTAAGCAAATCCATTTTATTATCAGTGTGTCCTGACCTTACCTTACAAACGCAGAGCAATTGAGCAATAGTTAAAAAAGGAAACCGACCAACCGACCTATGCACTATTAAACAAACAAAAACCCGTCATCTCCTGGTACCTACGGCCAGCAATTAGCAGATTTAAGGGGCGTGTCTTCATTCACCTCTAACTCAGCGGAATGGAAATGTGACAAAACCCACATGGCAGGGCGGCGTCGACCTCTAAGGCCACGTCACAAAACAAGCCGCTTCCTCTCTCCCAAGGAGCGGCCGCGCTATTGTCCGTCCACCGAGTCCCGGCTAACGACGGAAACGCTGAGATAAAGACAAAGTCCCGGGCGTCTGAAGAACAAAACACCACCTATTCACGTGGAAATGTCACCTGGGGGGGGGGGGGGCCTTCGTCAGGCACACTTTATATAACCACCATGAGTTCATTGCACTAATCTCTTAAAACGATGCGGTTGTTTGAGGGTGCGGCCTCAGGATCTAAGCTCCGATCCCCTGACTGCTGAAGCCTGGTTATTGTGGATGATCATCATGTACTTCTCATCACTCCTCTGCTAAAAAAAAAAAAAAAGTCAGCCTTCTCCTTCTTCCTTTCCCTTCCGTTAAGGGTTACTAGGATACACATTGACGTCTCTCCGTATCCTTGACTTCCTGTTGTCCCCACACATCAAACACCCCCCCCAGTGGAAGTGTCCTGGACAGGAAGTGGAAGACTTCCCCACAGGAAGGGCAGTGTCCAGAGAGTTCTTTAGGGAGCTAAACACGGGGTTGACTGTAGCGCTAGCTACAGGGGGAAAACTACCAGACAAAAGGCAGGCAGTTTCTATTCCCTAAATCCTCTTTTTTTTTTTACAGACCTTTTCAGTTTCCGACGTCAAACAGCAGGATTTCCTTCTATTTGTATTACTATTTTAGCCATTTGTTGGTTATTATGAACGTTGGCACATGATAATATGTTTAGTTTGTAAAATATGCGTCAGCTTTCTCTATCAATTGCCCTAAAATAAAATATTATAATAAAATAATAGCTGAGAACAATGCTGAACATATGGCTGTATGTTGTTCTTTTGGATGATTTAGAATTTAAGACAGATAGAGATCAAATAAAAAATACCAAATACTCACAAAGAACATGGAGAGAGTCCGCCTGGCGTGTAACTTTCTCTGTGGGGAACAGAATTGATCAACGATCAATAACCCAGGAAGACATCATCAACTTCATATATATATATATATATATATATATAGATATATATATATATATATATATATATATATATATATATATATATATATATATATATATATATATATATATATATATATATATATATATATAGTGTGTTGTTGTTTTTGCTTAACAAGGGAAACAAGAAAATAATAAATCAAAGTCAAGATTCCAGATTCTTTATTTTTTGCCATGTGTAACAAGCATAATGAAATGCTTACTCCCCATTCACTCACGCTTTGTGAATTTCTAACATGATTCAAGAATACTTAAAAATACTGAAAAGTGTGTAAGTGTGTAAGTAAACTAAGTTAACTGCGGGAGTCAATTAATTCATCAATTAACTCTATTGAATCAATTCAGTGAAATGAACCCTTGTGTGGCTCAACGAAGGCCTTCCAGTCGGTGAGTCGTTAGTACGACCGTCATGTGATCCTGAGCGTCGGCTTACCAGCGTCTGATTGGCCGACAGCATGGAGGAGTTGCTCTCGTCCCCCCTGATGGGCACCAGGGGCATGGTGCCGAAGTTCGTCTTGGAGATGTCAGAGGAGGAGTGACGCCTCAACACAGGGGGGCAGCAGTCGTCGTTCTGCACGCACGCACGCACGCACGCACGCACGCACGCACACACACACACACACACACACACACACACACACACACACACACACACACACACACACACACACACACACACACACACACACACACACACACACACACACACACACACACACACACACACACACACACACACACACACACACACACACACACACACACACACACACACACTTTTATTTAAAGGAGCAATGTTTGGCAGTTTAAAACGTGGTGATATGTCTCCGATGACACACAGTGCACACAAGCACTGCTAAATTATAACGCTCATGCACAAAAATGCTACTAACGTTTCCCTCCTTTCTACATCTCTCAGCCTAAAATGTTTTTTATTTTTTATATGTAAAAAAAAAATTAGATATAATAAGATGTATAAATATTTTCTGTCAAAATATAGTATTAAAATTTGAGCTGAAAAGGATGGTTCTCTTACACTTAAGGACAAATATTTGGACAAGTAAATTATGCAATATCGTCATTTGAAATATAAGATGTAACTGTGTGTATAATAACTTCAAATATACATACATATATTGATGAATGCATATTTAAAAAAATAATACATCAATCGGTAAAACATACGTCACTTGAAACATATTACAAATGGATTTCAGAATTATTATTCTAATATATATATATATATATATATATATATATATATATATATATATATATATATATATATATATATATATATATATATATATATATATATATATATATATATAGTATAGTGACACGCTGGCTGTGTGTTGCAGCTACAGACGGTAGCCTGACGGGTAGTTAGACTGAGGCCATTGTCTGGCACCACAGCAGGGGGTTAGGAGAGGAGACCCACCTGGGCCTTGAGGAAGCTGGTCACCCAGTCCCACAGGTCATCCTGGGAGCTGCAGCACAGGTAGCTGAGGAGAGAGGACACAGGTGAGGTGAGGAGAGGAGTCAAGGACACAGGAGGTGAGGAGAGGAGAGGAGTCAAGGACACAGGAGGTGAGGAGATGAGGACACAGAAGGTGAGGAGATCAGGACACGGTAGGTGAGAAGAAGAAGACACAGGAGGTGAGGACATGGGAGGTGAGAAGACTAGGGCACAGGAGGTGAGGAGAGGAGACGAGGACACAGGAGGTGAGGAGATGAGGACAGAGGAGACAAGGTCACAGGAGTTGAGGAGAGAGGACACAGCAGGTGAGGAGATCAGGACATGGTGGGTGAGGAGACGAGGACACAGGAGGTGAGGAGATGAGGACACAGGAGGTGAGGAGACAAGGACACAGGAGGTGAGGAGATGAGGACACAGGAGGTGAGGAGAGCGGACATAGGAGGCGAGGAGAGGAGACTGGGACACGATAGGTGAGGAGACGAGGACACAGGAGATGAGAAGAGGACACAGGAGTGGAGGAGACGAGGACACAGGAGGTGAGGAGAGGAGACTGGGACACGGTAGGTGAGGAGACGAGGACACAGGAGGTGACGAGAGAGGATGTAGGAGGCGAGGAGAGGAGACTGGGACACGGTGGGTGAGGAGACGAGGACACAGGAGTAGAGGAGACGGGGACACGGTAGGTGAGGAGACGAGGACACAGGAGGTGAAGTGAGGAAGAGAGGACAAAAGGGGGATTAAGAGCCTGAACACCCTGGGCGGATAGGCGGACAGTAACACCCGAATTCCACAGCTCCACACACGCACATACGACCGGCAACCTCTTACGCAACCTCCAAGGTTGTGTCAAACTATTCAGAGAACACAATAACACGGGGTATCACAGACACACGGAGAGTGTGTGGAACGTGCCACCACACACACACACACACACACACACACACACACACACACACACACACACACACACACACACACACACACACACACACACACACACACACACACACACACACACACACACACACACACACACACACACACACACACACACACACACACACACACACACACACACACACACACACACACACCTGCTAACCTTCTTCTGGGTGTTGCATTGTTCTTAGTTCCGTTTGAGATATGATGAAGCCTGAATGCCTTGGTACACTGATAATGTGGAAACATTTTCGGAGTTTTGTTTCACTTTTGCTTTGAGGTAAAGAAGAAAACAAAACCTGTACTTACAGTTGGTGTTTCTCTGAGATCACTGTGAATCCCCATCTAGGAAGGCGAGCAGAAGCAACCGTGACTACATGAATGTCTAGAAGACTAACTTCAGTAATCACCTCAACGATTATACAAGCAAAAAGTATAGTAGTACGGTACTTTAAGCCTAGATTATTATTTCCTATATATTTAATATTACTATACTATACTAATAATACTAATACTGGTTACATCATACATACTATACAGAACAGTAAATACTGGTACTTTTATTGTGGTAGCGACTACGTTGTGGTGGTGGTGGCACCTACAGGATGTGACCTCACACTACGACAGGATGTCTGACCTACCTGCTGGGGGCCTTCAGCTTCCTGCGTATCCCCATGTAGATCTTCATGGTCTTCAGAGCCCACTCCTTCTCCGGCTTGATGCTCTGGACACACATCACATCAGCAATATGTCACCATGTACACCGCATTTACATTACATTACAGTCCTTTAGCAGACACTATTGTCCAAAGCGACTTACAATAAGGTCATTCAACAGAAAGGCCAGAGAACTACTAAGTCACCAGAACTCATAAGTGCATTTCCTTCCTAACAAGCCTCCAAGAGCAGAACCAGTTCCCAGGTAACACTACAATAAGTTGGCTCCCTAGATGTGACACAATAAGTACATCAAACAGGGACTAATGACAAATAGTGAAGCCACAAATTAGCCATTGAGCACACGTTTGTCCAAAAGCGACATGACCAAACGACACATGTCATTAGGGAGCAGATTAGGGGGTCAGGCATCTTGCTCAAAGAAACGGACATTGTGGATTGGGATTGGGATTTGACCCCGGGACCTCCGGGCTGAGAGCCAGACACACCCGACCCCCACTAGAGCCCCGGTAGGGCTACCTTCTTGTCTTTTAGTAGCAGCAGTGTGTGGTCCTTGATCTGGAAGGACCTCTCCTGGAAGCGGTTCCCCTGGAGCAGCTTGGGCGGTTCCTCGCGACACTTCAGCAGGCCCAACTTCACGATGTCGTCCTTGTAGGCTGGAGGAGACACACCCCGGGGTCAGAGTCAGAGTCACTCAGAAGAAGAAGAACATACCGCTATCCACGCTGCAACTGAGCAGCCAATCAAATCTGATCTCCTCTCTGGGAGGAGACATTCGCAAGTTACTAAGTAACTACGGACTTTAAATTAAGTTTAAAATGTATTCCCACTTACGCGTTTTGGAGAAAGAAGCAATTGTCATAATCATAATATCATTACCATAATCCTAATGTGTGTGTGTGACTCAACCCACATTTGGAAGTTGTTCAGACTTTGAACGAGGTATGTTTAAATTTGTTGAGCAATCGGCAAAAATGTGTATGCACGTGTGTGTGTGTGTGTGTGTGTGTGTGTGTGTGTGTGTGTGTGTGTGTGTGTGTGTTGTGCATTTACATGTCAGTATGTTGATGCCCTCTCCTTTAGGCACTCTCTTCACCACCAGGTAGGCGGAGCTGGGGTCGGCCATCTTGCACCACTGCAGGGCTTGTTCCAGAACCTTCTCCTTGGGGTGCAGCGGACGCTCTGGAGACACCCACAGGACATCCAAATGAATCCAAATGACAACCGAGGCATTTCAACTTTGAGTTTGTGTGTTGATGTGTGCATCATGATTCTATTCCTCTTTTGAAGCGCCCACAAAATGTTTTAGATTTTCAGGAGGAAGACAGGAAGTGGCGGTGTTATTATTCCAAGCCCCCCCCCCCCTCCCGCCACGCCCGAAAGACTAAACATGATAAAGAAGAAGAAAAAAGGCCATGTGTCTTACCCAGCTGTCCGTCTTCGATGGCCTCAAACGTCATCCAGACGTCCTTGTCCCCGCACGGGACGTTCCGCATGTACAGCACCTGATTGGTCAACTCCTCGGCACACATGGTGGGAGACACCTGTTCAGGTTGGAAGGACAAGGCTTTGGTTTACCGTTTACTAATCTATCTACTTATGTTGTGATTGAATCATTGAAAGTAGAGGATTTCATCCAAACGCTTGACTTGCATATTGTGTATTCCGATACACGTCTGTTACAGAAAACAACAACAATCGTGCACCATCTCTGCCTGCTGTGGATTGTTAAACGTGGGTGGAGGTACAGTGTGGGGACGACGGAGGTTCTGGGGGAGATACCTTGAGGGTGATGCAACAGTCTGGTATCTTCATCTCCAGGTAGACCTCAATGATCAGGTCTCCTGCCTGGGAGAGCTGGAGGGAACACAGGGACACTCAGCAGTCATCTCACATAGTCATGTAGTATAGTTCAGCTGCTTTTACACAATCTCAATCATGGCTTTTTGTAAACAGTCAACTGTTTTTTAGGTGAGACATTTAAAAAAATAAAAATTGTATTATATGTTTTTATTGAAGGACAATACAATGTTACAATTAAAGCATGTAATTGTCCTTCCATTTCTTTATTTTATAAAGAAATGTCCTTCCCTCAAAACAAACCCACCCATCCCCTCCTACCCCTACCTTGAAAAGGTGAGACATATTTTATAATAATTGATATTCTTTCAATTGTTGTTTTTGTGTCTTGATGATTGCTATATAATTGTGTTGTACTTATACAACGACAATAAAGGCATTCTGATTCTGAGAAATACTTTATTACTCTCGGACATGGAATGATAGGAAGTATACAGTGAATCATCTCATATTTTCAGAAATATATAGGCATTTACTGTATATCATCAATCAATCACCTTTATCTTTATCATTTTAAAGATAGAAAATAAGGCGTTACAATCAAATGTAACCCATTGTTAAATATCGTACACCGATAAAAAAAAAAAAAGGTAAACCTTATCTAAAGCGAGAACAGACGGTGAAGTGATGAGAAGCCGTCCACGGATGACACAGTGAAATCAAACACAGATGAGAGGCAGCATGAGGTTCATGAGGAGTACCTGGGTGTCCTTCCACGTGGTTATGAGGCTGATCTCCAGCTCGATCTGGGTCCGATGTTCCTCATCGATCTGGCCAGGAACGCACGCACACACACACACACACACACACACACACACACACACACACACACACACACACACACACACACACACACACACACACACACACACACACACACACACACACACACACACACACACACACACACACACACACACACACACACACACACACACACACACACACACACACACACACACACACACACACACACACACACACACACACACACACACACACACACACACACACACACACACACACTTTTATAAGCACTTATAAACACTATTAGCGCTTTTATATCATTACTTGAATTCTCAATATGAACACTTCCGGTCTTAAGATAAGATGTTATAATTGCAGATGGAACATTTGGGAGTCACAGTCCAAAGTACAGGACAGTAGTAGAAATTGACAAAGAGATACAATAAAATTGCAAGAAATGTAAAAAATAACAGAGTAAAACAAAACTGGAAAACATAAATACTGAACACATCTAGTCCTCACGTGACCAAATGACGTGAGTTTGAGGTTTTGTCTGGTTTAAAAGTGTGCTACGGTAGGTTAAGTCGTCTCCTACTCACATCGAAGACGTACAGGTAGCTGTCTATGAGGTCCTCCATGATCTTCACCTCGTGCTCCCCCTTGCCGTCCGTCTGGAAGAGGCTGGGGGCGAACAGCAGGGACAGGTTCTTGGTGGACATCTGGTTCAGGTCCACGCACCGCTGGACACTGGAGAGGGAGATCCAGATAAAGGGATAGTTTTAGTGTGTTTACAAGTAGACTGTGTGTGTGTGTGTGTGTGTGTGTGTGTGTGTGTGTGTGTGTGTGTGTGTGTGTGTGTGTGTGTGTGTGTGTGTGTGTGTGTGTGTGTGTGTGTGTGTGTGTGGTGTGTGTGTGTGTGTGTGTGTGTGTGTGTGTGTGTGTGTGTGTGTGTGTGTGTGTGTGTGTGTGTGTGTGTGTGTGTGTGTGTGTGTGTGTGTGTGTGTGTGTGTGTGTGTGTGTGCTGACCGGTACAGGTGTCCGACCAGAGCACCCAGTGTGGTTCTGTTGACCCTGGGGAGGCTGCGGATGATCTCCTTGTAGCGGTCCAGCCTGCTGTACTTCTGAGGGAGTTCTACGAAACAATACGATAGAATATATTCTAACTACGAGAAACAATAAACAATAACATTAAAACGCCATGAGATCAAAATCCATCTTTTAAGATTCAAGATGTTTATATTTGTCATATGCAACAAGTACAATGGAATGCTCAGTCCCCATTCCCTCCCGCAGTATGAATTTGGGTAAACTGGATCAGTCTTTGTAAACTGAATTTGTAAACGAGATCCATGTAAAGAGAACCGGATTCCGCATATGGGGACCAGTCAACTCACTGGCAGCCTCCTTCCACAGCGGGTGCAGCTCAGCCATGAAGATGGGGTCGTCCACCTCCCGGAAGAACCTCTTCAGCACGTCCGTCACGTCCTCGATGAAGTTGTCCCCGATGCGCAGCTTCACGTTGCGGGCGTCCTTACGGAACTCGTCCATCAGGAGCTTGATCCGGGACGCGGCGCCGTTCTTCCGGTAGATTCCCTCGTGGCCGAGACCTACGGAGCGGAGCAAGCCCCGGAACCGAGAGTCCATTAGAGATACCCGAATAGAACTGGATTAGTGACTTCCGATCAATCAGATGGATTTAGGACTTTTACTGAACATGTATATTGCCAGCCAGGTCTGCACTCACCATACTGGGTGATGAAGGCGATGCAGCTGTCCACTATGATGGGGATGTCGTTGCGGCTCAGCTGCTGCTCCCTCAGGGTGTTTCCCTTCCCGCCGGCAGCCCGCTGGATGTCCGAATACCACAGGGCAAAGTCCGCCCGGCCCACACCCTGCAGATGGAGGGTTCTGAGAGAAAGAGAACGAGAGAAAGAGAAAGAGAGCTCTTAGCACCAAACATTGTTTGCCAGATCCCCTTCTCCCCTCACTTTCTCCCCTTCCTTTCTCCCCTCTCACCTCCCCTTCTCCACCAGCACCAGGATGTCCTTCTTGTCGTGGTGCTCGCTCTCTGACGTCGTACCTGAGGGACGGATCAGAGAGCAGATGTTAGCTAAGAGAAGGTATGGTAAGAAAGTTGCTCAAGAATTACAATGAGCACCAGAAAGTGTGACAATGAAAGTGTGAAAGTGTTCTAATGACCAGGAACACTTCTGATCAGAAACAGCAGTTGCAATAACTGGCATTGGACAGGAGAGGGCGCTGTCCCTGCAGTTGAATTGTTCTGCTTTGGTTACTCTTTAAAATAACAAAAAGGTGGGCGTGTGGGTTTAGGTCCATGAAAATTGGTTGAGCGAAAACTGGTTGAGCAGTAGCTTGTTCTATGTTACGTTGCGTTAGCTTAATTTATGTTACTTAGCATTACCTTCATTAAGGTTACTAAGCGTTAGCATCATTTATGTTGCTTAGTGTTAGCTGGCTCTGTGTGACATTACGCTGCGCTTGCTTGCTTTATCTTATTTTGTTTTGTCTTAACTTAACTTAACATTAGCTCACATTAAACTGTGAATCTTACCATCCCTACAGCATACCCTTCACGTGATAGAAGAGCGAACAGGATCAGAAGAAGTAGAGGGAGGGGATCATTTATCACTGGTAGTTGATCGCGGAAGCGATCATGGTCTCGGACTGATTAAAAAATTGTTTCTAACAAAATATACTTGGGCGGCCGTTAATATATCTGGGTGGCCCAGGTGCCCAGGGGTGTGTGTGTAAAATAATATAGCTATGTGTGCATTAATAACATAATAACAGATACTTAAAAGTAACGCAAAAGTTATTCAACTAGTAACTAGTTTATTTTAATATGCAGTTACTGTAAAGTAACTCAGTTACTTTTGAGAGAAGTAACTAGTAACTGTTACTTATTACTTATTTTCAGTAACTTGCCCCAACACTGTGGATAACAGATGATCAACCACTCACTGAGCTCCTGCAGGCGGTTGAGGTTGATGATGTCCTCGGCGGCGCCGTCGTTCCCGGGGCAGATGAACAGGTTGGACTTCTGTAGCACAAAGTACGCCTCCTTCCACTGGGGGTCCAGCATGGCCTTGTAGCGCAGCACCCCCACCCGCTCAAACTCCCGCGTCAGCAGGCAGTGGCAGCTGAGAGGCGTGGTCGCCTGGAACGGTACATTAGGCGTTAGTTATTCACCGTCACCGCTCACACCAGTGGTCATCAAACCTTTTCTGCAGGGCCCCCCCTTTAGTAGATCAAAAAATGTCACACCCCCCCCTCCACACACACCTACATGCACCCACACAAAGATGCCCTCAGAAACATCCTAGACACACTCCTATAGAATTTATTTAAAACATTGTCTGCAATTAGTACAGAACTGCAACGTCAAATCTAAACATGGACCAAGTAAGCTTTACGATATCGCATCATTTATATTGAGCCTCGCCGCGCCCCCCTCCGTCATATCTGCGGAGCCCCTCTAGGGGGCACACCCCCTACTTTGGGAACCACTGGGACACAGAGAGACTGTCACCGCTTAGACTGATTAGTCCACAAGGCAAGCTTTTATCCAGAGTGACTTGGAGTGGAGACCAACACCCAGGTGTGGTGAGCTGCACCTTAACACCGATATTATAATTGAACATGATCCAAAGCGGTGGATGAAGGGACCAGGCAGGTACCTTTCCGATGGCCTTGGTCCAGCTATGCAGAGCCTCAGGAGTCTCCAGGCCAAACTGGTAGAGCTTTTCCGAGCTCAGGTACAACTCAAAGGTGTAGCGAAACCTAGGAGGGACAAAAAGGTCAAATCTCCTGGTTAAGAAACATACATGTAATATGGTATATATAACTGAGCCAATTGGTTCAGTTGCAATTTTTTTTTAAATCCACAGTATCAACCTTGGTTGAAACTTGGTTAACGCTACCTGTCGATGAAGCCGTTGTTGTTATTGCTGGTCTGGGGTCTGCTGACTCCCACACAGAGGATGTCCTTCACCCAGATCTGCATGCAGGGATCTGGGCTGCGCTCGGACTCGTACAGCAGCAAGGACTTGTCCACCGTGCACCAATACTTCTGGAAGTCTACCAGGGGGTAGGGACAAGGCGAGGGAGAGGGTACAACTCAACAAGTGGAATTCTGTCACTTTTATTCCTGTGAGTGCAGCACCAGCGATGGGCGGCAGGATTGCTCAGTCGGTTGGGACTTGGGGCTTGTTGAACCGGAAGGTTGCGGGTTTGAGTCCCCGAAACACATGGGCACTGCCGAGCTGCCCTTGAGCAAAGCACCAGACCACTCTACACTGCTGGTGCTGTATATACAATAGCTGCTCCACTGCTCCTAATACTAGGATGGGTTCAAATGAAACAAATTTCACTGATTTCACCAATAAAGAGGATTCAATCCTTCAGATTTAGATGTCTCACTTGCACACTGCTGCCCAGGAGCAAAACACGTTAGCCAATATGAAGTGGTGCATGAAACGGGAAAAAAACAAAACAAATGAAAGAAAAACAAGTTAGAACTCTGCCCAAATGTAGTTTTTCCAATAAAAACAACCAACAAACTCAAACAGATACCCGATAAGACAACAGGCACCGCTTGTGTCGAAACGACCACTTTTCGTAAGCAGACTTATTAATTGACTGAACGTATACATAATATACTATATATAATATACACATATATATAATAATAATGTACGGTGCAGTGGAAGGCTGGTGTCAGCCCGACCAGGAAGTGGGACGGTGTGTGTGGAATGTGTTGGTTGAGTTAGCAGCTCCAGGCCCGCTGCACAGGCCCGGTTGGTATGGTGATGCAACGCTCGCCGCTTTGAGGGACTAAAAAAAGAAAAAAAAAGAAAGAGAAAACCCTATGCTCCAAAAAAAAGGGCTTTTGTTCCCGTGGGCAGAGGAGGAGGAGGAGGTGGTCGCGGCTCCTCTATTAAACCGGTGCCAATGCCTCTCTTTGTAAACCCCCTACCCACCACCCCTCGACCACCACCACCCCCACCACCTCCACCCCCACCCTCTCACCCACCCCGGTTCAGTTCAGTCCAGTGGGTCCCTACCTTCTCTGGTCTTCCGTGACAGGGTGCCTCTGCTGGACGAGCCCGACTTGTAGAGGTAACCGGAGTGGAGCACCGCCTGCATTATCTCATCGTACACACCCGGGTCTGCAGAGGAAGAGGAGGAAAATGAGAGAGGAGAGAGGGAGAAGAGAAGTAGGACGAGGGGAAGAGAGGGGAAGAACCATAGGAGAGAACACCAGAAGACCAGAGATGATAGAGGGAGCAAACAACAACAAACAAAGGGAAAACAAGAAGAAACACAGAAGAAGAAGAGACCAGTAAATAAGAGTGGCACAACACGGAACACGACACCGGGGTTCTAGAGGAGAGAGACCCACACCGACGGAGAACCCCAGCGGTACATTACACACACACTACTCTCTACGCTCACGTGCTAGTGATCCCTGCTGAACGCTTTCCGACAGGCTGTGCTCTGCGAGAGAGACACTGTGGACACTGTTAATCTTTCAGCCGACTGCGCTCGCTGGCGCGCACACACACACACACACACACACACACACACACACACACACACACACACACACACACACACACACACACACACACACACACACACACACACACACACACACACACACACACACACACACACACACACACACACAC
Source organism: Muraenolepis orangiensis (assembly GCA_027704905.1). Taxonomy (NCBI): domain Eukaryota; kingdom Metazoa; phylum Chordata; class Actinopteri; order Gadiformes; family Muraenolepididae; genus Muraenolepis; species Muraenolepis orangiensis. The sequence goes on from CM051001.1 coordinate 14,645,471, forward strand.
ACACACACACACACACACACACACACACACACACACACACACACACACACACACACACACACACACACACACAGCTCCTCTTTTGTGACAGAAGCCACCCCCACCCTATGGTGGTGGTGGCTTCCAGGCTGCAACATCTAGTGGTGTAAAAGGCTACTCCACATTCCAGACACAGAAGCTTCCGGTGAGTGACGACAGCCCCCACGTCAAGTCACCGCTCCTCAAATGTTTCACTAAATTAACTTTAGTGCTGTTCAGTTATACCCAGTAAACACAGACATAGAGTGATGATGTTCACTTAAACTTCAGTTATAGCGCTCCATTAAATCAATGAGTAAAATGAGAGTACAAAAAATATAAATAAATACATATTTATTATAAGTGTTTTCTATATTTCAATATTAGCTTTTTTAGTTCGTTTTTTAGACTTTCCACAAAGATAAAGACAGGACAGCACAACTTAATGCAAGACATTTAAACTAATAAAACAGTAAAGTTCAATAAAATAAGATAAATAAGAACCAATAGTAGTCCGGAAATATTTCAATAATCACACAAATACTTTCCTTGTCAGACTCATATAAATGTTAAAATTGTCCCAGTACTTCAATGTATTCTTCGTTACTACTGTAGTAACGGGATCTTTAAGAGTTTAACAAGATACAAATACTCAAACACACAAATAATATAATGGAGAAGAAAAAACTTAAAATTCTTATGTCAACTGTACAGTTTCTCAACAAGGAATGAAACATAAATCATGTGTATTCGACAGGCGGTTATTAAGGTCCTGCTTCTTCCAACACTTCTTAACCCGTCCCGGGGAGGCTTTCACCTGAGCTTCCAGCGAGGACCGGGGAGAAGCGGCGGTCGTAACCGTTGGAGGCCGTGAGCCGCACAGCCTCGGCCTCGCCGAAGATCTGAGTGACCGTCTTCAAGAGGTTCTGCTCTGTCACCGCCGTGCACAAAGCCTGAGGCGGGGGGGGGGGGAGGGAGAGAGAACATGAGGAGAAATGGGAAGAGTTAGAATGAGGTCATGACAGGAGAGGAGTGGGACATTCACAGCAAAGACAAAGATGGATGAGGTGAAATTGAGAGGGTGTGTGTGTGTGTGTGTGTGTGTGTGTGTGTGTGTGTGTGTGTGTGTGTGTGTGTGTGTGTGTGTGTGTGTGT